>CM044006.1:1507309-2063025 GCA_024085815.1 Flaveria linearis | reverse complement strand
TAAAAGTAAGATACAGCAGACTTCTGATCATCATATTTGTAATTGTTGATTTCATCTTGTTGATCTTCTTCGAGTTTCAGAGCTTAGTCCTAGAACATCTTCCTCTGTTGTGAGTGTGTCTAACACTTTGTTGTTATGCACCACTTCTAGCTCATCCTGCTCTGAGATTCTGAGTTCTGTCACTTTATCAAAATTTGTTCCCTTTAGCAGTCCAGCATTATGTCTTCTTCTTTTGTGGGCTTTTGCATGTAATTTATCAATCACTTGTATTACATGGACATGCAGGAAAGATATTCTGGGCTTTTTCATTAGCCAGCTTAGGAAAGAACTTGTCATGCAGATAAGAGGTGTAGCTGGGATGAAGTAACTTGATTTCCACAGGATCAAAGACCCTGATCCGATCAGCTTTCTTGTTTTTGCATTTCTCAGCAGCACCAACTCTTTTGTTTTCTCAACATAACCCAACTCAGTTATTGGGTGTGTGTATTGAGTCCCTTCAATCCACTTGATTGCTGCTGATTTCTACTGTTGTATCCAACCCTCTTCAAGAATTCATCATCTACTGCTTCAGAGGCATTGGACTTATATCTTTGAGTCCCTGATTCTTTCTTGTGCTCTGCATCTTCTTTTTGCTTCTACCAGCACATCATCCTTGAACTTTGTTTTGAGTTTGCCCATAAAGTTGAGAAGTCTCTTCCTCTTGGGTGAATTGATAATTACAAATGATGAGGCTTTGTAGATCCTTAATATCATTCTCAGGCAGACACACCACTGAGAATACATCATGGAAGTATTCAATTCTTCCAGATGTTCTTTTAATGATGGCACAATCCCAGTCTTGATCATATTTACAGGCCATAATCCTATTTTCTTCAACAGAGCTAGGGAGTTGTGAGGTGGTCTATCAGTTGTATCAAGGTGGATTTTGTTCTGTTATTTCCCTCACAGTAGTTCAAAGGGCCACATTTCCCTGGAATTACCTCTCTGGGTTCTCTGATCAGTTTATCCTTTTCTTGGTGTTGATCTTTGCTTTCCACCACAACTGGTTCAGTAGACATTTTGTTATGAAGCTCAACAGCAGGATTAGGAGCTTCAGTCCTGAATCTGACTCCAGTATCAAGCTCCACTCTTATCACATGTTCATCATTCTTCTAAGCTCTCCCACTGACTTTCCTTTTAATTCATGAGCTTTGTAGTTGTGACCTTGTAACCAGCATGTCATGTTGTATTTACTTAGTTTAGCTGTGTCACAATGGCCCAACTCTTTCTTTGTTTCTGAATTGATTGAAAAGTGGTGAATGCCTCATAATCATAGTTTGGGATCATAAATCTGGCAAACTCAAATTCTTTCAGTAAATTCTTCATTTCAGACAAGTTCATCCTCTCAACCATGTCAAAAGGGAAACCATGGTTTATGAGGGTCATAAACATAGTTGACTCAGGTCTCTCTTCCATAATGTCTTCAGTTGTTAGAGATTATCAGTTTTTGAGTCTTTAAGATCAGTGGTGAGTCCATCTTGATTAGCTCATTCCATTCTTCATCACTGTCTTCATCCTTCTCAGAGATGGCCTTCACAGTAGATAAATCTACTGAAGGCGGTTGTTTAGGAGAAGTGGGCTTTTGCTTTTTGGGAGAATCTTCTACTATGATCACCTTCTTTTTAGTAGCACCAGGTACTTTCTCTTCCGTGAATAAAGAATTAAGTCCTTTGGAACCTCAGAAGATTGTTTTGATTGTTTGACAGCTGGGACATCCTTTGATTCCAATGCACATATCTTCATTTTCAGCTGTTCAATCTCTTCATCTTTTTGCTTGATCATTTCAGCCTTTTCACACAAAGATTCATTTATTAGATCCCTTTTGTTTCAGCTTTTCCTTCTCAATCTTCTCATACTTTACACATTCTTGTAATTGTTGTTCATGTTGAAGCTGAGCATCAATCACTTCACTATTACTTTATGTATCAGTCCTAAGCCTTTTCAATCTGGCTTCTTGCTTCATCAGCTCTTCATCTCTCCCTTTGATTATCCCTTTTAGCTCTTGGATTCTTGTTTTTCTTATTTGATTTGAGCACCAACTTATTGTACTCAAAACCAAATAGCTTTTGCTCATAGGGATGTCTTTATCACTCAGATCATCTTCATGATAAGCAATCACATCCACTTCCTTCTCTTTTGCTCCTTTTCAACCTCTGACTCAATCTTGTTTCTCAGTAGCTGCTACATCAGCTGAACTGGAACAATGTTCACTCACTCCTCCTTCATTGGATTTAAGTTGTTGCTGATCCATGTGTTGTTGATCAGAAATTAGTGACACTGGTGCAGTGTGATTAGACAGCACTTGGTTCTCAGAGTTGGACAGAAACAGGAATAGTACTATCTAAGACATCAACTCAGTCTCACCAGAGTGAACAGAAATTTGAGACTGAGTTATGTCCACAGGCTCAGTGTTAGCACTTTCGGGGATGTAAAGTTAGGTGTTGGTGGGAGTGGATGAATAGGAGATGGTTTGGAAGGGTGAGAAGGTGTGTTTATTTGAGGCTGGGAGAGAAACTGATGTGGATTTTTTTTGTTCAAGACAGATAGGCTGGGTGTTTTGGGAGGAGGATGACAACTGTCGTGGTGACACATGTTGTTGAATAGGTGAGGTAGGATCAGTGTTTATTCTGATTGGTGATTGATGTTGATCAGGGAATGTTTGGTTTGGTGAGTGTGAGGCTTGATCAGATCCAACAGATGATTCTTCTCCTGATCTATCCATACAAGTTCTTGTGGAATGTCGGCATTAACATCCAAACATGAGCAACATTGGCATGTCTTCTCCTTGATACTTTCCACTGATTTTGTTAGTACAGATCTACCAGATGGGCTTGTACAAACACCTCTCCTTCCCTAGGAATCCTTGGAAGTTCAGCATTAATAATCAGTTGCAGAAACCATGGGAACATAAACATCTTGTCGGACCTTTGCAATTTCACTTGGTCGCATAGACAGTTGAGGATGTATTTGGAGTAGTTGTAAGTTCTTCCTTCAAATATCCCAATGATTCCTGATGAGATGTGCCTTGAGAACCTATCAAGACCCGACTTCCTGTTGGAGATGCATTTCAGATAAGTGTGACACAGGAATCGATAGGGCTTGCATAACCTCCCCTCTTGATTTCACGCTTGTCGTAATCACCATCATATCCCATCAGATGAAAGACCCTTTCTATGTATTCATTTTCGAACACATCTGGGGGGCCCACCTCGCGTTCGCCCAACTCAAGTGATCTTCTGATTGTTTGTTCATCTATCCTTATTCTCTCAGTCAGGATTTCAGCAACAATCACTTCGTCATCTCCAGCTTGTTCTACTCGTGCCGAATTCCAGAAATCGACAATGTGTGATTGAAGAATCACAGGCTCAGCCGTCAGGGCATAGAACAACCTGGATCGTCGAAGATATCTGATGATGTCTCGACATCCTTCGGATGAAGGATCATCCGCATTAAGGAATGCACACACATTGTGCTCTTTTGCAAATCTTTGATCATCCGCATTAAGGAATGCACACACATTGTGCGCTTTTTGCAAATCTGTTTGACATCTGAAAATAAGAACAATGATAAGCATGTTAGTATCAGTGGTGCAGACATGAATACGAAGAGTTTAATGATAATCATGAACCAAACAGTTCATTATTGATGATTATAACATGATTTACCTTCAAAACCGTAGTCTGTGATCAAGATTACATGTTTGTTTTGAGGTTTGAATGCTTGTAGAAGAGGGAAAAGGGAGTGCGTTTTTCTAGGTCAAAAAGTGAAAAGTGCTCTAAAAAGTGATTAATGAATTCTTAAAGTCAAAAACCTCATTTATATGTGGGCACATTAATTTCTTTTATTAAATATGGACCCCACTTCCCCTGACTCCCTTCCGTAAACTTCATTTAATCGGTGAATCACATCCTCCGCAGAACATCTGCGGAACCTTAACATCTGCAGATGCCATAACATCTGCGGATGCCTTAATTGAAAATTAAATGCAACAATACTGTCGAGTCATCTTATTCACAGATTACCATTCTATGAATGTAAATTATACCCTTAATGTTACTTGCACATCCGTAGTTTACCAATTCTACGATATACAGGTACATTGTTACTGTTCCTTCTGCTGATGCAGAAATTTCACTGTTACTTCTGCGGATGCAGAAACTTACTGAAACTTCTGCGGATGCAGAATTTTACTTTTCTGCTGATGCAGAATTTTCACTGTTTCTTTTGCGGATATTAAAGTTTCATTAAAGCTTTAAATGTATGATTCCTATCAATTGATAGAATCATTTCTTGATGTTGGACCTTGTTGACTTTGTTTGTATGACAATGGGTACAAGTAAGCAAGTTTCTTGTATCATGCATCCAAGTTAGTGCTCAAGTTCCAATTCCTTCAAAGTTGATTTAACAACTTTTTATTGATTTTCATGCATTACCTACTCCCCTAAATTTGTGATTAATGTGAAACTGTTACATTCATCAGAAATTTATGTTTGAGAGAAGCATGAAAGGCATATGATTGTCCAAAAGAGATGTAAACATTGAAAAGCACAAGTTAAACAAAATTACCAACTATTCAAGCATGCATATGTATATAGGGATCATACTATAACACAAGGCTTCTTCTAATTTGATTTCATGAATGAGGAATTATCTGATATAACACCTGATTGTAAGTATACACATCCACTTAAATTCATACGGGAGAATGTAACAACTAGGCATGCAGTTTATCATGTTTTGATGTTTGTTGATCAGTAACTATCATGTGCTCCACATTCAATTCTCATTAGAGTTTGTCCTCCGTAGATGAGTCAAATCATCACTTTTTCACACTTATTGACTATGTACATTAAGTTATAAGTTCTATCTTGAGATATACTTATAGTCTCATTAATGCCTTTATGATTAAGCTCTTTGAGACAATATACAGTTGATCATAAAGGATTCTTTTGGAGCTGAATATGATCCGCATAAAGTCACCAGGTCTTTACTTTCGTAAAACAAAGGTGCTATCATCCCAGGTCTTTGTATACACAAAATAGAGGGATAATGAAGATCATATTATTAATCATAAAACCAGGTCTTGTTCACACAAAACAGAGGGAATATGATTTGCAAAGATAGAAGATTATAAAGTGTTTTACATAGTGTGCTTGGGTGAGTGATTTGATCACTTAGGATAAGACTTACTTGCTTGATCCTCAAAATGGAGATCCCTCAGATAGTTGCCTATTTCTTTATGTTTAGCATGCTCTAAGTGTAGTTTTCACTCAAGATGAACCTACTTACATATCAAAGTGTTTAGTATCAGTTTGAAGGGTAATTATGCTTCTGAAATAAGCCATGGCATAGTGTACTATCATTTCTCAAAGATATGACATGCAGAAAGAAGACACATAAATGCAAATAATTTTTTTATTTGTTAATTTTTTTATTTTTATTTTTATTTTTATTTTTTTATATAAAGAAAATAAACTCCATATACAAGGACAGTCACATGTTTTTCTTTGTTGAAGAAAGGTTAATCTAAGTTAATCATACCCAGAGACTCAATTAGAAAATTAAATCTAACTGAATCAAAGGCTTTAGTGAATAAATCAGCAAGCTGATTTGTTGTATCCACTTTGATTAGCTTGATAATCCCTTTTCTGAGAAATCCCTCAAAAAATGATATCTGATTTCAATATGCTTTGTTTTGCTATGTTGAACTGGGTTAGCAGTTATAAACATAGCAGCTGAATTATCAATATGAATTGTGTTTGAAGGAAATTGTAACCATAATCAAGTAATTAGTTTTCAACCAAATTACTTGAGAGCAACCAGCTGAAGCAGCTATGTACTCAGCTTCAGCTGTGGATACAGACACATTGCTTTGCTTCTTGCACTACATGAAACAAGCCTTGGTCCTAGAAATTAACATCCACCAGTTGTGGATTTTCTGTTGTTGTTACATCCTCTGAAGTCACTATCTGAATATGAATAAAGGCTGAAGTCTCCATCTTTAAATACCACAGACCTAGAGCAGGCTTTCCTTTCAAATATCTGAAAATCCTTTTTACAGCATTCAGATGGGACTCCTTTGGATCAGATTGATACCTAGCACAGACACAAACAGCAAACATTATGTCAGGGTCTACTTGCTGTTAAGTACATGATTGAGCCAATCATAGATCTGTATAATCTTTGATCAACAGTTTCCCAGTAGGATCAGGCATATCTCGTCATTGTTGATGCTGGTGTTTGCATGAACATGCATCAGCAAGCTTATACTTCTTCAGAATTTGATGAATGTACTTTTCTTGATTTATGAAAATGCCATCTGATTTCTGTTGAACTTGCAGTCCAAGAAAGAAAGTTAATTCTCCCATCAAGCTCATCTGAAACTCAAATTTCATTAACTGTTCAAATCTTTCACATAAGTTCTTGTTGGTAGATCCAAATATGATGTCATCAACATATATTTGAACCACCAAAAGATCTTGATCTTCTTGTTTGAGAAAGAGTGTTTGATCAATTGTCCCTCTTTTGTATCCATGTCTCAGCAGGAAAGATGATAATGTTTCATACCACTTCCTTGGTGCTTGATAAAGTCCATACAAAGCTTTATCAAGCTTGTATACCCTGTGAGGATATTGTGGATCTTCAAAACCAGGGGGCTGAGAGACATAAAACCTCTTCATCAATCTTCCCATACAAGAATGCACACTTAACATCCATCTGATATACAGTGAACTTCTGTAGGAAGCATATGCTAGGAATACTCTAATGGCTTCTATTCTTGCAACAGGTGCAAAGACTTCATTATAGTCTATGCCTTCTTCTTGAGTGTAGCCTTGAGCAATCAATCTGGCTTTGTTCCTAATAATGATACCTCTGTCATCCAGCTTGTTCTTGAACAACCACCTTGTCCCAATTGGATATTGGCCTTCAGGAAGATCAACTAGATTCCAGACTTTCTGCTTTCTGAACTGTTGAAGCTCTTCCTGCATAGCTTCAATCCAGCTATTATCTTTAAGTGCAGCTGTAATATTGAAGGAACTGTTTGTGAAAGAAAACAAGAGAACAAACAGATGTTTGCTGTTCCACTTTGACTTCTAGTTGTTCTTTGGAAAGTTCTCCATAATGTTATTAACAGAATGAGACTTATGAATTCTTAAAGATGGAGTTGGATCAACTGGAATAGATGATTCCAGATTTGTCATATTCATTGATGTAGATGATCCAATCCAGTTTGTGAATTCATAAAGTAATCAAACTATTGTTGATCATCATTTAGTTCATCAGCATCTAAATTTGCTACATCAGCAGGTGGGTATCCGCTTCATTCTGACATGCATCCGCAGAAACATCTACGGATGGATCTTGAGTTATCTGTTTAGAATGATCTTCTTCTGTGGGTGCAACCTCATTTTGTTGATCATCTGAGGAATGTACATCTCCAGATGAGCCATTTTGCATATTTCCTGAAGAAGTATGATTTACAGGAACATTTTGTTGCACATTTTCTGGTGGTTGACTTATGACAGTTGTTTGATTTGGTCTTGGGGGATCAGCTGATAAAGATACTTCATTCAGACTTGGAGGAATAAATGGGTAACATGTATGAGCTGAGCCTGCATTCATCAAATACCCAGTGTTAAATGATTCAGTTAAAGCATCTATATCAAATAACCAAGATGATCCTTTTACAGTTGTTGTAAACATGGATTCATCAAAAGAAAAATTAGGAGTCTCTTCAACAATGTTATGTTCTAGAATGTAAACCCTATATGATTTAGATGTGGATGAATATCCAACAAAGAACCTATCATAGGCTTTTCCAAAAAAATTCCCAATTGTTCTTTAGTATTTAACATAGATACATGACACCCAAAAGCTCTAAGATATCCTATAAAAGGTTTCCTTTTGAATAAGAGTTCATAAGGTGTCTTATTATATTCTTTAACAATAATGTTCTGTTTTGAACATTGCATGCTGTATTCACAG
The DNA here is from genome assembly GCA_024085815.1 of Flaveria linearis. NCBI lineage: Eukaryota > Viridiplantae > Streptophyta > Magnoliopsida > Asterales > Asteraceae > Flaveria > Flaveria linearis. Next base: position 2,055,000 of record CM044006.1, on the reverse strand, counting down.
CCTCTGCCCAGAAGGTAATAGGCAACTAAGAATCAGCAAGCATTGTTCTAGCTGCTTCAATAAGAGTTCTGTTTCTTCTTTCAGCAACACTATTCTGTTGAGGAGTTCTTGGAGCACTAAATTGTCTAGCAATGCCTTTGGACCTGTAAAAGAAATCTAGATCAGCATTGACAAATTCAGTTCCATTGTCACTCCTAAATATTTTTACTTTTAAATCAAGTTGATTCTCAATCTTGATTACAAAGTCCATTAATGTTTCAGATGTTTCACTCTTTTGTTTTAAGAAAAAGACCAAGTGAATCTGGTGAAATCATCTACTACCACCAAACAATACTGCCTCTTCCCAATGCTCATGACATTGGTTGGTCCAAATAGGTCCATATGAATCAGTTTGAGTGGTGTAGTATTGGTATTGATTAGTTTTGATTTATGAGACACTCTATGTTGTTTCCCTTATAACATGAAGAACAATGATTAGTACAGTAAAACTCTTCTTTGGTAGACCATTGACTAGGTCATTTTTCACCAATTTATTCATATTCTTCATGTTGGAATGAACAAGCCTTCTATGCCACAATTGTGAAACATCTTCTGAGAGTTTGGACAATAGGCATGTTTCATGACTTGTGAGAGTTGTATTGTTCATATCCAAAACATATGTGTTTCTTTTCTTGGTGCTTTAAGAAGGATCAAATCTTCGGAATTGAAAGACCTGGCTTAAGAATATAACAATTAGTATCATCAAATAGTGTAGAATAATTTTGATCACAAATTTGAGATACACTCAACAAGTTATACAGTAGATTTTCACAGTAATTAACTTTATCAAATGTAAGAACACCATTTGTAACTACTCCTTCACCAACAATTTTACCTCCCTTCTTATCTCCACTAAATGCTACATAAGAAGCATGTTTATGTTTAAAATCTAGTAAAGTGAACAGTTCCTGTCATATGCCTGGAACAACCACTGTCAACATACCACTTGTTGTCAGCTCTCCATAATTGTTCCTGCACATATAATGAAATCAATTAGAATTGACAACCCAAGCCTTAATTGTCTTGGGTTTCCCAGCACTATCTAAAATTTGACTCCTTTGTGAATTAATCTTGAGGATTCAGTATTAATTTCAGATCTAATAAATTCATTTTGATTTGATGATAGTGAGGATGATTCTGTTGTAAAGAGATGCAGAAGTTTTTGAAGCTTATGTCTTGATGGTATCTTCCTTCACTTTATCCTTCTTTGGTTGATGTTTTGGTTTGGAAGATGAACTTTGACTTTTGAAAGTCTCATCATCTTTTGCCTTTGACTTGGATACATATGACCCCTTTGCAAAATTATCAAAGAAAGAATCATCATTGTGACTTCTTCTTTGACAAATCCACCATCTTTTGCCTTTAACTTGGATACATATGACCCCTTTGCAAAATTATCAAAGAAAGAATCATCATGTATGACTTCTTCTTTGACAAATCCACCTTTTTGTGAGGTGTTTTTGATTGACTTGTTGTTTGCTTCACTGACTCATTCACTTCAGAAGATTTTTCCTTTGATTTAGATTTTGTCTTCTAAACTTTCTTCTTTTGCTTGGAGTCGTCTTGACTATCAGAAGATTGAGATTCTGATTCAGTCATATCAGCATGAGACTTCTTTGTGCTTTTGCTTTTGTTCTTTTGTTAAAATAACATTCTTGAGTGGAATAATTATTCTTGTTACAAATAGCACAGAATTTGTTGAAGTAACAATCAGAAGTCATATCATTGTTCATATTGCAGATAGAGCAATAACTACTAAAATAGCAGTCAACTGTTTTGCGATTGGTCATCATTCCTGAGTGGAATGATTATTCTGCTTCAGACTCTACTTTCTTTGCTTTCCTGTTTAGCTTAGTTGAATCTTCCTTGTTCTTTGTTGACTGATGATGTTTCAGATTCTTCTTTTGTTTAACAGCATCTGTGTTGGTTACCTCCTCCGTAGATTTGATTTTCTTCTTCCGTAGATGTTCTGCGGATTCAGCAGACTTTGCTTTTCGCAGATCTTCTGCTGAAGACTTTTTCTGTTTAGATGAAGCTTGCTTCTTACCTTTATCTGATTTAGATAAAAGTACATCTTTTGATCCGCAGCATTCAACTTCTTTATGAAGACTCAATTCTTGAAGTCCTTCATTTAACTCTTCAATCCTCTTGCAAATTGTTTTGAACATATTTCTTTGCTTTGGAGGATAATTTAGCTTTGATTCTTCAAGAACTTTAGGAAGACTAGATTTGATTTTACCATTATTACTAACCATCAGATGTTCCGCATCATGTTCCTCAGAATCGTCCAGATCATCACAATCATCATAATCAAATTCTGAATCAGTTTGAGTCGAAGAGTTTGTTTCAGAAGATTCAGTTTCAACCATCTCACCCTTATTATTAATTTTGTTCGAGTCTATTTCAAACTTGGTTCTTGGCACAAAATGATTTGACAAAGTGTTTGTCATTGTTTCAGGTAAAGATGTGTAGTTATCATTTATAGGTGGAGCCACAACATTATAACCCAACCCATACCTGTTCTTTGATTCAATATGAGAATTTAACAGTTTCTCATATTGCTGAAATGATAATTGAAACTTCTGAAGTTTCACTTCAGTTGATGCATGATCAGCCATTGATTTTGTTAAAGAAGTTGTTAGATGCTCAACTTGGGCTTTTAAACTGTAATTTTTAGAAACAAGTTTTTCTAAATCTTTTTGCAAATAATTAATTTTGATTTGATAAACTTTATGTTCTTTAACATGAGATTCATTCAAAAACAATGTTTCTTTAACTTTATCAGCCAATTGTTGAGCATGAACTCTGTAACGCACAACTTCTTCAACATATTCTGAAGAACATAATCTGTCTTTTACCTCTTTGGCCATTTGAGGAACTTTGTTTTCCAAATCAGCTATTAATGCTTGATTTTCTTCCAATACTTCCTGCTCATACATGCTCCAATCATAATTTCCATCTTGGAGTATGATTAAACCAGTCTCCTTTGAATTGCTTGGACCAGCTAGTTTATTTGAAGCAGGTGGAGAGGTGTTGCTTAACTGAGGTCGTCTATTGATTGTTGATAAGACCTCCCTTGATGTTTTCTTACCTCAAGGTTTGTTTGTTGATTGCACTCCCTGGAAAAATGTCGATAGAGATTGCATTTGAAGCATATCACTTTGGATTTGTCAACTCCAATCTTAGAAGTTTTACTGGCTGCTGCCAAGTTTTTGTTCCTTCTAAGATATTATTTTGCTCTGTAGGCAATCATTGCCATCTGCCACTGAAGATCCATCTCTTCTACTACATCAGGATGTAATTCTTCCAGATCTTGTTGGCAGATGTTCATGAAGTTAGTGAGCTCCCCAGATAAGCTTGAAAACTAGAACTAAAACCTGCAAAAGCTGCTTTTTGTTCTTCAGAATCCAATATCACAGTTATTGGTTCTGACTGATTATTGAGAGGAGAGGCCTTTGCAGTTGCTGTAGTAGTAGCAGTTTTCCCCTTTTCCTTTTGATTTTTACTCTGAGATGATTTCTTAGAGGCTTTTGAAGCATAGAAGCTTACTTCCTCCTCATCATCACTCACAGTACAATAGTTATCACCTTCACTAATGAATGCACTTCCTGCATTGTTAGTTTCTTTGAAGTGATAAGGTGAGACATGAGATCTCACACTCTTGTTTCTTGTTTTCTCATCCATTTCAAGTGCTTTAACTTTTGCAACTAGTGTATCTAGACCAGTTGTCTTAAGATCTATCGTGTTCTTGAACATGGACATAGTCTGCTTCCAACTTTTAGGTAAAGTATGGAGCATCTTCATGTTTAGTTCCTCAGTAGTATACTTCAACTCCAAAATATTCATCTCAGTAATAAGTTGCATGAACCTATGGAGTTGTTGAGGAATTGATTCACCCTCAATATGATGAAAAGTTTCATATTGTGATCTAAGGGTGTCTTTTCGGATGCTTCTGATCTCATCACTCCCTTCACAGAGAGTATGGAGTATCTTCCACAAGGAATTTGCTGTTTTGTAATTCTCACACCTGATTAATATCTCTTCAGGTAAAGCCATACTAAGCAAACTGTAAGCTTTAATATCAACTTTGACCTCTTTAACATCATCTGGTGAGAGATCTTTGGTGTTATTGGTTGATTCTTATCATTATAATCCGGCCCAAGAGTGGGTGGGATATAATGACCTTCAGTGATGGACTGCCACAAGTCAGAATCAGTGTAGTTCATATGATTTCTGAACTTGATTTTCTAGGATTTAAAATCTGCTTTTGTTTCCAACTTTGGTGGTTGAAATGATTCACCATGAGTACTCATTTAAAATTAAGAATTTAAATCCAAGAAGATGAAGTAGATAAATCTATCAAAAACTCAGATCTTGTATTCAGTAGATGTGAAAACAGATCTGAATCAATCAAGCAATGGAACAATGCTAGATGAAAGATTTTTCACTGAATTAATAAATTTTTAAAAAAAAACAAAAACAAACTAAAACAATTTTAATACTGATAGATCAATTGATCTAAATCAATGAGTACTTGGCTCTGATACCACCTGTGAATCCAAGGATCTCAATTCAGGAATTATCAGTATTAAAATAATTACAATTTAATGATCGCGGAATAATCATTAATTGCTGTTTTAATTGTATTAATTTATGGTCAAAGAACACGAACACAAATTCACAATGAATATGAACACAATAATTGATTCAATTGTATTTCATTAACATTGAGTAATGATTACAAAAGAATAATTATAAACACTATGAACATTGATTTCTTCAATTTAATTGTTGTTGATGTGACGGCGGCTAGGGTTGCACAATGATGTGATAATCGACAGCCGTAATATTGCTTGATCGTGTTCTCCAAGATGTGAAACCTAGAACTCATATTTATAAGTGCTTTGAGTCAGTTAAGGAAACACCAGATTTCTTGGGATTTGATATTGACTTGACTTGTTGACTAGTTGACATTGAATATTGTCTTCAGCAGATGTTATTGTTATTCCGTAGGAAACTTGTCTTCCGGAGATATTCTTGTTCTTCCGTAGGAAACTTGTCTTCCGTTGGAATCTTCACTTCAACATGCAATCCTTATCTTCCGTAGGGATCAAGTAATCCTTGGGTGGTGATGTTCATCCGCAGACGATCTTTGAATGCTTGGTGTTATAAGAAACATATCTACGGAAGAACACAAATGTTCATCCGTAGATGTTTCTTACACTTAGCCGATTTCAAAGATCAACCAAGTATAATGATTTTGCCTGATCATACAAAAAGCAACACATATATAAATATGGGTTAACCTATATACTCAATGCATATATACATATATACTGATAAACAGTTACAATCATTTATTACAAGAATTGATTAAAGTTCTAAGCCTATACAAATTGATCTAGACCTATTATTCCTAGATCTAACAAAGCTGAATTTTCTAAATGTTTTTAATTGTTTTCTGAGATTTATTTCTTTAAAAATAAACATTTTTTTACTTTTGATAAATAATCAAGAAATAATATAATTAGTCTAACTGTTTATATAAAAAAATACATATTACATTCCATAAATATGATTATTTCAAATGAAGTTCTTAAACTATTGTTTAAATTATGTTTTTTTAGACCTTATTTAAATCTTTATATACCAAAATTGTTATAAATGTTATATTTATATATAAAACTTTATATAAAATATAACAAATTTCTTTGATTTTAATATATAGTTAATTCCATATTGTTAAAACATAATTATTTGGCAAGCACTAAATACCAAATTGAAACCCTAGACCTCAAATTACATCGTTAAATTTATTGTCAAACTTAAAATCTTGTAACTATATATTTTAGGTGCATTGTGAAGGGCTACGTTGAAACGACGCTTGTTATTATTTCTTATTAATCATCCAATATATACTTAGTTGATCAAGTGAGTATTTCTATACCCCTTTTATTATCTTTACACTTTGGGGTGAAACATGTTACATTATAAACATCGCACTTATAAACACGTTTGGTTCTTGTAAACTTATGGCATTTCACCTGTATGTTGTGGTTAGTTGACCTTGTAGCTACCATGTAATGTCGAATACATGTACAATCATTAACTATTGCTAGCCTGGCGACGTCATAGATCTATGGGCTTGACAAGTCTGCTTGGTTGATCCAAGTACACTTAGCTAATCGTATATACTTGTAAACGTTTGAGACTTGTAAAACTTTATCAAGGTTTGATTGTGCATTCTGTCTTACATCCCTAGTTACTTTGTTCTCTAACTTACAACATGAATTGTCATCTTTTATATACATATGTATTGAAAACTATGGAAATCTCACTAACATAATCGTTGACCTTTTATTTTTAACGTGTTTCAGGAAATGCTCAAGTTTGATTGACATCTTGAAGTGCTTTCACATCTAGGAATGGACCTAGTTAAATAAACAAAATAAATTGGATTGTTACATCTTATGTTATGTTATTTACTTTCTTTTGGACTTATGTTTGTAATGGTACAATTGGCACTTATGATAAATATTTATTTGGGTTATTAATAGCGTTATGTGGCTGTGAACGATCTTAACCCTCACACCTCGATGTTTCCGCCGTCAAGGTTGGGGTATGACAGATTGGTATCAGAGCCCATAACTATAGGGATTTAGGTTATTAGAAATGGTGACCTAGACTATAGCATATGCATGAACCTTATAGAATTATATTTTCTATCTTGTAAATTATATGGTTTGCATACTACATAATGCTATGCCTTCCTATGTGCAATTTGATGCCTTAGCATAGGATTGTCTAAACATTGTTACCTGTCTCCCTAAACTTAACCTCGACTCTTTGACTCTCCCTGAACATGAAACCTCTTAATCTTTTTCTCGACGACACTTGGAATCTTATGCTTATGCTTATGATTTGGATCTTTAGACGTTATGTCTAATCTATATAAATTTCATCAAGGTTTTGATTTCATGAACCTAAGAAATATTGTATGACACATAGACACCTGTATTCTGGATTTCCTGGCAAAAGGTCTCCGGGCTAAGGTAAGCATTTCGCATAAATCCTACGGGACTAGTTATGCTTACCTAGGGATTTCTGGGATGAGTGATAAACTATTGTCAATATACACAAATTTCTAAGGCAAATGGGTCCATTCACCTTGACGTGTCAATGTTTCCAAATGGTAATGCGTTACCAAATGGAATCATTCTGTGTACCTTACAACTCTTAGCTTATTCTTGTTTTAACTACTATCCTTTGTTATCTTCATTCCCGTAACTAACTCATTTTGTATCTAGCATGTCTCGCCATCATGGAAAGCGTGGAAGTTCCGACCGCAAGCTTGCAGCAATGATCGCCCGACAAATGGCTGCTGTGCTCCCAACCATGGTTGCTGAACTTAATAGCACCTTAATGGCTAATAGCAACAACAACACCAATGGGAACAATAGCGGTGCTCATGGAGAGAATAGCAACAATCAACAAGGGAACACTCGTACCTACACTTTCAAACACTTCAACTCGTGCAAACCCACTAGTTTTAGTGGAAAAGAAGGAGCCACTGGACTCCTCGAGTGATTTGAAAGTATGAGAACACCTTCATCGTTAGCGAGTGCTCCGATGAGTTCAAGGTTCGCTATGCTACAAGTGTCCTTCAACAATGGGCACTAACATGGTGGAATAGTGAAAAGTGAAACCGGGGGACTGAGGTTGCACTGGCGTTGCCCTGGGAAGAATTTAAGGATATCATGATTCAAAATTTCTGCTTGCAAAAGCTAGAGGAGGGGTTATGGAATCTTAAACAAGATGGTGGGAATCATTTGGCTTATTCCACCTGGCATCATAAGTTGAGTATGCTTCTACCCCATATAGTGGACACAGTGCCCCGTAACATTGAGAAATTTATTAAGGGGGCGCCACCTCAAATTCAAGATGTCGTGGTGGGTAGTAGGCCCATAACTTTGGAGGAGGCAATTACTATCACCGCACAGCTCACCGAGAATCATATTAGAGCTGGCACTATGTCGGCAAAGGGTTCCAAGTCTACTGCAAAGGTGACACCTGAGGCAACAAAGGAGGTACGGGCCGAGTCATCTTCCCAAAACAGGAAGCGTAAGTTCACACCAACAGGCAACTACGCTGTGACCGCCCCAAATGCACCTCAAAAACAAATGGTGGTTGCAAATCAAACTCCCATGGCTAGAGCTTATGTTGGTCCATATCCTATGTGTAACAAGTGCAAGTACCATCACGCGAGCAACACTCCATGCCTAGTATGCTCGTTGTGTGGAAAGTATGGGCACTTGGTGGCTACTTGTGTTCGTGCACCAAACAACACTGCAATGCTTACCAACCGAACCTGTTATAACTGTGGCGAGCCTGGTCATATTCATCCGCAATGTCCTTGCAATGCGGGAACTGTGCCACCGGCTCGTGGAAGGGCTTTCAACATCAACGTCAATCAAGCTCAAGCCAACAACGATATGGTGAATGGTACATCATTGAACTCCTTTTAAATCATTTCTTGTCTTATAAAGATTCCTATCTTTGTGTTCATCATGCCAATAATAGGTTATTACCAAACAGGTTTGTATCTTGTAAATATTCATTATGCATCTATATTGTTTGATTCAGGTGCGGATAAGAGCTTCGTGTCATTAGAATTCGAGCCTATACTTTCTAAACCGCGTGTTAATCTGGGAAGATCCTTCACGGTCAAAGTCGCCAATGGAAAATCTATTGTCATTGATGTCGTAATACGTGATTGCTCCTTAAGCCTTAACGAACACGAGTTTTTCGTTGACCTTATTCCTATGCAATTGGGAAGCTTTGATGTTATCATTGGCATGGATTGGTTAGCCAAACTTCGTGCGGAAATTTTATGCTTCGAGAAATGCATTCGAATTCCTTTATCGACGGGTGATACTTTGAAGGTCTTTGGGGAGAAATCATCCCAAGGACTCAAAATTATGTCTTGCATCAAGGCCCGCAAGTGCTTAAGTAAAAACTACATGGCTTTCATGACATATGTAGTTAATACGAAAGCCAAGAGTAAGGAATTGAAAGACATTCCTGTCGTACGGGATTTTCCCGAGGTTTTTCCTGAGGATCTTAAGGGGCTATCTCCCATGCGAGAAGTTGAGTTCAAAATTGACTTAATCCCTGGTGCAAACCCTGTGGCTAAATCACCTTATCGTCTTACACCGTCTGAAATGCAAGAACTAGCTAGTCAACTGCAAGAGTTGACCGATAAGGTATTCATTCGCCCTAGTTCATCATCATGGGGTGCACCTGTACTGTTTGTGAAGAAGAAGGATGGTTCATTTCGTATGTGCATCGATTACCGAGAACTCAACAAGCTTACCATCAAGAACTGATATCCTCTTCCTCGAATTGAAGATCTCTTCGATCAACTTCAAGGAGCAACTCAATTTTCAAAGATCGATCTACGTTCTGGGTATCATCAACTACGTGTTCATGATGATGACATTCCAAAGACCGCTTTTCGTACTCGATATGGACACTAAGAATTCATGGTTATGCCTTTTGGCTTGACCAATGCACCTTCCGTGTTCATGGATCTCATGAATCGAGTATGTAAACCGTATTTGGATAAGTTTGTGATCGTGTTTATTGATGACATCCTTATTTATTCCAAGAAGAAAATCGATCACGAGACACACTTGCGACAAGTTCTTGGACTCTTAAAGGAGGAGCAATTAGACGCCAAGTTTTCCAAGTGTGAATTCTGGGTAGAAGATGTTCAATTCTTAGGGCATATGGTGAATAGCCAAGGAATTCATGTCGATCCTGCAAAAATTGAAGCCGTGAAGAATTGGTGTGTTCCCACAACCCCAACTGAAGTTCGTTCTTTTCTGGGCTTAGCGGGATATTACTGTAGGTTCATAGCAAATTTTTCAAAGATTGCTAAACCATTAACGGCGTTAACCCAAAAGAACCGACTTTTTTAATGGGGATCCAAACAAGTGGAGGCTTTCGAGACATTGAAACGCAAGTTGTGTAACGCTCCTATTCTAACACTCCCCGATGGAAACGATGACTTTACCGTGTATTACGATGCTTCTAATCAAGGTCTTGGTTTTGTTCTCATGCAACGAGGCAAAGTCATAGCATACGCATCGAGGCAATTGAAGGTTCATGAAGTGAACTACACAACTCACGATCTTGAACTTGGTGCTGTGGTCTTCGCTTTGAAAATTTGGTGACACTATCTTTATGGGACGCAATGTATATTCTACACCGATCATAAGAGTCTCCAACACGTCTTCAACCAAAATGATCTCAACATGAGACAAAGACTTTGGATCAAGTTGATCAGCGACTACGATTGTGACATTCGCTACCATCCTGGAAAGGCGAATGTTGTAGCCGATGCGCTGAGTCGCAAGGTCCACAACAAGACTGTCTCGCTGCAAGAAATCCGAGATTGAAGGCAGTGGTTTGACACGTTAGGGGAATTTGATACCGAGATTCATGTGGATGTTAACGAGGCCTCTATCATGCTTCAAAACATAAGGATTGATAGTGATCGAGTTATGCATTCGCGAGGCTCAACAAGCGACATTAACCGACAAAGGGAAGTATGAAGATTTGATGTTTAACGTACGGTCACAACTGGAGACAGAACCGAATGGCATATGGTACTTCTTGAATCGACTTTGGATTCCTAATCGTGATAATCTTCGTCACTTCATTATGAACGAAGCTCATCAAACCCGATATTCTATTCATCCTGGCTCCGATAAGATGTACATGGACTTGCGTAGTCAATATTGGTGGCCTGGAATGAAGAAAGATATCGCGTCTTATGTTTCCAAGTGTCTCACGTGTGCAAGAGTCAAAGCTGAGCATCAACGACCAAGTGTTTTACTTGAAAAACCCGAAATCCCTATGTGGAAATAGGAACATATATCCATGGATTTCATAACCAAGTTACCTCGTACTCCTCGTGGCCATGATAGTATATGGGTGATTGTTGACTTTTTGACCAAAATGACATATTTCATACCAATACGAGACACATACAAGGTTTCAAGACTGGCTCGCATCTACATTGATGAAATTGTGAGTCGTCATGGCGTGCCTTTACACATCATCTCCGACCGAGACGCTCGTTTCACTTCTCACTTTTGGTCGTCAATGCAAGAACTCTTGGGTAGTCAATTGGATCTAAGTACGGCTTACCATCCTCAAACCGATGGTCAAACTGAACGAACAATCCAAACCCTCAAGGATTTGCTACGTCTATGTGTCCTTGACTTTGGTGGAGATTGGGATACGCATTTACCGCTCGCGGAATTTTCATATAACAATAGTTATCACTCAAGTATCAAGATGGAACCATTCGAGGCTTTGTATGGTCGTAAGTGTCGATCTCCGATCTGTTGGACTGACATTGGAGAAAATCTCATCACTGGTCCTGAACTTATTCAAGAAACGACCGACAAAGTTTCCAAAATTCGAAATAACCTTGATGTGGCTAGAAGTCGCCAAAAGAGTTATGCTGATAAAAGACGCAAACCGTTGGAGTTTAAAGTCGACGACATGGTTCTTCTTAAGGTCTCTCCATGGAAGGGGGTTGTACGTTTTGGGAAGAAGGGTAAGTTAGCCCCACGCTTTGTAGGACCTTTCAAGATTCTGAAAAGAATTGGGAAAGTGGCTTACAAACTGGAACTACCTTCTGAACTTAGGGGGCTCATCCTGTCTTCCATGTCTCAAACCTGAGGAAATGTCTGGCTGATGAAAATTTGCATGTTCCTCTCGAGGAAATCCAAATAGAATCGCGTCTTATGTTTTCAAGTGTCTCACATGTGCAAGAGTCAAAGCCGAGCATCAACGACCAAGTGGTTTACTTGAACAACCCGAAATCCCTATGTGGAAATGGGAACATATATCCATGGATTTCATAACCAAGTTACCTCGTACTCCTCATGGCCATGATAGTATATGGGTGATTGTTGACCGTTTGACCAAAACGGCACATTTCATACCAATACGAGACACATACAAGGTTTCAAGACTGGCTCGCATTTACATTGACGAAATTATGAGTCGTCATGGCGTGCCTTTACACATCATCTCCGACCGAGACGCTCGTTTCACTTCTCACTTTTGGTCGTCTATGCAAGAACTCTTGGGTATTCAATTGGATCTAAGTATGGCTTACCATCCTCAAACCGATGGTCAAACCGAATGAACAATCCAAACCCTCGAGGATTTGCTACGTCTATGTGTCCTTGACTTTGGTGGAGATTGGGATATGCATTTACCACTCGCGGAATTTTCGTATAACAATAGTTATCACTCAAGTATCAAGATGGCACCATTCAAGGCTTTGTATAGTCGTAAGTGTCGATCTCCGATCTGTTGGACTGACATTGGAGAAAATCTCATCACTGGTCCTAAACTTATTCAAGAAACAACCGACAAAGTTTCCAAAATTCGAAATAACCTTGAGGTGGCTAGAAGAAGCCAAAAGAGTTATGCCGATAAAAGACGCAAACCGTTGGAGTTTCAAGTCGACGACATGGTTCTTCTTAAGGTCTCTTCATGGAAGGGGGTTGTACGTTTTGGGAAGAAGGGTAAGTTAGCCCCACGCTTTGTAGGACCTTTCAAGATTCTGAAAAGCATTAGGAAAGTGGCTTACAAACTGGTAGTATCTAAACTTAGCGGGGTTTATCCTGTCTTCCATGTCTCAAACCTGAGGAAATATCTGGATGATGAAAATTTGCATGTTCCTCTCGAGGAAATCCAAATAGATGAGTCATTACATTTCGTTGAGAAGCCTATTGAGATTATGGACCGAACCCTGAAGAAGACCCGAACAACTACCACACTGATCGTCAAATTCCGTTGGGAAAACAAACGTGGAGCTGAGTTCACTTAGGAACGTGAGGAGCATATGAGAAAGAGATACCCGCATTTGTTCATATAGTTTCATTCCTTAATTTCAGGACGAAATGCTTTTAAGTTGGGAAGACTGTAACCTTTTGGATTTTCATTAAATTAAAGGTTACCTTTGTTGCATTCTTGTAAGGACCTTTTATGTCAATTATGAAACTTTGAGGGTTTGTTTACGCTTATTTTTAGTTTGTCTTTAATTCTTTAATTTGGAAGTAAATAATTTAATTATTAAATTGAACATAATAATAAATAATATTAATATTACTACTACTGCCAATCATAATAATAATAAGATAATAATAATAATAATAATAATAATAATAATAATAATAATAAATAATAATAATAATAATAATAACTAAAATGAAAGTAATAATAATAATTATTATTATTATAATTATAATAATAATAATAATAATAATAATAATAATAATAATAATAATAATAATTATTATTATTATTATTATTATTATTATTATGATTATTTAAAAATGGTTAGAACTTAAAGTAAACAAAGTTTAGGGGGTTTTATTGCCAATTTAAGAACTTTAATATTAAGGTTTGGGCATAAAATGTTAATATTTGTAACAACAGAGACTATCTGTGTAATATTTAATAAATCCCAAACCAAAATCCCCCCAACCCCGATTTTCCGATCGGGAGCCGGCCATCTCCGGCCACGGCTCCAGCCAACCCACGAAACCTCGTTTAAGCCTCTTTTATTACCCCCAAAATACACCAAATTGTTCGTGGTTATATATTAAACTTGAAGGAACAAGTTAATTCGGATCTCAATTAAACAATGGAGACCATTAAAACCAAGACCAAAACCGCTCGAAACTATAACCGACTCTATATTTTAAACTCAATAATCATCAAATTAAATGGTCATAAATGATTGGTTAATCAAGTCTAACGTAATGGGGTGATTAATTTCACCTGAAACTACATTAAAACTAATCAATCCGAACTGAAACCCCCGACTCAAACGACGTAGCCGTTGGGTGTTCAGTCGAATGAATCAAGTCTATAAATTAGGGGCCTTTCACTCAAATTGGGTTTTCCAAACTATCTAAACCTTCAATTTGATACAAAACACACACACATTCCACGGTTGAATCAAGAACAAGTTGCGAGTCTCCTTCGAACCTGAAACCTTCAATTTGATCATAATCAAGTAAGTTAAATATGTTGTTATGTGCGTTTAAGTATGGGGAACAAAAACCCTATGGTTAATTCCATTAACATCAAAGAATTAATGATCAATTGGGTTGATTTTAGATTCTAGGGTTCATACGATTTGGGGGGGGGGGTTTCTTGATTGGGTTCTTAATATTTTAAAACCATTATTAACCGCGGCTGAGACCTTGGTTCACTGGTAAGGCCCCTTCTAAACAGGAGGTCCCCGGTTTGAATCCGGGGAACCTATGTTTTCTTTTTAAGGCTTTTAGCCTTCAAAACCAATCCTAAATCTTTTGAAAATTAAAAAAAACTCATTTTATAAAAGCTGAATTTTCTAAATGTTTTTAATTGTTTTCTGAGATTTATTTCTTTAAAAATAAACATTTTTTTACTTTTGATAAATAATCAAGAAATAATATAATTAATCTAATTGTTTATATAAAAAATACATATTACATTCCACAAATATGATTATTTCAAATGTAGTTCTTAAACTATTGTTTAAATTATGTTTTTTTAGACCTTTTTTAAATCTTTATATACCAAAATTGTTATGAATGTTATATTTATATATAAAACTTTATATAAAATATAACAAATTTCATTGATTTTAATAAATATAATTAATTCCATATTGTTAAAACATAATTATTTGGCAAGCACTAAATACCAAATTGAAACCCTAGACCTCAAATTAAATCGTTAAATTTATTATCAAACTTAAAATCTTGTAACTATATATTTTAGGTGCATTGTGAAGGGCTATGTTGAAATGACACTTGTTATTATTTCTTATTAATCATCCAATATATACTCAGTTGATCAAGTGAGTATTTCTATACCCCTTTTATTATCTTTACACTTTGGGGTGAAACATGTTACATTATAAACATCGCACTTGTAAACACGTTTGGTTCTTGTAAACTTATGGCATTTTACCTGTACGTTGTGGTTAGTTGACCTTGTAGCTACCATGTAATGTCGAATACATGTACAATCATTAACTATTGCTAGCCTGATGACGTCATAGATCTATGGGCCTGACAAGCCTGCTTGGTTGATCCAAGTACACTTAGCTAATCGTATATACTTGTAAACATTTGAGACTTGTAAAACTTTGTCAAGGTTTGATTGTGCATTCTGTCTTACATCCCTAGTTACTTTGTTCTCTAACTTACAACATGAATTGCCATCTTTTATATACACATGTATTGAAAACTACAGAAATCTCACCAACATTATTGTTGACCTTTTATTTTTAACATGTTTTAGGAAATGCTCAAGTTTGATTGATATCTTGAAGTGCTTTCACATCTAGGAATGGACCTAGTTAAATAAACGAAATAAATTGGATTGTTACATCTTATGTTATGTTATTTACTTTCTTTTGGCCTTATGTTTGTAATGGTATAATTAGCACTTATGATAAATATTTATTTGGGTTATTAATAGTGTTATCTGGCTGTGAACGATCTTAACCCTCACACCTCGACGTTTCCGCCGTCAAGGTTGGGGCGTGACAAGAACCGTAAGAAAATGTAATGTGCAGATAGAGTGGGCGGCCATGCCCACTTTTGTACCAACTTTTGATATTTTTTGTCATTTTAATACTTTTAACCCCTCTACTTGGGTTTAATTACATTTTCTCCTTTTTATTCGTGTTTATTCTTTTTTCTTGTCTATAAAAAATATCCGGGTGTTACACTAAGTTTGAGCTTGCATTATCTCAAACTGATGCCTATGTTGGGTTGCTATTAGAAAA
The DNA here is from genome assembly GCA_024085815.1 of Flaveria linearis. NCBI lineage: Eukaryota > Viridiplantae > Streptophyta > Magnoliopsida > Asterales > Asteraceae > Flaveria > Flaveria linearis. Next base: position 2,039,084 of record CM044006.1, on the reverse strand, counting down.
ATCATTGTGATGTTGTTGGGAATACCACTTTGTTGATGATGATGAGCCTCAGCTCATTCGAGACAACGAACCTGCATTCGTTTGTGACCTTCTTTATCATATGGGACCAAATGTTATATCCCCACTATCTCAAACTAATGTCTCTTGTTAGAAAAATCCTTATGTTGTTTGCATTGTGAATAACATTATGTCGCTAATAACAAGCCTTAGCTCATATGATATTATAAACCTATCTTTCTATTTTATTAGTAGAACGAATAATGATTGCTTAAACGGTTTATGTTGGTTATAAAGTGACGTGGTTGTGATGACACAATAATAGCGTTGTCGATTGCTTTGGCACAACTGCCATTTATGGCTAGCAGCCGTAATTGACAACTTGTTTTGAGCCTTGTCATGACTGCCATCACGACGTAAACATTCTTCAAAGTCTCAAAGACAAAAAATCAAGTTGTATCGACAACAAAATAACACTCATGCAACGCACAAAATCAATCATCCTAGTTACTTTTAGTATATTTGGTTTTTTCTTAACGCATTCACATCTAATTCATTATCTTATCTTAATATTTAATAAAAACTAAAAAATTATTCACTTCATTTTATTACTTAGAGCATTCACGTCCTATTTCTCATATTAATTCTTATAATTACACTAAAAAAATACTATCTTTTCTCTCTAAAATTAAACTAAAGTTAGGCAGCTTCAGTACTATGTTGTCTCCAAAAAGCTAAACACAGCAGTTGTCGGTACAAATTGTCTTGTCTTGTATAACAGTTAATCTACAGCTTATGGAGTTCAGTGTTAATCAACAACAGTCCATCAGCAACACATCAGGTAAATGCTGATCGGTAGTGGTTCAACATATGCTAATCGGCAGTCATTCAGCATTTGCTGATCGGCAGTTGATTCAGCACTTGACAGAATTCGATAGTTGAAAGCAGGTGCTGAATTCTTGATTTTTTGATAGGTTCATCCTCTTTATGGATCAATAACTATTCATCCTTATATATAAATATATTTAGAGTGAATTATCATTTTCCTAAATGTGGTTGGTCTTATTTATCATTTTTATCTAAAAAGGTTTCTTCTTGCATCTGGATCCACAAGGTTTGAAAAAAGTTATCATTTTCATTTAAAAACATGAATTCCGTGTATGGAATTTCATCCACAACACGTAAACATAAGTTAGGATTTTGTTTTTATTTGAAATTTTACATAAGTACTCTTTTAATGATAAATAGTAACATTTTAAATTTATGAAGCCAATTTTTTTTGATAAAAATGGTAACTTTTTTAAACTTTGGGAAGCCGGATGTAAGAAAAAATATATTTGAATAAAAATAGCAATTTTGATCAAATCACAGGAAAAAAAATGATAATTCACTCTACATTTTATTAATGAATGTGAATAGAATAGAGACAAATAGTATTAAAAGAAGAATAAATATGTATTGTTTAATTGAGATAGGAAAAAAATTGAGAATAAGATTTAAAACATTTTGGAAAAAGAAATAAATTTAAAAAAACTTGTATTTTTTGATAAATTACAGAGATGTGAATGGGGAACGAGATGTGAATGCTCGTATAATCTAAAGATATAATGTTTTATAAAATCTTGTATACACAATGATGTTCTTATTGATATGTCTTTCATGCAAATTTTATTTTCCTTTTCAAGCTTTTGGTGTATAATGTTTTACCAAGTCTTAAAGACACCGTTATGATTCTTATTTTTTCCTACTTTCTAATATAATTTTTATTCAAAGCAAAACTAACCTTATTTTTGAACTTTAGGTATATATTGGTTTATAAAATTCTTAACATATCTTTTACGTTTCAATCTAGTCGTGTCAATGCTCATAAGGTTGACGGGATCCCAATCACATCCTCCGGGAATCCAAATTGCATGGTTAATATATAGATTCAGAATTTTCACATATTTGCTTTTGTCTTCTTTTATCTTATACTTTTGGTTCTATTTTAAATCTGGTCATCTACAAAACTATTATAATATAATATAAGGATTTTTACGTGTTTCTCTTTCTTATGACCAAGCGCTTGGCTTTCCCCTCCGTCGGAAATCCCGAAATGCTCTTTCGACGAAACTCTGAGCCGTGAATATAAATTATGTATTTTTCAAGTCAAAAAAACAATTAAATATTTCTCCTTCCTAAATTATATATATTGCATATTTATTGATTTTATTAGAATTAACCTATTAAATTACTATTTAACTTTTTTTACTAAAAGATTTTTATGTATTGATGTTTTGTTATTATAATTATTTAAACTTTGACACTTTGTTTTGTATTAAAGATAAAACTTTAACAATTAGTGATTGTTGCTTTAAAATAATGTTTTAAACTTTTGTATTTGTAGATGAGATGTTGTTGTTTAATTATAAACAAGATTTGAACTTAAGAATATATGTAATTGTTGGTCTTATGAAAGGAATGCATAGAAGTATCTTAGTAAAAATACAAGTAAGATAATTATTCAATTAATGAATATAACAAAATGAGTATATATATATATATATATATATATATTAAAAAAGGAAAATATATAATTGATTTTTAGCTTAAGTAAACACGTAAATAATGATTTTAGGATGAAAAAAATACGTAAATGCGCATATAATATAATATGGTGTTGACGTTAAGGCCATCAATCGTAAATTTCACATTACTTTAATGTCATATCATTCTTTACTCGTGTAAAAATATTTTCACTCCAAACACTTCATCTTTAATATTTTTTTATTTGCTTAAATCAAAATAAAATTATTTTTTAACAAATACTTATAAATTATAAAATAATAACTGGTTAAACTTAACAGGTACTGAAGGAATAATTACCAAAAAAAGACATTAGATAACAATAATTCGAAAAAAAATCGTTCTTACTCCTTAATTTGGCAAGAACACCGGCATTCAATTTTTTGAACCCTTCATGTGACCTCTTATCAAGGTTGATCAGTGTTTATGGACAAGATTTCTCTTTCAATCGACGGTCTCTTCATATGCTACGTTAAATTTGTTATTACTTAATCTTGTTGGTGAAGTCAACATTGGTCTTTTGAAGATTCTTTCGAAGTTATGCTTCTTTCTTCCAAAGTTAATATCTTCCGATGGACTTGATATCTTTCGAAGCTAATATTCATTTTGTCATATGTGTATTAGTTAGAGGGTGTTTTGTGTAACATTAGGAGTTAGGTTGTTAATAGCCTTAACAATAGTTTGGGTATAAAAGGAGTAGTTAGGCGATTAGGAAAGTAATTAATAACTTTGTTTTCAGTATTCATCTTATTTAGTTTTCTCTGTAACTAAATCTTTCACAATTGAAGTTGATTTCATTCTTTGTGTTTTCGATTCCTTGTTGTTCTTAATCCATAACAAGTGATATCAGAGCCCAGTTAGGCTCGATCAGAGGAATTGATTGTGATTTGAAGGTGAGATCAAAGAAGCAATGGTGACCACCAAGTTTGGTTCACAAAGGGTTAGCGGATGCGTTGGCCTGTGGGGATGTGAAGATCCGTATGGTGCAACAGATAAACAACAAAAGGAAATCACAGATAAGTGGAAGGAGATGGGGGTGAAGGCACATAGTGCCATCATTCTCAGTTTAGGTGACAGAGTTTGAGAAGTAACGAAGGAAACTTTGGCCGTAGGGATAAGTTGGAGTCATTGTATATGGCTAAAATCCTGGCAAACCAAGTGTATCTCAAGAAGCGACTTTATTTCTTTCATATGAGCACTGGAAAGTCCATTGAAGATCATATCAACGAATTCAATAAACTCATTCTTGACTTGGAAACATAGAGATTGAGTTAGATGAGTTAGATTAAGCAATAATATTCTTGACCTCATTACCTTAACATTATGAACATTTTGTTGACACATTATTATATGGAAGAGATTCTTTGTCAATGGAATTGGTATTAGTCGCCTTAAATTCAAGGGAGTTGAAGAAGAGGTCTGATTTGAAAGATGAAAGTGGAGAGGGTCTCCTTGTTAAAGGCAGATCAGAGTATAGAGATCACAAGACTAATAAGCCAAGAAGCCAGTCTCGAACCAAGTCAAAGTTTAAAAGAAGATGTTATGTGTGTCACTCAGAAAAGCACTTGAAGAAAGATTTTCCTGAATGGAAGAAGAAACAAACTAAAGCTAACGGGTCAAAGAACTCATCCAATTACACTCAGTCAGATGAAGCCTCAGATGGATATGATGTGCAAATGTGTTAATGGCTATCAAAGCTGATAGAAACAGGGTTGAGTGCTGGAGTTTGGCTGCTCCTTTCATATGACCCTAGTGCAATAGGTATTCTCAAAACTTAAACTTGAAAAATTAGGCTCAGTAAAACTTAGGAAGGATCTGTAATGTTTAAATTGGATAATGGCACTGAACTCAAGCTGTAGGACGTGAGGTATGTTCCGGAATTAAAAAGAAGCTTGTTGTCAATGGGAACTTTTGAGAAGGCGGGGTGTTAAGTGTGTCTCAAGATTGGAAAGGGAAAAATAATTAGGGGTTCACTGGTGATGTTGTCTGGAGCTAGAAGGGACAACAACATATATACTCTGGATGGAGTGCCCTTATGTGAGGAGGTGTCACTAGCTACCACTGCAAGTGGGTCGACTATCTTATAGCATAATCACCTAGGACACATTAATCATCAGGGGTTAATAGAGTTGAACAAATAAGGCATGTTGTCTGGTATGACCTCATATGATATTGGTTTCTATGTGCATTGCATTATTGGTAAGTCACATAGGGTGAAGTTTACCAAGAGTGTTCACAAGACAAGAGGTCCACTTGATTATGTTCACTTGGATCTTTGGGGCCCTGTTAAGCACATGTCATTAGGTGGTGCATGTTACTTCCTATCAATCATAGATAATTTTTCAAGAAAGGTATGTATAATGTCTTGAAAAGGAAGTTTGAGGCCTTTGACAAGTTCAGGGAATAGATGGCTTTAGTAGAAAAACAGACTGACAAAAAGGTAAAGAAATTAAGATCTGACAATGGGTTAGAGTTCTGTAATGGAGAGTTCAAAAAGCATTGCAGAGATCATGGTATCTCAAGACACCTTACAGTCCCTGGTACCGCTCAACAGAATAGCTTGGTTGAGGGGATGAATAGGACTCTCCTTGATAAAGTAAGATGTTTATTGGCTAGTTCAGGGTTATCCAAGTCATTTTAAGCAGAAGCCATGGTCACTACAACATACTTGATTAATAGATCACCAAGTGCAGCCTAGGATAAGAAGACACCGATGAAGATTTGGTCAGGGGAAAGGCTGAATTATAATAATCTGAAGGTGCTTAGGTCTTTAGCATATGCACATATTAACCAGGGAAAGTTAGAGGCTAGGGCTAAAAAGTATGTGTTCTTGGGCTACCCTGAAGGGGTTAAAGGGTACAAGCTTTGGAGGGTTAATGATGCTAAGGTAATCATAAGTAGGGATGTCACTTTTAATAAGAATGTAATGTATAATGACTTAAAGAATGGAACTGATCATGATACTCAGAGGCAGTCTAGTAGTGGAGAGGCTCAAGTTGAGGTGAAGTTATAACCTCATGAAGAAAAGTGATCAGTGATGAAACTACTCTAGAACCTGAGTAGATTTTGGCTAAGTATAGGCCCAGAAGAAATATTTAGCATCCATTAAGGTTCAGAGTTGGTGATGATTTGTCAGTTGTGGCCTTTATGATAGCTGGACAAGATGTTATGTTGGAGCCTCTTACATTTGAAGAGGTTGTTAACTCTGACGAGAAAGCAAATTGGATCAACACCATGAATGAGGAGATTGAGTCTTTATATAAGAATGAGGGGGAATTAGTGGATAAGCCTGTTGATCACAAATTAGTTGCCTTCAAGTGGTTGTATAAGCTGAAGGAGGGGGCTACTCCTGATGATCCAGCAAGGCTTAAGGCAAGATTGGTGGCGAAAGGTTTCACTCAAAATGTAGGTATTGACTATACTAAAATATTTTCCCCGGTGGTGAAACATACATCTATTAGGATTGTGTTATCTATAGTAGCATGTCAAGATTTAGAACTTGAGCAGTTGGATGTAAAAACTGCATTCTTGCATGGGTACTTGGATGAGCAAGTTTTTATGGCTCAACCAAAAGTTTTTAAAGCTAAGGGGAGTGAAGATAAAGTGCGTTTACTTTGAAGATCACTCTATGGCCTCAAGCAGTCTCCTAGACAATGGTATAGGAGGTTTGATAACTATGTCACTGCTCATGATTTTGTCAGAAGTGATTATGATAGTTGTGTCTCAAAGAATATCAAAGACATTAGTTTTTTTATCTGCTACTATATATATGTTGATAGTGTCACACCCCAACCTAGACGGTGGAAACGTCGAGGTGTGAGGGTTACGATCGTTCATATCCACATAACGCTATTTTTAAAAGCCAAATATATTAATCATAAGATTCAATTGTAACATTACAAGTAGAAAGTTCAAACAAAAATGACATCAAGTATAAATACATAAATAACAAGTTCATCCATTTATCTCTAGGTCCAATCCTAGATGTGATAAGCTTCAAAGTGTAGAACACATACTTGGGTTATTCCTGAAACATGTTAAAAATAAAAGGTCAACATGAAAATGTTGGTGATCTTTCCATAGTTTCCATACATAAGTATATAAAAGATGGCAATTCAAGTCAAAAGTTAGTGAATAAAGTGATTAGGGATGTTATGAACAAATGCAACAATCAAACCTCGACAAAGTTTTACAAGTCTCAAACGTTTACAAGATTATACGATTAGCTAAGTGTACTTGAATCAACCAAGCAGGCTTGTCTGGCCCATAGATCTATGACTTCGCTAGGCTAGCAATAGTTAATGATTGTACATATAAACGCCATAACATGGTAACCACAAAAGTTCAACTAACCACAACTTTACACGATGAATTGCCATAAAGTTTACAAGTCTTAAACAAGTTTACAAGTGTAATAATATAAGTTAACATGTTTCACCCCAAAGTGTGAAAATAGTAAAAGGGGTATGGAAATACTCACATTGATATAGGCATTACAAGATGATATAAAAGATTAAAGTAAGATCCAAAAGATAATCCAAAGTATTCAATTCAAGGTACCTAAAATATATTACAAGTTTAAGGTTAATAATAAGTTTGACGTTCAAATACGTATTAGGGTTTTAATAGGATTATGGGGTTTTTGATAAATAGTAATTTACAAAGTAATTATTTACATTTTTAACCCATTAGAAGAATTATATATGTAAATATTTTAGAAATACCTTTAAGTATAAATATTGCTATGATTTAATGTATAAATAAATCTTTATAATTATTTACAAATAATTAGAATAATATATAGATTAATATCAATAATATTAATCTAAACCATTTGTTATGGTATATTGTTATAAGAAATAATATTTGTAAAAAATTTTGTGAAATTATAAAATATATAATTTCCACAGTAAAAGTAATTCATTAAAGGATAACGTTAATATTGCGTCCATTAATAATTTAACGATTCTTAAACTGTTGTTTCAAGTTCAATTTTATATAAATAATTATTTAATTATTTTAAAAGAATTCATTTGAATAAATAAAAGTTAAATGAACATAAAGAAAAATATAATTAAACTTTTAAAAGAATAGCATTTAGATCAATGTTTTATGATTTATTAAAATAAACTAAAACCAGAAAAGAATCCAATTGTATGATTGATCATGTAATGTTTTTATAAGATAAATAATATTTAAAGTCTTTTTAACAAAATATTTAACTAATTATATTCTTTGTTTTAATTAAAATAAAAATATTAGAAGATATTAAAAGAAATAATTTTTTTTCAGAAAAATTTTATTAACTTCTAAATAAAGAAAAATTTGTAAAACTAATTTTTACAATTTTTTTAGAATTTTTTGAATTTTTATTAAATTTTAAAGGCTGAAAACTTTAATTAAAAAAATAATGAGGGAGCCCGGGTTCGAACCCGGGTCCTCAAGGTTTGGATGTGAGTGGGGAACCTGTAGACCAAGGCTTACAGCCACGGTTTATCTCCGTTTCAAATTATTATAAACATAGATTTAAGGTTTCCCCAATTACATATGAACCCTAGAATCGTGAAATCCCAAATCGAAGATCAATTCGATTCTTTTAATCAAATTAACCATGGGGCTTTTGCTCCCCATGCTTAAACGAACATATCCATGATCTTAACTTACCCGATTATGATCGAATTGAAATATTTATGCTTCAGCTTAGGTTCGGTTCACTTCGCAAGAACAAAGCTACGAATTCGATGTTTGTGCAATGATTTTAGAGAAATTGTTGTTGCAGAGAGTTGAAAGGGGTCGAAAGCCTCATTTGCCATCTGCTAATTAGCTACGATTTGAGGGTTAAAGTGCCGAACATGTTCCATCTTCAATTCGTTTGCTTCGGTTATGATCAGAGAAATTATTGCTTACTTAACTCGAATAAACCACATACTCATCTTTGCATTGGTTATGCGAACGTTTCTGTTCGATTAATCTGTTTAATTTTGGGTTTTGATGCATAACCGCTTCGAGAATTCAAGGTTCTTTCGGTTAACCATCAAAACCACGATTAAAACGCAATTAATGACCATGTAAAGGTTCGTATTAATCCCCCGATTGAATTTGGTGCGTTCTGGAGTCGAAACCGCGACCTAAAGCCGGTTTTTGGGTTCGCTGGAGCCGCGGCCGGCGGCCGGAATTGCGGCCGGAAAAACGTGAAAGGAAAAGGGGGGTGTTTTAAATAATTTACAGTTTGGTCGCTGAAGTTTGAAAAGTTATTATTTTATGTAAAAAGTTATTAATTATAAGCTTTAATATATTAAAACCTATATTATTATTTTATTATTATTAATGTTATTATTAACATTAGCATTATTATTATTAGTATGACTATTAATAATATGTAAGGCCCCTAATCTCAGGAAACCTCACAGTTGGCCATTCACAGCAAAACATAAATTTAAAACCTTCGTTTACGTATATATGTATATATATTGCAGTGGAAAGATATAGTAAATTGCAATTCATGACAACATAGTTAAATTAAAATATAAACATTGTCTTTATAATAGGTCTTAAAAACCGTCATCACGAAATTATATATGTATATATGTATATATTATTTTGGACTATTTAAATGACATATTTTACTTTAGAAAATTTCATTTTCTTGATAATAGGTCTTAAAAACCGTCATCATGAAAGTATGTGTTTTAGTATGCATATCACCCTAAAACATTGAAAATGGGTAAATGAGGGGTCTAGAACTCACCTGAACTTAGCAAAATTACTTAAATTTAAGTAACTTAAGTTATAGTCCGAATACACAAGCTGCACGGAAGTTAATACACAAAAACGTCATTTTCTTCACAATTTCGCTGACAGTTTCGCTGGCAGTTTCGCTGCCAGTTTCGCTGTCAGTTTCGCTACCAGTTTCGCTGGGCAGCACTTCTGCCAGTTTCGCTGGACAGATTCGCTGCCATGAGCGCCCAACTTTCGTTGGAATTTCCTAGTTTCGCAATGTCTATAGGTCAACATGGGCACTGGCGAAATTACCAACGAAACAGTAGTTTCGCACCAGCAAAACTGTAGTTTCGCTGGAACTCTCTTAGTTTCGCTGGATGAGTGCACAGTTTCGCTGGATGAGTGCACAGTTTTGCTGATCGGGGACACAGTTTCGCTGGATGCATAAAAATGACGAACCAGCCCGTTTTTAATCCAAAATCTTAACTTTTTACGTCCAAATCCTTGGTTTACCTTCCATGAAACCATTTCTAACCTTTTTACACGTTTTCATACGTAAAAATTTGAACTTTATGTGTTTCTTTGAAACTTTTCAAAACCCAAAACCCTAGAATCCGGGTTTGATCTACAGAAGGGTTTAGAGGTCGATTCTTACCTGAATTCATTGCTCCTTTCTTATGGTTTGATGCTTCAACACCCAGATCTTCAATCTTTTAACCTTTGAAGCTCCAAATCTTGAGTTTTCTTCACTTTCTCTCTCTACTTTCTCTCTCTCTATGAATTTTGGGGGCTAGGGTTGCAAATGCTGGAATGGAGGCTGCTCATGCATGTTTAAGGGCTAATTAAGGGCCCTTAAACCTATCAAAACATAGCCCATTAAGGTTAATTTAGTCCATAGCCCACTAATTTACCTTTCTTTATTAAATTAACCCTTAAAAGCCCATTATTATTAAATGACTTGCTTCGAAAAATTTCAGGGTGTTACATAATAGTAATAATAATATCATTATTATTGTTATTATTATTATTATTATTATTATTATTATTATTATTATTATTATTATTATTATTATTATTATTATTATTATTATAAGAATTATTTCTAGGATTATTAACACTTTAAGTTTAATAATATTAAATAAACATTATAGAACTTATAATGTTATTATTATCCATTATATTAATTTGTTAACCACCAAACTAATTATTAACCATACTAAGGCCCAAAGTTTCAATATTGACATAAAAGGCCCTTTTAGATTTAACAAAGTTAACTTTTAAGTTAACAAAAATTATAAGATATCACAGTCTCCCCAACTTAAAAGAATTTCGTCCCGAAATTAAGAATGAACTTAAATGAGCAAAAGGAGTTAAAATGGAAGATAAGTGTACAAACGAACAGTGGTTGACGTTTAATTAGAGATGAAACGCTTTACTCTATGGAATCTTACAAGGTTCTTTACATAATATATGCCAACTTGAACTCTTCCAGTGAAATACAGGACGTTTTGAGTTGAAATGTTGGAAAATGATGACAAGTTACTGTGGTACCTTATATTTATAAGCCACAACTTTTAGAATATAATTTCGTAGTAAAATGATGTCTAGAAATCAATAAAAGACCAACAATGATAAGAAGGGTTAACCGTCAGGATTTAAGGATCCCAAACGTCCCTATATATAATGAAACGATCTTAACGCATATCTTGTGAATATGTATTTCTCCTTTGACCAACCATCGGTCTGAGTATAATACGATATGCGGAAATTTTGGAATGAGTTCACGACAATGATTAGGAACATTATTAAAAGCAGAAAAATGAATCGGTCATCCAAAATGACGATCGATGTTTTAACGACATACCACGGTAAAAGATTATTTGAAACAGATACAAGTCAGTTTCTCGACCCGTTATCTCACATAAATCAAATTGAATTTTTGCCAATCGGTCTATAATGCACCAATTGTCATCATGACATTTAAAATAAGAAGCATTTAATGAATGAAGAGTTAAACAGGAGATTCACGGGAAACACGGAGGTTAGGTTTTGTCATATGTAAAGGTAAGACACTTGGACACATGTCAAGTTAGGTCTTTTCTTTTATGCCAACCCATGACTACAACTTACCAAATTTTATGAACCATTATATCTACATCGTAATGAGGATAATAACGAGTCTTGTTGTTCGAAATCAAGATAGAGTTTTAAATATTTCCAAGGTTAAGGATTCAAGAGCGATTCAAGAAGTGATACAAACAATAAGAAAAGTATTTGTAACCATGTTTTGCAAGGTAACCAATTATAAGGCCCCGTTCCCGGGCACCTTACGGTTGGTCGTCATCACACATAAAACATAGATTTGATATAAACATAATAAAATAATGCAGTGGAATTAATAAAAAGGGTCATTCTCATTTCACCATAAAAGCTTTTACCAAGCATTACATCATTGACCTGATTACAAAATGCAAGCTTTCTTAACATTGCCTATCTTTACTATGATTGCTGCTGAAGCATATGAAACCGAGGATTGCATAAGTAATCCCCGTTATGTGAATCCTTAACAATCATAGGGTCATAAACAGTGACCTCTATTATAAAAACATAAAATTTTTCACCATAAAGAAGATTCCTTAAGTACTTCCGTACATCGGAACCCTTAAGGAACTCTTGACACTCTCATGCAACATACTTTGTTGCATGTATTATGCACCTGCACTTCTAGTACGTGTAGCATATTCAAAAGGAGAATGCCATCCCAAAAGAGCTGAGTAGCCGCCTCGTGCCATCCTCAACAACACTACCTGCCAACTGGAAACACATAAAAAGTCAGCGTTGCTGAGTGAGTTCTAGTTTTATAATAGACGTATTATATTTCCTTTAGAAACCATTCTTTCACATGATCATACATCATACGTACACAGAGATAATATTCATTATTATCTTCATCATTCGTTATACATCATCATCTTTAACTTCTCGTATGGATCCTGTCAGGCTTTACCCACTTCATAGCACTCAGCTATGATTAGTGCGGTCGAATGACAAGGATCCCGTTTCATACTTACTTGCACATTGAATTCTGATGTACCAATACCATATGCTATACCCCGAACCGTCTTAGCTACTGGGCCGTGAATTAATAGAGCGTATGCCGCAGTAGCCTTAGCTACTGGGCCGTGAATCTAAGCGTATGCCACAGTACTAGAGGTAAGCGGTAGAGGTACCATGACCATGGCCAATCACAAAGAAGGACCAATCGACTTATTCAATGTTTGCAAGACTTAATTCGTTCGTTCGTTAATGCATGTATCATCATCTTATTACTCATTCATTCATTCATTAATACATGCATTCGTCATTGTGTTCCTCTTTCATTATCTTTCACTTTACATACATAATACTTTGTTCGTTCATCGTCATAATACATGAGTCGTGAAAGATATACATACATCATCATAAGGAACACACACCCATCATACATACATCATCATACATAGCATCATACATACATAGCATACATCATCAGTCATCTACAGGCACTTACTTCCGTATCCTTCCGAAAGCCGGGACTTAACTATGCATCATTTTGGGTACAACAGCCCTAATTGTCCCTCCTAGACCTTGGGGACTCATGCTAGGACCTCATACATCACGCCCAAGTCCACAATCATAACTTAAACGTACATCACAACATTATACTCAAATGGACCATACATACATATTCAATAAACAGGTTTATATGTGTTCCAGCCCCAAAATCGTTTAAAACAAGTAAATGAGGGGTCCTAGAAACTCACCTGTGCTTGACAAGCAGCTTCTCAATCAAGCTTTAAAGACGTGGGTCACACTACGCTGCCTGCAGATAAGTTAACACTCAAAAGAGTTAATTTCTGCCTAATTTCGCTACTAAGTTCGCTGATAGTTTCGCCCGTAATTTCGCCCATAATTTCGCCGGGCGAATCAGCAGTTTCGCTGCTAGTTTCGCTGGGCAGCCTTCTGCCAGTTTTGCTGGACAGATTCGCTACCTTGAGCGCCCAACTTTCGTTGGGATTCCCTAGTTTCGCAATGTCTAAGGGTCAACCTGGGCATCAGCGAAGTTATCATAGAATCAATAGTTTTGCCCAGGCGAAAGTATAGTTTCGCTGCAGCGAAACTGTAGTCTCGCTGAGAATCCTCATAGTTTCGCTGGACGAACTTACAGTTTCGCTGGACGAGTGCTTAAATTCGTAGAACGAGCTGAAATTTACGAATCAGCTCATTTTAACCCAAAAATCCAATCTTTTCCACACAAACCCTTGGGTTATCATCCAGGAACCTAAATCTATACTTTTTACATGTTTTATTACCCTAAAACGTGCGTTTTTGGGCGATTCTTGCCACTTTTAAAACCCCAAAAACCCAAACCCGGGTTTCTCATCAAATGGAGCAATTATACTACGTTTCTTACCTTGATTCTTGCTTTTTAGGAGTCCACGAACACCAGCCTTCGATTCTTGACCAACCGAGCCTCGATCCGACACTTTCTCTCTCTCTACACTTTCTCTCTCTAGAAATGGGTGTTGAGTGAAAATGAGAGTTTTTCAGCTGATCCATCTATATATATGCCAGGCGTTCCCGCGACCCCAAACTCGTTAAACTCATGACCCAAAGGGTTAACTCGGTCTAATGCCCACAACCATTTTATATTTATTAAATGGTTTTCGTCTGAGCCCATTATTATTACTTGACTTGCTTAGAAAAATTTCCGGGTGTTACAAGTCTACCCCCTTATTTAGGTTTCGTCCCCGAAACCTGTTATTCATCGAACAGACGTGGGTAATGTTGTCGCATCTCTTCTTCCGTCTCCCACGTTGATTCGGATCCTTTCCTGTGCTTCCATTGTACACGCACAAGAGGAACCACTTTATTCCTTAACCGCTTCTCTTTTCTATCGATGATTGCCACTGGTTGCTCCACATAATTAAGCCGTTCATCTACTTCGATGTCCTCCAGTGGAACAATCATATCTTCATCAGCTAAGCACTTTCTCAGATGAGATACATGAAATGTGGGATGAATTCCACTGAACTCATCTGGCAGTTCAAGCCGATAGGCTACCTCTCCTACTCATGTGATGATTCGGAAAGGTCCTATATATCTCGAGCTTAGCTTGCCTCGTTTCCTGAATCGGATAATGCCTTTCCAGGGCGAGACTTTCAACATGACTCGGTCACCAACCTTGAACTCTATCGGCCTTCGCCTTTTGTCAGCATACAACTTTTGCCTATCTTTCGCCGCCTTCATGAAGGCTTTGATCTTTTCTAACTTCTCAGTCGTTGCTTCAACTACCTCGACACCTCCCAGTTCCTTCTGCCCAATGTCTCCCCAACATACGGTCGTTCTACATTTCCTACCGTACAGCATCTCGTAGGGTGGCATGCCAATGCTGGCATGATAACTGTTATTGTACGAGAATTCTGCTAACGGCAGGTGGTCATCCCAACTTCCTCCAAAATCGATCACACACGCCCGAAGCATGTCTTCGAGTGTCTAGATCGTCCTCTCAGACTGACGTCCGTCTGAGGGTGATATGTCGTACTAATGTGTAGCCTCGTCCCCATTGCATCATGAAATCTCTTCTAAAATTTGGAGGTAAACTGGGTGTCACGATCAGACACAATAGACACCGGTACACCATGACGAGCTACAATTTCTTTGATGAACAAATCCGCCAATCTTTCGGATGAATACGTTTCGCGGATTGGTAAGAAGTGGGCACTCTTCGTCAATCGATCGACTATCACCCATATAGCATCATACCCTTTCGGGGTACGTGGTAGCTTCGTGATGAAATCCATGGTGATGTGCTCCCACTTCCACTCGGGTATATCCAACGGTTGGATCTTCCCGTAAGGCTTCTGGTGCTCTGCCTTTACTTGTAGACAAGTCAGGCACTTACTCGTATATTCTACCACATCACGCTTCATGCCCGGCCACCAATAGTCTTTCTTCATGTCTTGGTACATCTTGGTAGCACCGGGGTGAATGGAATATCGAGTCTTATGGGCCCCATCCATGATCTTTCCACGTAGATCCCCGTACCGAGGAATCCACATTCGCCCAGATCGGGTCTTGACACCAAGAGTGTTCTCACCCAGTTCTGTAACTAGACCTCTCATCCTTTTAGAGTTAAGACGATCTTCTTTCAAAGCCTCATCTTGGAACTCCTTAACCTGTGTCATCACATCAGAGGTCATAATTAGCTGATAAGCCTTCACCCGAATCGGCTCGGGCCTTTCCTTTCGGCTAAGGGCATCAGCCACCACATTGGCCTTGCCCGGGTGGTAATGGATTTCACAATCATAATCTTTTATCAGTTCCAACCACCGTCTCTGCCTCATATTTAAATCCTTCTGCTTGAAGAAGTACTTCAAGCTCTTGTGGTCCGTGAAGATGGTGCTCTTCGTCCCGTATAGATAGTGCCGCCAAATCTTCAACGCGAAAACCACCGCAGCTAGTTCTAGATCGTGCGTGGGATAGTTGACTTCGTGGGTCTTCAGTTGTCGAGATGCATAGGCTATTACCTTTCCCCGTCGCATCAATACGCAACCTAGACCAGAATAGGAGGCATCCGAATAGACCACTAAGTCCTAATTTCCCTCGGGCAATGTCAAGACATGAGCTTGTGTCAGTCTCGTCTTCAACTCCTCAAAAGCATTCTCCTGTTCTCGACCCCACATGAACTTTACGTCCTTGCAAGTCAATTTTGTCAAAGGTGAGGCTATCTTTGAAAAGTCTTGAATAAATCTTCTATAGTAGCCCGCCAATCCCAAGAAGCTGCGAATCTCGGATGGCGTCTTTGGTGACTTCCATTGCATCACGGCCTCAACCTTTGCTGGGTCCACCATTATTCCTTCTGCATTTACCACGTGACCTAGAAATTGCACCTCGCGTAACTAAAAGGCACACTTGGAGAACTTAGCATACAGTTTCTCCTTCCTCAGATTCTCCAACACCTTTCGGTATGGCCGGCATGTTCTATCTCACTTTTTTAATAAATCAGGATGTCATCAATAAACACGATCACTGATTTATCCAACATCGGCCGACACACTCGGTTCATCAAATCCATAAAAGCAGCCGGCGCATTGGTCAATCCAAAAGACATGACAAGAAACTCGTAGTGACCATAGCGGCTGTTTTAGGGATATCCTGCTCCTTCACCTTCAGTTGATGGTAGCCCGATCGAAGATCTATTCGTGAAAACCAGCTAGCGCCTTGAAGTTGGTCAAACAAGTCATCGATTCTCGGCAAGGGGTATCTGTTCTTCACCGTCAACTTATTCAGCTCGCGGTAGTCAATGCACATTCTCATACTACCATCCTTCTTCTTTACGAACAGAACCGGAGCACCCCAAGGTGAGATACTCGGTCTGATGAACCCCTTATCTAGCAGTTCTTGCAGTTGCTCCATCAACTCTTTCATTT
Organism: Flaveria linearis; assembly: GCA_024085815.1. NCBI lineage: Eukaryota > Viridiplantae > Streptophyta > Magnoliopsida > Asterales > Asteraceae > Flaveria > Flaveria linearis. The sequence continues at coordinate 2,022,330 of CM044006.1, read as the reverse complement.
CGTTGGAGCCAAGCGATACGGTGCTTTGCGACAGGTTGGGTACCCGGTATTAGGTCGATCTGGAATTCGATCTCTCGGTCAGGTGGCAATCCCGATAAGTCTTCGGGAAACACGTCTGGAAAGTCACGCACAACTGGTACATCGGATAGTTGTGGTGTTGGCGTCTCTACATTCTTTACATAACATAGGTAGGCGCTACATCCGCGCCTCATACACTTTCCCGCCACCGCCATCGAGATCACCTTCGGAATCGTCGTAGCTCGATCGCCATATATTGTCACCGGACTTCCGTCAGCCGCCGTCAGCCTAATCATTTTCCTTCGGCACACGATATTTGCTTCGTAGATTGCTAACCAATCCATCCCTAATACTACATCAAATCCTCCTAGGGGCATCACATGTATCTTGGCAGCAAATCTATGGCCCTCTAATTCTACAGCACAGTCCTCTATTACATTCGTAACCCTAGTGGATTTACCAATAGCAGTTTCTACATCAAAGTACTCATCAAGGCATTTACTCCTAACAGGCAGTTTAGTATAGATGGTAGTAGAAATAAAACTCCTACTGGCACCCGAATCAAATAATACAGAGGCTAAAATTTGGCTTATCAGGAACGTACCGGACACAACGTCAGGGTCCGTCCTAGCCTCTTCTTGCGTCATCGTGAACGCCCTGGCCTTTTCCCTCGGTGCTTCTCCTCCCGTCTTCTTCTCCCCTGGGCCCTCAGCCCTCGGCTTCTTGCAATCCCTGCTCATATGACCACTTTCCCCACAGTTAAAACACTTGCCCATCCGGCAATCCTTTGACATATGCCCTGTCTTCCCGTACCTGAAACAGATGTTGGATCCCCACTTGCCCTCCCCCAAGTGCTCTCTCCCACATTGGCCACACTTCCTCAACCCTGCTCCTCACATGACCACACGGCGGTCATCCACCCTTGCCTTCTTGTTAGTTGTCGAGGTATCACCTCGACCAAACCTCTTTCCCTGCCAAGTTTTCTCGCCACCTCTCTTTTTACCACCCTCAGCCTTCACCACCCTAGTCCTTTCATTGTATAGCCGCCCAGCCAAATCTACTGCCGACCTAAAAGTACTTGGTCGGGCAGTAATCAAGTGCGTGCGGATGTCGGCCGGCAGCCCCTGGATATACCGGTTAATCTTTCGAGACACCGGCGTCACCTAGTCTGGCACCATTCTCGCCATCTCATTGAATTTGGTGGTGTACTGTTGGTGGGTCATCGTCCCTGCCTCCAACTGCAGAAACTCTCTCTCAACCTTATCCATTTCCCGACGAGGACTGAACTCCTCGATTACCATCCTTTTCAGCTCGGACCACTTCATCTTCCCGATGGCCCTGCTACACTCGGCTTGGACTATGTTGTCCCACCAGCATAGAGCCGAACCCGTAAAAGAGTGGGTAGAAAACTTCACCTTCTTGTCCTCCCTGCAATCACTAATGTCGAGGACAACCTCCATCTCTCTCACCCATTGGTGAGCATCAGCAGCAGTGCAAGAGCCATCAAAAGTAGGGTGCTTGCACCTCATAAACGCCCCGTAATTACAACCCCGTGTTGTCTCACGCTCGGCCTCCTCCTCCTCCTCCTCTTCATCATCAGAAAGAACCGTTTCGGCTCTTGTTGCTGTTGTCTTCCTGAGGACCGATTCCTCCCTCGCCTCTCTTCTTCGCGTACAGCCTTTATCACCTCGGTCACTACAGACGGTAAGATCGTCTGCATGACCTGGTGCACCTCCTCGACCACTGCCTCTTTTACCGAGGCCCTCAAATCGACACTCTCATCCACTCCCTCCGGAGGAGTAGTATCAGGTTCTTCAGGAACCTTCTTCTCTAGTCTAGGTCTTCCTCTTGTGGCTCGTGGTTCCGCACCACTTCCGCCACCGCCTCCACCACGTGGGGCTTTAGATGATCTACCAGCGACCATCTTCTATCACACTGAAAGATTTAAACACCAACACGGTCATTCAAGGAAATAGCTCAGTTTATGTTAAGTATAGTAAGTCCCTAATTACAGTGGCCAGTTGTGATTAGCCACTTACTCTACTCTTCACACCCCGAGCATTACCTGTCCTGACTACATTAGTATCTAAGTCTAACAGTACACATAAACACATAACATGCGCACGTAACACTGGTTAACTTTCAAGAAAATACCTGATGGCATGCAACTACTCAGATGGCATTCTCTTCCTTTCTGTCCCATTCTCAGTTTAAGTTTAGGTTTATTTTGAAAATTTACCCGTTTTACTTAAACTTTTGCTCTGATACCAACTTGTAAGGCCCTATTCCGGGCACCTTACGGTTGGTCATCATCGCACATAAAACATAGATTTGATATAAACATAATAAAATAATGCAGCGGAATTAATAAAAAGGGTCATTCTCATTTCACCATAAAAGCTTTTACCAAGCATTACTGACCTGATTACAAAATGTAAGCTTTCTTAACATTGCCTATCTTTACTATGATTGCTGCTGAAGCATATGAAACCGAGGATTTCATAAGTAATCCCCGTTATGTGAATCCTCAACAATCATAGGGTCATAAACAGTGACCTCTATTATAAAAGCATAAAATTTTTCATCATAAAGAAGATTCCTTAAGTACTTCCGTACATCGGAACCCTTAAGGAACTCTTAACACTCTCATGCAACATACTTTGTTGCATGCATTATGCACCCGCACTTCCAGTGCGTGCAGCATATTCAAAAGGAGAATGCCATCCCAAAAGAGCTGAGTAGCCGCCTCGTGCCATCCCCAACAACACTACCTGCCAATTGGAAACACATAAAAAGTCAGCGTTGCTGAGTGAGTTCTAGTTTTATAGTAAACGTATTATATTTCCTTTAGAAACCATTCTTTCACATGATCATACATCATACGTACACAGAGATAATATTCATTATTATCTTCATCATTCGTTATACATCATCATCTTTAACTTCTCGTATGGATCCTGTCAGGCTTTACCCACTTCATAGCACTCGGCTATGATTACTGTGGTCGAATGACAAGGATCCCGTTTCATACTTACTTGCACATTGAATTCTGATGTACCAATACCATATGCTATACCCCGAACCGTCTTAGCTACTGGGCCATGAATCAATAGAGCGTATGCCGCAGTAGCCTTAGCTACTGGGCCGTGAATCTAAGCGTATGCCATAGTACTAGAGGTAAGCGGTAGAGGTACCATGACCATGGCCAATCACAAAGAAGGACCAATCGACTTATTCAATGTTTGCAAGACTTAATTCGTTCGTTCGTTAATGCATGTATTCATCATCTTATTACTCATTCATTCATTCATTAATACATGCATTCGTCATTGTGTTCCTCTTTCATTATCTTTCACTTTACATACATAATACTTTGTTCGTTCATCGTCATAATACATGAGTCGTGAAAGATATACATACATCATCATAAGGAACACACACCCATCATACATACATCATCATACATAGCATCATACATACATAGCATACATCATCAGTCATCTACAGGCACTTACTTCCGTATCCTTCCCGAAAGCCGGGACTTAACTATGCATCATTTGGGTACAACAGCCCTAATTGTCCCTCCTAGACCTTGGGGACTCATGCTAGGACCTCATACATCACGCCCAAGTCCACAATCATAACTTAACGTACATCACAACATTATACTCAAATGGACCATACATACATATTCAATAAACAGGTTTATATGTGTTCCAGCCCCAAAATCGTTTAAAACAAGTAAATGAGGGGTCCTAGAAACTCACCTGTGCTTGACAAGCAGCTTCTCAATCAAGCTTTAAAGACGTGGGTCACACTACACTGCCTGCAGATAAGTTAACACTCAAAAGAGTTAATTTCTGCCTAATTTCGCTACTAAGTTCGCTGATAGTTTCGCCCGTAATTTCGCCCATAATTTCGCCGGGCGAATCAGCAGTTTCGCTGCTAGTTTCGCTGGGCAGCCTTCTGCCAGTTTCACTGGACAGATTCGCTACCTTAAGCGCCCAACTTTCGTTGGGATTCCCTAGTTTCGCAATGTCTAAGGGTCAACCTGGGCATCAGCGAAGTTATCATAGAATCAATAGTTTTGCCCAGGCGAAAGTATAGTTTCGCTGCAGCGAAACTGTAGTCTCGCTGAGAATCCTCATAGTTTCGCTGGACGAACTTACAGTTTCGCTGGACGAGTGCTTAAATTCGCAGAACGAGCTGAAATTTACGAATCAGCTCATTTTAACCCAAAAATCCAATCTTTTCCACCCAAAACCTTGGGTTATCATCCAGGAACCTAAATCTAAGCTTTTTACATGTTTTATTACCCTAAAACGTGCGTTTTTAGGCGATTCTTGCCACTTTTAAAACCCCAAAACCCAAACCCGGGTTTCTCACCAAATGGAGCAAATATACTACGTTTCTTACCTTGATTCTTGCTGTTTAGGAGTCCACGAACACCAGCCTTCGATTCTTGAGCAACCGAGCCTCGATCCGACACTTTCTCTCTCTACACTTTCTCTCTCTAGAAATGGGTGTTGAGTGAAAATGAGAGTTTTTCAGCTGATCCATCTATATATATGCCAGGCGTTCCCGCGACCTCAAACTCGTTAAACTCGTGACCCGAAGGGTTAACTCGGTCTAATGCCCACAACCATTTTATATTATTAAATGGTTTTCGTCTGAGCCCATTATTATTACTCGACTTGCTTAGAAAAATTTCCGGGTGTTACACCAATTCCAAATGCAGATTGCATACGTAATTCATCAAACCCATAAGTACAGTCGAGAACATTCATATATCTAGAAGGACATAATCACAAGTTGATAATGTCTTTATTTAGCAGAAAGATTGCTTAAGAAAGCTACCATCACTCAATCATGTATTGATGATATCTTAAAATGAAAGTTGATAAGTAAGGAATAAATGGTTCCCTATAGCTAGATCAGATCAAAACAGGAGGATAAAGGGAAAGAAATCGATTTAAGAATTTAAATGCTCCAAGCTTGGAATCAAAATTAACCTAGAGCGATCGGGTCTCCGTTCAAGTTCAAAGATCATGCTTTGGCTTGATAGGTCGAAACACTAACATTGTTTCACCCTTCAAGTTACTACATGCCTCTCGTCACTTGATTACAATCTTGATAAGTTGAAGATCAAGAAATGAGAATAGTCATCAAGGTATGGTTTTCACTCCTAACTTGATGGTGTATTCCCAAGGTATGACCCCTAACTTACCAAATTAAAAGTTCGATCCCAACTAATTGTTAAGGATTCATAGAAATAAGACGAGGTAACTCACCATTAAGGTAAAGGAAATCACTCCTATCTTAACGGTGAAGTTTTACGAAAACAAAATATAACAGGATGAATCTTTATCAAAATCCAGAATTCACTTCTACTTTGATGAGGTCGTTTCATTTGAGAAAATACAATCCATGAAAATGAAATTATCATCAAGGTATGGAATTCACACCTATCGTGATGATTGAATTTCATAATAACAAGAAAACAATCGGAAATTGACAATTGTCACCAAAGTACGGGTTTCAATCCTATTTTGGTGAGATCATGTAATTCGTGAAATGCAAGTTCCAATGAGAATAATTGAAGTCAATCCTCAAGATAAGGAAATCACCCCAATCTAGAAGATGAAATTTCATAAAACACATGATTGGAAACCATTTATCGAAACGAATTGAGAATCATCAAAGTGAGGGAATCACCCCTGTTTTAATGAGTTAGAATCATTTAGGAGATACGAGTGTTCTTAGTCATAGGTTGACTTACAAACTCTTGCATCTCCCACGGTGCAAACGGTATGAAGTTTGACAAAACAGCAAAAAGAAAAGAATATCAATTTAGGAATTCAAGAAATTTCAAGTTACAATAATGTAACAAAAGAGAAAAATCATGCTTACAAGCTTAAGATCAAAGTTCGAGATAACAGAATTTGTTGTGGTGTTCAAATCTTGGATGGTTTAAATCGGGAAGACAAAATCAAGGACAGGAATTATTCAACACCACAATGAGATGTGAACATTCGATCGAAAGGAAATACATGGACTTCTCAGGATATGAGGTCAATCATAGCTTTATTGAAGACACGCGTACTTATAAGTGATCACTCATCTCAAGGGTTTCAAGTCAAGTAAACGGATTCAATGGTCGAATCAGATCACTATTTACACTTTGCCTAGACAAAGTATCCCGGGATGTAGGAATTCCACCTTACAACATTGCATTTCTTTAGTTATAGGACACATTTTAAGGAGATTTGAAAATCATAAGTAACGAGTTAAAGTTTTGAGGACCATTCGGTTTAGATGCCCAATATCTTTGGGTATATTAAGATCCATGTTCACGTTGATCAAGGTACAGAAATAGTTACATGAAACGCTCAACGTGTAACGGTGTTTAAACGTAAGAGTTGAAATGTAGGATGGGTTCAATATTAACAGGAACATTATGTATGATAAGAATGAGAAGATATTAAAGCTTTGGTGATAAACCAGTTCAAAGAATCAAGGATTTTTAAGATACAAACATGATGGTTCCATTTGGTAACGCATTACCAGTTGGAATTGTTGACACTTCAAGGTAAATTGACCCACTTGCCTTAGAGACTTGTGTATGTTGACCATAGTTTATCACTCATCCCGAAAATCCCCAGGTAAGCATAATTGGTCTCGCAATGAGATTTATACGATATGCTTGCCTTAGCCCGAAGGCCTTTTGCCAGGAAATCCAGAATACAGGTGTCTATGTGTCACACAAATTTCTTTGGTTTATGAAATCAAAACCTTGATGAGATTTTCATAGATTAGACATAGAGTCTAAGGAATTGAACCCACGACGATAAGTGTAGACTCCACATGTCGTTGAGAATAAGTTTAGGAAGTTCATTTGTCGGGGAGAGTCAAAGAGTCAAAGTTAAGTTTAGGGAGACAAGTAACTAAGTTTTAAACATTCATAAGGCAATCCTATACTAAGGCAACAAGTTGCACAAAAGGCATAGCATTATGTAGCATGCAAACAATATGCAAGCACAAAAGTATAAGGATCTTTCTATGAGGTTCATGCAACTATAGTCTAGGTCACCATTTCTAATAACCTAAATCCATATAGTTATGGGCTCTGATACCAATCTGTCACACCCCAACCTTGACGGCGGAAACGTCGAGGTGTCAGGGTTACGATCGTTCACAGCCACATAACGCTATTTATAAAAGCCAAATATATTAATCATAAGATTCAATTGTAACATTACAAGTAGAAAGTTCAAACAAAAATGACATCAAGTATAAATACATAAATAACAAGTTCATCCATTTATCTCTAGGTCCAATCCAAGATGTGATAAGCTTCAAAGTGTAGAACACATACTTGGGTTATTCCTGAAACATGTTAAAAATAAAAGGTCAACATAAAAATGTTGGTAAGCTTTCCATAGTTTCCATACATAAGTATATAAAAGATGGCAATTCAAGTCATAAGTTAGTGAATAAAGTGATTAGGGATGTTATGAACAAATGCAACAATCAAACCTCGATAAAGTTTTACAAGTCCCAAACGTTTACAAGATTATACGATTAGCTAAGTGTACTTGGATCAACCAAGCAGGCTTGTCTGGCCCATATATCTGTGACTTTGCTAGGCTAGCAATAATTAATAATTGTATATATAAACGCCATAACATGGTAACCACAAAAGTTTAACTAACCATAACTTTACACGATGAATTGCCATAAAGTTTGCAAGTCTTAAACAAGTTTACAAGTGCAATAATATAAGTTAACATGTTTAATAAAAGGGGTATGGAAATACTCACATTGATATAGGCATTACAAGATGATATAAAAGATTAAAGTAAGATCCAAAAGATAATCCAAAGTATTCAATTCAAGGCACCTAAAATGTATTACAAGTTTAAGGTTAATAATAAGTTTGATGTTCAAATACGTATTAGGGTTTCAATAGGATTATGGGGTTTTTGATAAATAGTAATTTACAAAGTAATTTTTTACATTTTTAATCCATTAAAAGAATTATATATGTAAATATTATAGAAATGCCTTTAAGTATAAATATTGCTATGATTTAATGTATAAATAAATCTTTATAATTATTTACAAATAATTAGAATAATATATAGATTAATATCAATAATATTAATCTAAGCCATTTGTTATGGTATATTGTTATAAGAAATAATATTTGTAACAAAATTTTATGAAATTATAAAATATATAATTTCCACAATAAAAGTAATTCATTAAAGGATAACGTTAATATTGTGTCCATTAATAATTTAACGATTCTTAAACTGTTGTTTCAAGTTTAATTTTTTATAAATAATTATTTAATTATTTTAAAAGAATTCGTTCGAATAAATAAAAGTTAAATGAATATAAAGAAAAAATAATTAAACTTTTAAAAGAATAGCATTTAGATCAATGTTTTATGATTTATTAAAATAAACTAAAACCAGAAAAGAATCCAATTGTATCATTGATCATGTAATGTTTTTATAAGATAAAAAACATTTAAAGTCTTTTTAACAAAATATTTAACTAATTATATTCTTTGTTTTAATTAAATAAAAATGTTAGAGGATATTAAAAGAAATATTTTTTTTTCAGAAAAAATTTATTAACTTCTAAATAAAGAAAAATTTATAAAACTGATTTTTATAATTTTTTAGAATTTTTTATGAATTTTTATGAAATTTTAAAGGCTGAAAACTATAATTAAAAAAAATGAGGGAGCCCAGGTTCGAACCCGGGTCGTCAAGGTTTGGATGTGAGTGGGGAACCGGTAGACCAAGGCTTACAGCCGCGGTTTATCTCCGTTTCAAATTATTATAAACATAGATTCAAGGTTTCCCCAATTACATATGAACCCTAGAATCGTGAAATCCCAAATCGAAGATCAATTCGATTCTGTTAATCAAATTAACCATGGGGCTTTTGCTCCCCATGCTTAAACGAACATATCCATGATCTTAACTTACCCGATTATGATCGAATTGAAATATTTATGCTTCGGCTTAGGTTCGGTTCACTTCACAAGAACAAAGCTACGAATTCGATGTTTGTGCGATGATTTTAGAGAAATTGTTATTGCAGAGAGTTGGAAGGGGTCGAAAGCCTCATTTGCCCTCTGTTAATTAGCTAGGATTTGAGGGTTAAAGTGCCGAACATGTTCCATCTTCAATTCGTTTGCTTCGGTTATGATCAGAGAAATTATTGCTTACTTAACTCGAATTAAACCAAATATTCATCTTCGCATTGGCTATGCGAACGTTTCTGTTCGATTAATCCGTTTAATTTTGGGTTCCTGATGCATAACCGCTTCGAGAATTCAAGGTTCTTTCGATTAACCATCAAAACCACGATTAAAACGCAATTAATGACCATGTAAAGGTTCGTATTAATCCCCCGATTGAATTTGGTGCGTTCTGGAGTCGAAACCGCGACCTGCCGGAGCCGCGGCCAGCGGCCGGAATTGCGGCCGGAAAAACGTGAAAGGAGAAAGGGGGTGTTTTAAATAATTTACAGTTTGGTCCCCGAAGTTTGAAAAGTTATTATTTTATGTAAAAAGTTATTAATTATAAGCTTTAATATATTAAAACCTATATTATCATTATTATTAATGTTATTATTAACATTAACATTATCATTATTAGTATTACTATTGATAATAGTAATAATAATATCATTATTATTATTATATTATTATTATTATTATTATTATTATTATAACAATTATTTCTAGGATTATTAACACTTTAAGTTTGATAATATTAAATAAACATTATTGTGACATCCGTCACCAAAGGTCCGCCATTTAACGTGTCGGTTAACTTCTGTTATCGGTCATTCCTCATCTCTGTAACCCATCTATGTGGATATCATATTTGTTTGCTTGGTTATCCTTATGCTTGTGCTATCGTTGCTTGCACTGTCATCATCTTAAATAGTTTTCTAAGATTGCCCCCGTTATCCTTGAGCGCACTATTTTTATACAAACCTAATGTTACAAATAAAACCATTTTTAAATTATAAATATCATTAAGTACATCTTTCATCATTAATAAAACAAGCCTAATTAATGTCGTTTCAACTGAAATAAAATTTGAGAACCCGGGGGCAAAGTGCGGGGACTAAACACGACATTTTGTGGAACTAGGGCTGGGTATAAATACCCCTTAACCAGCCCTAGCCCCCATTCTTACCATCATCTTCACCTTCTTCTTCTTCTTCTTCTTCTTCTTCTTCACCTTCTTCACCATACTAGCACCAAAACCGCTCCTTTTCTTGCGTGTTCACCGGCAAATCTTGGTTATCATCGTGAATACTTACTTCTAGCAGGTAGATAACCTTGTTTGACTCGTTTTTTGCTCGGTTTCACTTCTGTATTTTCTAGGGTTTCGGGTGCTCGGGTTCATCCGAGCACATGAGGTCGTGTGGGCATGTGTGTTGCGTTTCGGAGTGTGTTTCTTGTTTAGACATGTTAGAATATGGATTCTGGACGCTCTTAGGGTGTAAAACGAGTGCACGGAGCAGCCGGAGACTGCTCTGCACTCTGCAGTTGCGATTCTGCTGTTCTTCGCGACTGGGTCTGTTCTTGCGACTGAGCCATGCGATTGGGTGAATCGCACGACTGAGTCATGTGTCAAGGTGTGTCGCGCGACTGAGCCATGCGATTAGGTGAATCGCACGACTGAGTCATGCGTCTGGGTGTGTCGCGCGACTGAGCCGTGCGATTGGGCGAATCACACGACTGAGTCATGCATCTGGGTGTGTGCGATTGAATGTGTGTGCGATTGAGTCCATGTGAGTGAATGTGCGTGCGATAAGTCAATGCGGATGAGATTGTGCGTGAGTCGCACGACTAAAAGGCCAGTCGCACGAATGAATGTTCAATCATATGAATGAAGCTGATTCGTGCGAATGAAGGTTCAATCATGCGTATGGAGGTTGACTCGTGCGATTGGGTGTTGCATGGTACGACTGAATGCTTAGTCGCACGAATGAAGGTTCAATCGTACGAATGAAGCTGATTCGTACGACTGAAGGTCCATTCGTGCGAATGGAGGGTTGAGTCGTGCGTCCGGTCCTGTTGTGTGACTGATGATGCGTGTATGTGTGAATTCCTTTTTCTAATGTCTTGTGATGATAAGGTAACATTAATAAAGTGTCATTGCTTGACCACAAAGATTAAAGTCAACGCTATCAACAGGCACATACTATTTCAATTTAAAATAACCTAACCTTTTATAATTATTGACAACCCATTTGGGACTACAAATATTTAACAAGCACTATCTTTTATAATAATGGGATCCCCATACGGATGTCATTAGCAATGACGACTACTCTTAATACTTGGATCTACATAAGGCCTGATATGTGTATGCCTGCTTGTGTGTGCTACCCACGACCGAACCGAAACAACCCGAACTAATCGAATGTCATCTTATGCTTTATGTTCATTATTAATGCTTGTTAGTAACTGTCAATAGGTGTTTGACTGTTCATAGCATTCTGCTCTTGGAATATTCATCATACGTGCTTATCATCTATCCTGTGAGTTTCGTAGCCCCTTTTTACTCTTATAAAACCTTTTAAATATTTTCAACTTGGGGAAAAAGAATGCTCACCTACTTAACTTGATTTTAAGCATCTTCCCTAGGGAAGCTGGCTGCTACTTTTATGAGTATCTTATCTTGCTTATCTTGTTGATTGATGCTATATGAACTTGACTCTATGCTAGGTTACCACCATGTATGTTACTTGGTGGTATTACATTACTATGCACTACTACTTTGATATTATGTGTTGATTGATGCTACCTGTGATTGCTATTGTTGATGGATGCATCGGCTGTGTGGTTCTTCTGTGTGGTTCTTCTAAGCCGATCATACGTTACAACCATTAATCCCGGTAATGGGACCTAAGGATTGGTTTGGTTGTAACCTATACGTATGCGCTTCGTGGATCTTGCTACGTCATGTAAAACTTATGGGATGCTTTCTTTACAGCCATCAATTCCCGTGTGGAACCGATGTATAGGTTTGGCTGTAGCTATCTATATCTTGTAAACCGCTTACACATAAGTGTAGTTGTGGTAACTCTATTTAAACTTACAAGCTGTTGTCATCTTAACATCTTTTTATTACTTAAAACCTGCGAAGCTCACCAACAATTATGTTGACCGTTTTGAGCATGTCTTTTCAGGTGATCAAGGTAATTGAAGATTCTAGGAGTGCTGCCTTTTAGAGGGGACCCTAGGATGCATTTCTATGACTTATCATCTTTTGTTAAACATTAATCTTGGTTGATTAAACTTGATCATTTGAATACTTGTTCCGGGGTTGTGGGAATTGACTTTACAAGATATCATTTATGCTTGTGTGATCATTTTTATGTTATGCTTATGACTATGCTATCGTGGTTACTGACTAGACGCGACACAAGTCTCCATTTGTGTTCGGGTGTCGTCATAACACGCTTGTCATCATATTTATATTGCTCCTCTATCGTATACCATGTGTTATGACGATCCTGTCTCGCTCGCATTCCCCGTGTTTCCACTTTAGCGGGGGGTGTGACAGACTGGTATCAGAGCCATTGGTTATAGAGAATTAGGCAATTACACTTGACCTAAACTATAACCTAGGAAATTTCATGTAGATTTGGATGCTTAAGCTTGTGTGCATTTATATATCTCGTGTATGTGTTCCTCTTTACATGTTTAGTTATCCTTCTTTTTTGTGATCTTTCACCTTGCGCTTGAGCCCTTGTGCTCATCCCTTATGAGATGCTTCCTATTGGATCTTCCGTTCCCTCTGCGCGCCAAGTTATCATAACCAAATTCGGGTATTGAGCCCCGAAGAGATCTTCACAGATCATACATTGCGCTTAACCTCAGATAATGAGACCGACCGAGGAGGCTATGTCTGAGTCCTTTCAAGGACGCGAGATAGACAACCTCTGCCAGACTATATGTGATTACATGTTTTGGGCTCTCAGTTGACTTGATGGATTATTATGGATATGATGTGAAGGAAGGTCGGATGTCATGTAACCGGATTAGGCATCATTCTCGGTACATCGTGGGTGTGGTGGGAACGCTGTGGGGAACCCTATATATAAACATCACTGGTATACCGAGAATATGCTTGAAATGGGCTGCATGGTGATCTTGACTGACCGGAACATGAAAGTTGGAACTTGATAAGTGGAATACTTGTGTATCCTAAAGTGACTAAAGCTTATATGTTACCTCTTTTATGAATAGCACATGCCGCCTCGAAGATCTACCCGCAGCAATAGTAGCGGAAGTGAAGCCCCGAGGGGCAGAGGCAGAGGCAGAGGTAGACCTCCAAGAACAGGTGACGGCCCTTCTGGCAATACTCAATGGGCTGGAAACCCTGATATGGCAGCCCTAATTGCGCAACAGTTGGCCGCACTGATTCCGACTATCGTGGCCCAAGTGAGCGATGCTCTCCAGAATCACCACCCACACGGGGATGGTGGTAATGAAAACGTGGATAATGGGAACCCGACTGGGAATGAAAGCAATCAGGAGACCGGGAATGGTGGTACAGACGGTAATGAAACTGGGGCTGCTAATACCAAACGGGGTTGTTCTTACAAGGAATTTATGGCCTGTAAGCCCCGGGAATTCGATGGGAAAGGTGGGGCGATAGCCCTGACTAGATGGCTTGAAAAGATGGAGGTAGTGATTGACATCAGTGAATGCCTCGATAGTCAAAGAATCAAGTATGTTACGTGCTCACTGCAGGGCAGAGCACTAACCTGGTGGAACACCCAGGTTCAAGCTAGAGGAAGAGAATCTGCGATGCAGATGACTTGGGATGAGTTCAAAGCTCTGATTACTAAGGAATACTGCCCCCTCAATGAGATGTAGAAACTTGAGCATGAATTTTGGAATCATGCTATGGTGGGGGCTGGGCATGCAGCTTATACTGACCGATTCCACGAGCTGGCTAGACTAGTTCCACACCTAGTCACTCCGGAATCTAAGAGGATTGAAAGGTACATTTGGGGACTCGCGCCTCAAATCCGAGCAATAGTAACAGCAGCTGCTCCTTCTATAATTCAGAGCGCAATTCTGAAGGATGGCGCTCTTACTGATGAGATGATAAGAACAGGAGTATTGGGTAGGGGAGCAGAGAAAAGGAAAGAGACTGGGGAAGCAAGCCGGTCCGGTACAGGAAAGTTTGATAAGGGGGCCAAGACAACTAGAAATTTTGTGGCCGTGACTCAAGGGAAGAAGGAATATGCTAGGCCGCACCCAAGATATGACAGGTGCAATCTTCATCATCCCCCAGCAGTGCCGTGCCGAGTGTGTTTGAACTGCAGACGCCCGGGGCATCAAGCAAGAGACTGCAGAGTAGCGCCAAACCTGGTGGCACCCATCAACATGGTTAACCCCGCCGGGAATACCAGGGCTTGCTATGAATGTGGAGGCCTCGACCACTTCAGAAACATGTGCCCCAGACTGAATAGGGCACCAGGTCAGCAAGGAAACAACCAACAGCAGATAGTGGCCATAGCGGGTGCTTAAGGCCAAGGAAACCAAGGTAATGCTGCACGGGGTCGTGCCTTTGTCATTGGAGCTAATGATGCCCGTCAGGATCCGAACGTTGTCACAGGTACGCATATACTCAATAACCACTTCGCATCTGTACTATTTGATACTGGGGCAGACAATAGTTTTATATCTTCTGAGTTTGTGCAAATGCTTGATTTGAGTGCTAGTAGACTAGAAACTAGTTACTCCGTAAAATGGCTAATGGTAGGGTTGAACAGGCAGAGGAAATTATTAAGAATTGCACCCTGATATTGGAAGACCAGGTCTTCAACATAGATTTGATACCCTTTGAGTTGGGAAGCTTTGACGTAATAGTGGGAATGGATTGGTTGTCGAAGCATGGAGCCGAGATTGTTTGCCGAGATAAAGTAGTGCGGATTCCCATGTCAGACGGGAAAGTACTCAGAATACAAAGAGAGCGACCGAGAAAGAACTTGAAGCTTATCTCCTGCATGAAAGCACGCCAAGGTCTACAGAAGCAGTGTTACACTTTTCTGGCTCACGTGGTAGAAAAGAAGGAAGAAGAGACGAAATTGGCAGACATTCCGATTGTACGGGATTACCCAGAGGTGTTCCCTGATGATTTGTCTGGATTGCCTCCTCCACGACAGGTGGAATTTCGTATAGAGCTGGTTCCTCGAGCTACACCGATAGCAAAGACGACGTATCGGTTAGCACCCTCCGAGATGCAAGAGTTGTCCAGACATCTACAGGAACTACTAGAGAAGGGTTTTATTCGACCGAGTCATTCACCGTGGGGAGCACCGGTGTTATTTGTCAAGAAGAAAGATGGGTCGTTCCGTATGTGTATCGACTACAGGGAGTTGAACAAATTAACCGTGAAGAATCGGTATCCTCTCCCTAGAATCGACGACCTATTTGATCAGTTGCAAGGAGCCTCGTGTTTCTCTAAGATCGACCTCCGATCTGGATACCATCAGCTAAGAGTATTCGAGGACGATATTCCGAAAACAACTTTTAGAACTCGTTACGGGCACTATGAGTTCTTGGTCATGCCATTTGGGTTGACCAACGCACCAGCTGTGTTCATGGATCTGATGAATCGAGTGTGCAAACCTTACTTGGATAAGTTCGTGATCGTATTCATAGACGATATACTTATCTACTCTCGTTCGAAAGAGGATCACAAAGAACACCTTCGAGCAATTCTAGAACTGTTACGGGAAGAGAAACTTTTCGCCAAATTCTTGAAGTGTGAATTCTGGCTTCGAGAAGTGAAGTTCTTAGGTCATGTGGTTAACAAAGATGGAATTCATATGGACCCCGGTAAGATTGAAGCTGTGAAGAAATGGGATACACCACAAACACCCTTAGAAATACGAAAATTCCTAGGATTGGCCGGATACTACCGTCGTTTTATTGCGAACTTTTCAAAGATCGCATAACCATTAACGCTGCTAACCCAGAAAGACAAGAAGTTTGATTGGGGACATGCACAAGAACGAGCTTTCCAAACATTGAAGGAGAAGTTGTGCAACGCACTGATATTGTCCCTCCCAGACTGGACTGGTGATTTTGTGGTATACTGTGATGCTTCAAATCAAGGATTGGGATGTGTGCTAATGCAAAAAGACAAGGTCATTGCCTACGCATCACGACAACTCAAGGTGCATGAAAAGAACTACACAACTCATGATTTGGAGTTGGGCGCTGTAGTATTTGCACTCAAGATATGGAGGCATTATCTATACGGAACCAAATGCATTATCTACACAGATCATAAGAGCCTTCAACATATCCTGGATCAGAAGGAACTTAACATGCGACAACGACGCTGGGTAGAGTTACTTAGCTACTACGATTGTGAAATCCGGTATCATCCCGGGAAAGCGAACGTGGTGGCTGATGCTTTAAGCCGTAAAGAACATGTGAAGCCACTACGTGCTCGAGCGCTAGGTTTGACTATTCAAACTAATCTAAAGGCTCAGATTCAAATTGTACAAAGTGAGGCTTTGAAAGAAGAAAACCTTACGGGAGAAGAATTCCGAGGGTTGGATAAACATATGAGTTGCAAGGATGACGGCGTACATTACTTCATGGATCATGTATGGGTCCCCAGATGGGGAGGTGTACGTACCCTAGTCTTGGATGAAGCACACAAGACTCGATACTCTGTTCATCCTGGTGCAGACAAGATGTATCACGATCTTAAGGATCTATACTAGTGGCCGGGCATGAAGAAAGACATAGCCACCTACGTAAGCAAATGCTTGACATGCTCAAAAGTTAAAGCTGAATATCAGAAGCCATCGGGATTGTTACAGCAACCTGAAATTCCTGAGTGGAAATGGGAGAACATAACTATGTATTTTATTACCAAACTCCCGAGAACGCCAAGCGGACACGACTCGATATGAGTCGTGGTGGATCGAATGACAAAATCCGCTCACTTCTTGCCTATCCGAGAAGACTATAAAATGGATAAGCTGGCAAGGTTGTACATCAAAGAGGTCGTGACACGGCACGGGGTACCGGTGTCAATCATATCCGACCGAGACAGTCGATTTACTTCACGATTTTGGTAGACGTTACAGAAAGCGATGGGCACTCGATTAGACAAGAGTACAGCCTATCACCCCCAGACAGATGGCCAAAGTGAACGAACAATACAGACGCTTGAGGACATGCTGAGGGCATGTGTCATTGATTTTGGTGGCAGTTGGGATACTCATCTATCGTTGATCGAGTTTTCCTACAATAACAGTTACCATACTAGTATTGGGTGTGCACCGTTCGGAGCGTTGTATGGACGGAAATGTAGATCACCGGTATGTTGGGCCGAGATTGGTGAAAGTCAGTTAACAGGCCCAGAAATCATTCAAGAAACAACCTATAAGATCTTCCAAATCAAAGACAGACTTAAAGCTGCTAGAGATCGCCAAAAGAGCTATGCCGACAACCGTCGGAAGCCGCTAGAGTTTAACGTTAGGGATCGAGTGTTACTTAAGGTCTCTCCTTGGAAAGGGATCGTTCGGTTTGGAAAGAAAGGGAAGTTAGCCCCAAGATATGTTGGACCATTCGAGATTACCGAAAGAATCGGTCCGGTGGCGTACCGATTAAGGTTGCCACAAGAGCTTAACAGTGTACATGATACTTTCCATGTATCGAACCTCAAGAAGTGTTTAGCTGATGAATCACTTCATGTACCTATTAAGGATATCAAGATTGATGAAAGCTTTCATTTTATGGAGGAACCCATTGAGGTCATGGACCGAAAGGTCAAGAGGTTGAGGCGCAGCAAGATACCTATTGTTCGTGTAAGATGGAATTCTAAACGAGGGCCAGAATTTACATGGGAACATGAAGATCAGATGAAACTCAAATATCCACATCTATTCGAGGATGACACTCTTGGACCTAGCACCAGTTGAATTTCGGGACGAAATTCCCTCAACTGGGGATACTGTGACATCCGTCACTAAAGGTCCGCCATTTAACGTGTCGGTTAACTTCTGTTATCGGTCATTCCTCATATCTGTAACCCATCTATGTGGATATCATATTTGCTTACTTGGTTATCCTTATGCTTGTGCTATCGTTGCTTGCATTGTCATCATCTTAAAACGTTTTCTAAGATTGCCCCCGTTATCCTTGAGCGCACCATTTTTATATAAACCTAATGTTACAAATAAAACCATTTTTAAATCATAAATATCATTAACTACATCTTTCATCATTAATAAAACAAGCCTAATTAATGTCGTTTCAACCGAAATAAAATTTGAGAACCCGGGGGCAAAGTGCGGGGACTAAACATGACATTTTGTGGAACTAGGGCTGGGTATAAATACCCCTTAACCAGCCCTAGCCCCCATTCTTACCATCATCTTCACCTTCTTCTTCCTCTTCTTCTTTAACTTCTTCATCATTCTAGCACCAAAACCGCTCATTTTCTTCCGTGTTCATCGGCAAATCTTGGCTATCATCGTGAATACTTACTTCTAACAGGTAGATAACCTTTTTTGACTTGTTTCTTGCTCGGTTTCACTTTTGCATTTTCTAGGGTTTCGGGTGCTCGGGTTCATCCGAGCACATGAGGTCGTGTGGGCTTGTGTGTTGCGTTTCTGAGTGTGTTTCTTGTTGGAAGTTCTTGGGGTGTAAAACGAGTGCACGGAGCAGCCGAAGACTGCTCTGCATTTGGCAGTCGCGATTCTGCTGTTCTTCGCGACTGGGTCTGTTCATGCAAATGAGTCGTCCGATTAGGTGAATCGCACGACTGAGTCATGTGTCTGGGTGTGTCGTACGACTGAGCCGTGTGATTTGGTGAATCGCACGACTGAGTCATGCGTCTGGGTGTGTCACGCGACTGAGCCGTGCGATTGGGTGAATTGTACGACTGAGTCATGTTTCTGGGTGTGTGCGATTGAGTCCATGCGAGTGAATGTGAGTGCGATTGAGTCAATGTCGATGAGATTGTGTACGATTGTGCGTGAGTCGCATGACTGAAAAGCCAGTTGCACGAATGAATGTTCAATTGTACGAATGAAGCTGATTCGTGCGAATGAAGGTTCAATCGTGCGTATGGAGGTTGAGTCACGCGATTGGGTGTTGCATGGTACGACTGAATGCTTAGTCGCACGAATGAAGGTTCAATCGTACGAATGAAGCTGATTCGTACGACTGAAGGTCCATTCGTGCGAATGGAGGGTTGAGTCGTGCGTCCGGTCCTGTTGTCTGACTGATGATGCGTGTATGTGTGAATTCCTTTTTTTAATGTCTTGTGATGATAAGGTAACATTAATAAAGTGTCATTGCTTGACCACAAAGATTAAAGTCAACGCTATCAACAGGCACATACTATTTCAATTTAAAATAACATAACCTTTTATAATTATCGACAACCCATTTGGGACTACAAATATTTAACAAGCACTATCTTTTATAATAATGGGATCCACATACGGATGTCATTAGCAATGAAGACTACTCTTAATACTTGGATCTACATAAGGTCTGATATGTGTATGCCTGCTTGTGTGTGCTACCCACGACCGAACCAAAACAGCCCGAACTAATCGAATGTCATCTTATGCTTTATGTTCATTATTAATGCTTATCAGTAACTGTCAATAGGTGTTTGATTGTTCATAGCATTCTGCTCTTGGAATATTCATCATACGTGATGATCATCTATCCTGTGAGTTTCGTAGCCCCTTTTTTCTCTTATAAACCTTTTAAATATTTTCAACTTGGGGGAAAAGAATGCTCACCTACTTAACTTGATTTTAAGCATCTTCCCTAGTGGAAGCTGGCTGCTACCTTTATGAGTATCTTATCTTGCTTATCTTGTTGATTGATGCTATATGAACTTGACTCTATGCTAGGTTACCACCATGTATGTAACTTGGTGGTATTACATTAGTATGCGCTACTACTTTGATATTATGTGTTGATTGATGCTACCTGTGATTGCTATTGTTGATGGTTGCATCGGCTGTGTGGTTCTTCTGTGTGGTTCTTCTAAGCCGATAATCCATTACAACCATTAATCCCGGTAACGGGACCTAAGGATTGGTTTGGTTGTAACCTATACGTATGCGCTTCGTGGATCTTGCTACATCATGTAAAACTTATAGGATGCTTTCTTTTCAGCCATCAATTCCCGTGTGGAACCGATGTATAGGTTTGGTTGTAGCTATCTATATCTTGTAAACCGCTTACACATAAGTGTAGTTGCGGTAACTCTATTTAAACTTGCAAGCTGTTGTCATCTTAACATCTTTTTATTACTTAAAACCTGCGAAGCTCACCAACAATTATGTTGACCGTTTTGAGCATGTCTTTTCAGGTGATCAAGGTAATTGAAGATTCTAGGAGTGCTGCCTTTTAGAGGGGGCCCTAGGATGCATTTTTGTGACTTATCATCTTTTGTTAAAATTAATCTTGGTTGATTAAACTTGATCATTTGAATACTTACTCCTGGGTTGTGGGAATTTACATTACAAGATATCATTTATGCTTGTGTGATCATTTTTATGTTATGCTTATGACTATGCTGTCGTGGTTACTGACTAGACGCGACACAAGTCTCCATTTGTGTTCGGGTGTCGTCATGACACGCTTGTCATCATATTTATATTGCTCCTCTATCGTATACCATGTGTTATGACGATCCCGTCTCGCTCGCATTCCCCGTGTTTCCGCTTTAGCGGGGGTGAGACAATTATAGAACTTATAATGTTATTATTATCCATTATATTAATTTGTTAACCACCAAACTAATTATTAACCATACTAAGTCCTCAAAGTTTCAAAATTGACATAAAAGACCCTTTTAAGATTTAACAAAGTTAACTTTTAAGTTAACAAAAATTATGAGATATCACAGATAGCATGTAAAGGTAAGAGAGAAGTTAAGGCTACAAAGCTACTTTTAATGAATGAATTTGAAATGAAGCAGCTTGGTAAAGCCAGGAAAATCATTGGTATGGAATTACCAAAGATAAAAGGATCAAGCGGTTGAAGATCTCTCATAGTGGTTATGTGGAAAAGGTGTTAAAGAACTTTGAAATGGATAAGTGTAAGCCTGTGAGTACACCTTTTGCTCAACATTTTAAGTTTTCACTTAGTAACTGTCCAAGTACTGATCAAGAAATTAGATACATGTCTAAAGTTACATATGCAAATGTTGTAGGAAGTCTTATGTATCTAATGGTGTGTAGCAGACTTGATATTGGCTATGGGGTAAGTATATTGAGTAGATACTTATCTAATCCTGGTAAGGATCACTAGAATACAGTTAAATGGTTGATAAGGTATCTTAATGGAACAAAAGACTATGGTTTGTGTATGGAGTTCATTCTGATGAAGAACAGATGATTTCTGGGTATGTTGACTTTGATTATGCAAATGACTTAGAGAGGGAAAGATCTATATTGGTTATGCTTTCAAAGTCCTTGAGAATCTAGTTAGTTGGAAGGCTAGATTACAGCTGTAGTAGCACCATCTACTACTGAATATGAGTAGATAGCTCTCACTGAGGCTGTTAAAGAGGCACTTTGGTTAAAACGTTTTACCATTGATTTGGGTTTTAATGTTGGCATATTTGTGTATTGTGATAATCAAGGGGCTGTCTAGTTAACTAAGAATTGTATTTTTCATGAGAGAACTAAGCATATCAGAGTGAAATATAATTTTATCCGAGAGGTGGTTATTTCTAAGGATGTTGAAGTGGAACAAATTGATACTGAGCTAAATGCTACAGATGTGTTCATGAAGGCATCACCCGGATCAAAGTTTCATTTCTGTTTGGATTCTTTGGGAATAGGTTAACTTGTTGCTTTATGTTGATTTTAAGGTGGAGATTGTTAGTAAATTTTGTTGGTGAAGTCAACATTGGTCTTTCGAAGATTCTTCCAAAGTTATGCTTCTTTCTTCGGAAGCTAAATATCTTCCGAAGGACTTGATATATTTCGAAGCTAATATTCATTTTGTCATATGTGTATTAGTTAAAGGGTGTTTTGTGTAACATTAGGAGTTAGATTTAGGGCTGTCCAAAACGCTGGTCGCTCGACGCTTGCTCGGCGTTCGTGCGGAATTTGCTCGAAAAAGATTTGTTAGAATTTCTGCTCAGTTGTAAACGAGCCGATCAGCTCGGATCGGTTTGTTAATAAGCCAAACACGAGCAAAGGTCTGTTCTACTCAGTTCGGATAGAATTATTTTTTATTTTTTTTTTATATATAGTTAATAGATAATACTCTAGTAGGTTTGACCTACTATATATAATTTACAATAATATTTATACATATTAGATCAATCAACCTAATAAAAAAAATTAACACTAAGCATTAACGTGAAATTCTAAGTCATTATGAATAAAATTATTGACCACATTCTTGTTCTTAGTTGATCATCTCCCGCTCTCATGTATCGTTCTTTGCAATATGCCCACCGCCTCATCGGGTACAATCTTAGTTTAATCGTTAGGCACAATGTATTCTTATTTATGAAAATATTGTATTATGAGTTGTCGTCCCCTAATTGGTTATGTTTGTTCATGCTCAATTCAAATTTACATAAGCGAGCGAAAACTTGT
Source organism: Flaveria linearis (assembly GCA_024085815.1). Lineage (NCBI taxonomy): Eukaryota > Viridiplantae > Streptophyta > Magnoliopsida > Asterales > Asteraceae > Flaveria > Flaveria linearis. The sequence continues at coordinate 1,999,641 of CM044006.1, read as the reverse complement.
TGCTCATCCTTCAGTTTATAACCAAGCGGCTTGGTTATACATCAAAATTTAGTACAAATTTCAATAAAATACAAACGGACTCGTTTAATTAAGAGTATGAACTCACAAACTCAACAATTTAATAGAAAAAATCATACGAAGTAATTTCAACAAACTAAAAACTTTGAAACACAAATTACGTTATAACTCAAACTCAAATATTCAAAACCTACAAGTTTACTCATAAAAGCATATGAATAAGTTTTCCTAATATTGTTAAAAGAAATTAAAATGATCAGTAATCCTTAATAAAATTTCATAAATTTAACGCAAGAGTATTATTGATATATAAATGTACTTTAACTTTTTAATTAATGAATTCACATTTTATACTAGTATTATATTTTGATTAAAACTATACCGAGAGTAAATACAAATCATTTCCTTCTTTGTTTATTTCTCTCTTATTGTCTTATCACTTATGCCTCCTCATCTCGATTTATGAAATAGGAATATATAAATCTATTTGAATATAGTAATGGTTTCCTTTTCCACATAATTTCAATTTCATATTAATTCCAACAATGAACCAATTTTTGGGCTATAAAGTTGCTTATTCATTGTTATTAGTTTTCAATGTTAAATTAGCATTTGTTGATTAATTTCATAGGATAAATTACATATATACCCCTACAAACATCATCAATTACATATATATCAAACTTCAAATTTTCATTACATATATCCTCTTGTAAAACTTAGTTAATTACATATATGCTCAAATTAAAAGCTTAATTAGATATATCTTCTTCTAAAACTTAGTTGATTACATATATACCTAAACTAAAAAGTTTAATTACATATATATTTGCTTTATTAAACATAAATATTACATATTTATCCATTTGATTAATTTTATTCAAAATAACTTATATAATTAGTATCTTACTATTATTTGTAATAAACTACAAAATTATGTTTTTTTTCCTTTTTACTAGCTTTTTGAGTTTTGATTATTTACTAATATTTCTATATTAGTGTTTTTTATGTTCTTTTGTTTTTTTACCTTTTGATGCTAATTTTTTCAGGTTTCTGTGCGAGACACTTTCAGTCTCGTTATGCAACATGGTCCGAACACATAATTTTATGTTGCATAATGAGACTGGAATTGTCTCGTACAGGTACCGGAAAAAATTAACATAAAAAAGTAAAAAACAAAAAAGAACATAAAAACCTTTAGTATAGAAAAATTTTAATATATAATCAAAACTCAAAAAGCAAGTAACGGTGGAAAAAAAACATAATTTTATAGTTTAATAAAAATAGTAAAATACTAATTTAATAAAAGTAATAAAATGGATAAATATGTAATAGTTATGTTTAATAAATTGAGATATATGTAATTAAACTTTTAGTTTGAGTATATATTTGACTAGTTTAGTACCTCGTGTGTTACACGAGTTGAATAAATAAAATATTAAATAGTTATTAATAAAAATTAATGAATTATAAAACGATCTTTTGAAATAAGTTATGGTTGACGTTACGTACGAGTGATAAAATGACGATAACATTTTTTTAACTTTTGTTTAATTTTTTTGTTTTTCTTTGAAAAAAATTGGTTTTTAAACAAATTGTTTCAAAACAAAGCATTTTTAAGAAAGTGTCATTTTTAATATTTTTTGATTATAACTTTGAAATTTAATTAATTTTGTTTCATAAGAATTTTGTTTTTTAAAAGCCACTGATTTTAAAAAATATTATGTTTTTTAAAAGTTTGATATTTCTTTTGAAAAATTTTCTTATTGTATAAAAAATCATTTCTTTACAAATTGCATTTGTAGAAAGATCTTATTTATTATTTAATAAAAATATCTTTAATATGAAAAGAATTAAATAATATCATTTTTAATTGATGTGATATTTATTAGGAGAGAAATATAAACAAACAAACAAACAAACAAACATACCCAGTGTCTCCCGCTGAAGGGCAGGGTCTGGGAGGGGTATATGGTAGCAAGTCTTTCCTCTATCTAGAAAGATAGAGAGACCGCTTCCGAAGAGACCCCCGACTCGTTAACACAGGCAATAACAATAACAATCAAAATACAACGCATATACAAAGCATATAGCAAAGCATATAACAAAGCATACCAAAGGCAATAACCATCATAATACGAAGCAAATAACACAATGATATATATCAATAACAATCATAATACAACGCATATATAAGCATATAACAAAGCATAACCAAGGCAGTAACCATCATGATACGAAGCATATAACAATGATATATATCACAAGAAGAATTAGATAATGCGCATGTAACACCCAAAAAGGGTAGATGAGTAAAACTACACCTAACGTGTGGGGTACGGCCATATGTCACCGTATACCCTTCCCACCCACAAAACCCACTAAAAATCCTTAATTTTAATTTTTCGCCTCCACTCGCTTCTATCCTCGATCATGTTCTCAGAGAGATGCAAGTCCATCATATCTCTCCTAATAACCTCGTCCCAAGTCAACCTAGGTCTACCTCTGCTCCTCCTACCCTCTAAGCTGATATTCTCTACTGCTCGGACTGGTGCTGCCATCGTTCTCCTCTTCACGTGCCCAAACCATCTTAATCTTCCCTCTCTTATTTTTTCTGTGATACACGCCACCTCTAGCCTCTGACGAAAGACGTCGTTTCTTATCCGATCCAATCTTGTGTGCCCAAACCATCTTAATCTTCCCTCTCTTATTAGGAGAGAAATATGAGAAAATAAAATTTAAAGGTTTTAGAATTGTGACAAGTGGCATACAAAAACCTTCTTTTATTAGTACTAATAGATTAACTAACTTTTAGAAGGAGATATATGTAATTAAACTTTTAATTTGGGTATATATGTAATTAGCTAAGTTTTATAAGGGAATATATGTGATCACAAATTTAAAGCTGGGAATATCTTTAATCGATAAAGTTTATAGAGGAATATATGTAATTCTCCCGGTTTAATACTTTAGTATGACAACTACTTTGTAGTTTTCTACTTGAAAGTGTACTTGTGTATTTGTCGTGGTGGTGGTTGTGATACTGCTAGTTAGATTATGGTTATTATATTGACAATTAGAAGGTCAAGTTGACGCTTTGTCAAGCTAGATTGGTTTAAGATGTCGTTTGTAAGTTTGATCTATATCTATTGACTCAACTGCAGTTCATCTCATACTCATATTCAAAATATCCTGAGGAGCTTAAACAAACAAACAAACAAATATACCCAGTATGTCTCACTGAGAGTAGGGCCTGGAAGAGGTAGATGATCACCAGTCTTTCCTCTATCTTGGGAGACAGAGAGACCACTTCCAAAAAGACCCCCGGCTCGACAACGCTAACAACCAAATTATATTACATATATCACATGGGCATACATGACAAAAGAGTTTTGTATATGCACATGCATGTCTATAAACAATATAACCAGATTATATTGCATACATCACACGCATCACATAAGCAATAGCATATTCAAAACAATCAGAATGATAATGCAAACCTCACATAAGCAATTAAGCAAACGTCACAAAAGCAAACACAACAGCATTGAAACAGGTTAAAGGCAGATAAACTTTACTATGATACTAGGTAAGGAATAAGGCAGATAAATTATACTACGATATTAACAATACAAATAGAGCCGTTAGCACTAATGCTTCACCTACATTGGACAAATAACGTTACCACTAGTAGTCCCTAACTTAATTCTACGTCTCCACACACTCCTATCCTCGACCATGTGCTCGGAGAGGTGTAACTCTATCATATCCCGGCTAATCATCTCATCCCATGTCAACTTAGGTCTTCCTCTACTCCTCTTATCATCTAAAATGATGCGCTCCACTGCTCTAACTAGCGCTGACATCTGTCTCCTCTTCACATGCCCAAACCATCTCAATCTTCCCTCTCGTATTTTGTCTGTGATACATGTCACCTGTAGCCTCTGTCTGAAGACGTCGTTCCTTATCCGATCCAGCCTCATGTGTCCACACATCCACCTTAGCATTCTTATTTTTGCGACCTCTATTTGTCTCTCGTGCGATTTCTTCATGGCCCAGCAGTCTGTTTCGTATAACATAGCCGGACGAACTGCTACTCTATATAGTTTTCCCTTTAGTCGTGCTGGGAATCTCTTATCACACAAGATCCCTGATGTTGCTTTCCACTTGCACCATCCTGCCTGAACATGATGGGCTACATCACTGTGTATCTCTCCGTCGTCCTGGACGTACGAGCCTAGATATTTGAACCTAGATGTTTGTGGGACCGCCCGACCCTGAATAGTAATTGGGTGTCTTCTTCATTCGCTCCACTGAAGTTATAGTGCATGTATTCCGTATTAGAGCGACTTATCCTTAAGCCTTTGCTCTCTAGTGCCACTCTTCACTGTTCTAACCTATCGTTCAGGCCCTTTTAGATTCTGATATACCACAATATCGTCTGCAAACAGCATGCACCACGGGACTGGCTCCTGTATAGACTTGACCATCTCATCCAACACTACTGTGAAGAGAAATGTGCCCAATGTTAATCCTTGGTAGAGTCCCACTTCTACTGGAAAGAATTTTGTGTCTCCAACTGGAGCCCGCACACATGTTTTTACCCCTTCATATCCTTGATTATCTTGATATATCTCTCTGGTACCCTTCTATCCCGTAGACTTTCCCAAATGAGTTGTCACGGGACACTGTCATAGGCTTTTTCTAGGTCAATGAAGACCATATGAAGGTCCCTTTTCTTTTTCTCTATATTTCTCCATTACCCTCCTTATGACGTGTATGACTTCTGTTATAGAGCGCCCTGGCATAAATCCAAATTGGTTTATCGCTATGTGGTTTCACGTCTGATTCTCGTGTCTATAACTCTTTCCCATAATTTCATCGTATGGCTCAAGAGTTTTATCCTTATAATTTGTGCAAGCTGGACATCTCCTTTTTACTTATATATGAGGACTATAACACTGCTCCTCCACTGATCTAGCATCTTCCCGGTCTCGAGGATAATGTTGAATAGCTCTGTTAACCCTAAGGAGCCTCAAGATGTTTAATATTTCATATCAAGGGTCGAGAGTCACATTTTGGACGTGAGTTCTGTCTATTCACACAAAAATGCTTAACATTAACAGCATATACTATTTCATCTGAGAGTAACAAATATAACGTTAATTTTGTTTTTGTTTAAATCACAGAAAAACATTCAATTGGTATAACATGTGACCCCTGAAGGATCATGATTCATGTGCTACTAAATATGTGGTTATCACATGTGCCATGTACACATGGATCCAAACACTAGGGGGTGTTTGGTATGCAGGAATTCAATGGAATTCAATGGAATTGGAATCTGAATTCCATTGGTCATTGTGTTTGGTTGGTAGGAATTCATTGGAATTGGAATTTGAATTCCATTCTTCACGTGTTTGGTTGAAAAAGGAATTGGAATTGGAATTAGAATTAATTCCCTCAAATTCCTTCAAATAAAGGATTTCAAAATCCTTCCAAATATTGAAGGATTTCAAATTCCACCGACTCTTGCCTCCACCACTAACCGTCATCTACCACCTCGCTCACCGCCGACTGACACTATCGAAGACACCAACCGCCGACGCCCCCCGCCAACGCTAACCGCCACCGCCCCCAACCGCCGACCGCCGCCTACCACCCCGCCCACCGCCAACCGACTGTGAAGCCCCCGATCGCCGATGCCGCTGCCCCCCCGATCACTGGCCACGGTCGTCGTCCGCCAATCGCCGCCGTCCGCCACCGACCGCCGCCACCGACCGCCGTCGTCCGTCACCGACCGCCGACCCCGACCACCGCCGACCCCAATTGCCGTCACCGCCGCCCACCGACCGCCACCGACGCCGACCATCGCCACCCCTAATCGTCGATTGTCACCGACCGTCGTTGCTGAACCGTGTCTCGACGACGGGCGTTATCGGTTGGTGGCGGTCGATCGACGGCGGCGGTCGGTTTTGGCAACGGGCGCGGTTGGTGGTCGCGGTCGATTGTCGACGGTGACGGCGGCGACGGTCGGTGGTATGTAGCGACGATGATCGGTGGTCATTGAGGTGGTGGCGGTTTGCAACGGGTTATAAATTCCAATTCCTTTATAATGTATTGGCACTGGAAATGCATTTGGAATTTAAATTCCCTTTATAGATTCCAATTCCTTTGAATTCCAAATCATTTGGGAAATATTGAATTCCAAATGTAATTCCTTTGAATTACAATTCAAATTCCAATTCCAATTCTAATTTCAACAAATTCCGCGAACCAAACGCCTCCTAGATGTTTAGAACCACCACCAGTCTACCACCACCATGACAACGTCACATACCAACATTGATGTATGGTGGATCGAACAAGGGGTTATGAAGGAGGTAATTAAGATCAGTTGTGATGGCTATGATTACCCTTTAGATAGTAATCGTTTAGAGTCTCGTGATGGACTTTGTAACATCTATTTCTCAATAAACGGGCATGCACGGGACTGCACAGTAATAACACATCCGTGCAACACACCAGTCACCAAAATAGTGTTGCAGCTACTCAACACCTCACAAGCCTACTCGACACCTATCTCACGGGTGTGCGAGAGACCGTTTATACCGACGACTAAAAGTCATGTTGACACGTAGGGAACACCTCACCATCTGTTTTGGCTTTTTATTTGTCTGAGTTGATGAATTCACATAGCCAAGCAAGAGTGAGAGTCACACAACATCAAAGTATACATGTCAATCATTTATTATTGACTGATGAACCAAAGTTATTCTAGAGGTAAGCTTGATTTTGACAAACTCTGTTAGACACAAAGCTTAAAAGGAACTCAACTTCAAATCATTCAGGTTAAACCAGCTGAATTCTACTCAAACTCAGGCTGTACTCATTTAGACCCTACATAAATTAGCTTAATCTACCACTTTGCATAACTTACCACTCTAGAATAGATTATATTATATTCAAAGGAAAACATGTAACACGTTTGATGACATGCTCAAACTGTGTGAGATTTTAAATATGACAAATCAATAGAGCATATAGAAAATACCAAAGCTAAGCTAATTTCAACAACAATCGTTCAATGTACAAAATCAAAGCTAAATCATTTCATAAATAGAAAAACAATATAACTGCCAAAACTTAAATCTACTAAATAAGTTTGTTTTCTCCAAATAATAATAAATTTACAACGCCAAAACAAAAACCCAAAATAACCCCCTTAATTTCTTATTTCTAATCCAGGTAAGTTTGTCATCATAATCTTCATTATCTGATTAATTATCAGTCCAATGTTACAAAGATAGTTATGTTTCATCTGTACAGAATCATTCCTACCCTATAAAATTACCTGCTTCTGAAGCATCTCAACTCAGCTCATCTCTTGACCGCGCTACTTTATGCTTTGAAGTTGGTACATCGCCAATCTCTTGGTCAGATATCATCTCCATTACTGTCATTAGGCTGCTAAAAACAAGTGTCAGTATAGAGACTAAAGCTGCAATTGTAAATCAAGTTTATGAAGAGTGAACCTACATTTGAGTCGGGTTGAACCGCAGAGGTAAATGGGCTAGGGCTGTGGTTTGAAGACGGTACCTGCTGCCAAGTAGGTTTCGCGGGTCCACCATCCAATTGACATACTTTCTCATGTTCAACTACTGTTGTACTCCCAAAACCACTATTAAAACCGTTTCTAACATGGTGGGACGATGAGCCCGTTCTAACTCCGGAATCAGGCTCGGTCGCCTCGACTTTCGGGTGGTTTAAGGTGGAGGGGTTTTGTCCTGAAGTGGATGGAGTTTGAGGTCTGTTTGGAAAACTATCAGTCACCAAACCAGGTATGGGTCTTGGGTTTCCGGGTGGGATAAATGATGAGGCCGGAGGAAGATCGTTTTCACCAACTACTCCAGGAGCAAACTTTGTGCCAGGTGGCAAAGCTTTTTCTATTTTCTTTGAAGCAATTTTCCATACAACAGGCCCAAGGTTTGCAGCAAAACGAGCTAAGCTTCTAGCATAACCATGCTCTGCATGTAAACCTACCTGAATCGAGACCGGAAAATAATTAATACCCATCATATGGGAGATTGGGAGGGTTGAGTAATGTGTTGGGTCCGGTCGTACCAGAATGTTTTTTGACCACTTTCATTTATAGATAAGTGGCATGTTGGATATGACACAAAAAGTATATTATTTCCTCAGCGATCCAAATTCTTGAATAAAATGATTTAGGAGGTTTTGTGCACCAAAAATACACTTGGTGTGACTTTCGACTCATGTGACTAGTTTCCTTTTAAGTGTAATGATTTTATACAATTAACAAGCTAGATATAAAACATAACCCAAATAGACCCATTCATGAGTAAACGGGTTGTAGCCACCACCACTGTTTAAGTCAGGTCCTATGCAAATTGCAAATTCTTAAATTGTTGATTCTTTTGTCAAACACATTGATTTACATTTTGACCTAAAAAGCCTGCAAGATCCTTAAAGCATCTAGATTCTATGTTGGTGATATCTAGCCCCACTGAGTGGAAGGTACCATTGTCGGCCAAATGAGTAACATTATTTCAATAGGCAAAATTATAGTAGCCTAGAAATAAGAAAATCAGCTCAAGAGTATCCATAAAATAAACGTTGTAGTTGTACTTTTCATAGAAAAGAGGTAGCATTTCAGGAGAGAACATATTAAATCAGTTTGACAAATATCTACCAGAGTATGCTAGCAGGCAAAAATGCAAACAAGTATAGGTGGAAAAATGCGTGGGCTGAGTAACAAATCAAAACGAGTACTTTTTAATACAGGTCTAGATGGTTCGGTTTGACCCGACCTGTTCTTACTTTTTGTGCAGCTTTCAGTTTTATAAAATGGCAATGACTTCAATTAAGAGTTACAAAAATCACATCGTAAAATAACAATCTAAACTGTCTTTGAAAAACATACCGCCAATAATTGCTTCCTTTCACCACCAAAGTTGGATAAAGACGACTCATTAGCATAAGTTGAAGGATGAAATTGCTTGTAGGTGTCACGCCTTGTCTCGTCAATAACAAGATTTTTATTCCCATATTTCATGTCGGCTTTCCGAATGCGTTCTGAAGGATTAAGAATAAGTAGTAAGAAAATGAAAGACGAATAGAAGCCACATTGATTGTCATAATTGTCAAAAACCATCCCACTTTGAACCCACTGTTTCCTTCTGGAAAATTTCACAAGTATTTATGACATACTTTTTGTTGAACTAAGTCGTCTTCCTTCAAAATTTTCAAGTCATGAATAAACACTTCCAATATTTTCACGATCTGATGTGTATCAATATCGTTTACTAAGAGGATACTTTAGAGATTTTGCTAATAGTTAACAACTTCAAAAGAGACAAACAAGTTTGATCATATATTCTGTCATTTTGGGCCTGATTTCTGACATACAGAAGGCAAACTATGGTTGGTCAAGCGGTTGGATAACATGTCACAACAGGACACTATGGTATGAGGCAGGGTGGGTTGACCCAGAAAACACAATTTTGTCTGTTTTTAATTAGTGACCAATGCATTATACAACATAACAAATTACTACAATAATAATTTAAATCTTTGAATATTGTAATTTAGGTTACTTTAAAGAAGTTTGTATGCATTAAATATATCTTTCACACTTTCAACCAGTTTGCTTTTTAGCTAAATAACCTGTTTTGAGATAATATATAATCCATATAAACTATATCTTATGTAAGAGTCTAATAGGTCAACCCATTCATAAGCAAATGGGTTGAAACTGCTCTCTCTATTTTAAGCTATATTCTACACTACATATATTACAGAAGGCCATATGAACTATAAAGTGCTAAAAAATTTAAATAAAAGTTAAAAAGAAACCTGGAAACTCTTCATTCCAATCTGACATCAACTCTGAATAATGTTCACCATTGCGAGAACGTTGCGACCCAAGTAAACCATCAGCCTGAAATCTATATAGCATGGGTGGTGCTTTTCTTAAGTTGTAAGGAGTAGACTCATTTGTATTGTCTTCCGTGGTTGCCAGGGTGGCACCTGAGGTAGATTCAGGACCAACACGGTCCAACGGCGGTCTTCCAGGTGTCTTCTTTACCTGCTTGCCAGGTGGCCTACCTCTTTTCACCACTTTTGGTTGCAATTCACCATTTTCACCCTCTAGCCTCAAATTCTCAAAGTCCCTTTTTGCCAACTCTTGTATAGACCTCGCCTAAGAGAACAAATAATAAGAATCAAGTTTACAAAAAAATATATAAATGGATGATTATATGGTATTAGAGTGTAAACAAAGTGAACACTACCTGCCGGAAGTATATGGTATCAGATGAATTATACTGCATTGCATTGGAGCAAATCAAATAAACATCCGACTGCAAATACAAGAAATAAGAATTTTGAAACTACAAACATATGCAAGGAAAAAAATTTATATGAAATGGACAAGCAGCCTTGCACACACAGATTAGCTGAAATTTCCAAAACCTGAAAAAATTTGGCTAGCAATGCATACATACATATATGCAAGCATAAGAGTGTTCGTGCGCAACATTGGAAGATATAGGCAGTGTAGAATCAACATGGCAGTTTCAAATTATTATGCAAGAATCTAAATTTTATTTTATACCGGATAGGCAAGAAAAGACAAGAATTTGAAGTATGTAGAACACAGAGTTGATAATCAATAAGTAGCACATTAAAAATGAAGAAACAACAAATAAAAAAGATAGAATTGGATATGTCATTAACTCATACCACTTTCACTGATTTCCAATAACGAACATGCACATAGACCGATTGATCTTGAGAACCACCACATCATATTGGAAAGGAGGTATAAATAGACAAGTAGACAGCAATTTCAACAACTAAAGCATAATAGACCAACACAAACCTCCAATTCTTCCAAATTCGAATAAAGTCCCCCATCAAGTTTGCTCCTAACAGTACCAAAATCCATAGGCTGCTTAATAATTTCATGGTAATCAGGGAGCTGCATACAAACAAACCTCCTCATATCAGTGGAAGAACTAAAACAAAAACAATGGATAACACTTGCACACTTTCAAAACAAAGCACCTCATTTGGATCAACGGGTTCAGAGAAAACAGCATGAGTGTCCTTCCTGCAGACCAACTTATATCAAGAAACAGTACAAGAGATAAGATGTATTTTATTCAATAAAATAAAACAAAAAGACGCACTTTTGAAGCCTGTCAAGAATGAACACCAACAACTTTCTGTCTGGCAGAGGTGTTGTGGGTCCAGACTCCAACGGTGACCCTGCACAGAAATTAAAATCAAACATTAGTAAACAATACCCCTCATGATAAAACCTTCTACTATTAAAGAATATAACAAAAGGGCTAATGATTAAGACCATGTAGAGTGTCCATCGCTTTCAAGACCTTTTCACCCTACAAACGTAAATACATCACCAATAGTTACAACAAAGAAGCATAAATTACATAACATAATACACATAAAAGATTCACCAAGCACCCCCAGTAAAAGCATCAAGCACAGTTAGTAATACTAAGCAAAGATTAGGAGATAAACAAACCCAAATGGCAAGTACAAATGAAGTGAAAGAATAGCAGCAGAGAAAACAACAATAATTATTATATAAAAGACAAATCTGAATTTTTCCCTCTATACATGATGGTGGGTGAATGTTCTTTAAGTCAGAGTATGCACACTCATACATATACATGTACATATATATTATAAGTAGATCAGACAGATTCACAAATATAATCAACAAAGACTAATAAAATAGCAGAATTTATGTAAAGAACAGGATGCTAAAAATGTAAAACCTTCAGATTTTTCACTCAAAAAAGGTAAGTATGTGTAAATAACTAACTCAGAATACGTGTATGTTATATATCGAGACATGTATCTAGGTGAAGGGAAAGAATAACAGAGAATAACATAACAATAATTATTATATAAAAGGCTGTTGGAACGCCCGCGAAAATCCAAATAAATTTTCAAAGAAGAAAAATAAAGATATTTCCTTTCCCCTCAATTTTGGTATTTTTAATATCTTAATAATATTTGTATGCACTAAAATGCACTTTTTTCCCTCGATTTCTCTTAATTCAAACTCTCAACGATTAATTCCATAACAGATTCACAAATACACAAACAGAAAAGGCAAATCAAAACCCTAACTTTCGAAACATTGAATTGAAGAATTTCACCTGATGATCAGCGACAAGAGCAGCAGATCCGGATTTAGGTTTGCGATTATCGGCGTCAGCATTGGAATCAGAGCCACAAGAAGCGGAATTAACGGAAGAAGATCTAACCAAATCCGACGACAAATGCAGTTGCTGGTCCGATTGGGGCAAACGAACAACGAGCTTGACTTTCTTCTCCTTGCGTTCGTCGTCGTCGTCATCGTCATCGTAGTAGTCATCGGCGTCCGCGGATGCAGAGCTAGGGTTCCGGCGACTGGATCTCCGTTGGTGATTTTGCAAATTCTGTTGGTCTAGAGCACGTTTCTGGAGATCTAAAAGAGACGGCCGGCCTTTCTTCTTCTTCTTCTTATTCGCCGCCGTGGCTCCGCCGCTTCCGCCTCTGCCTCCGCCTCCGCCAACCTTACCCATGGCAGCTTCTCTCTCTCTCTCTCTATCTATCTCTTCTCTCGCTATCTTTTGTTTCTCTCTCCACACAGGCCTTAACTATTTTTGTTTCATTGCATTTCTAAATGCCAATGTTTTCACTTTTCACACTTTAACTATCTCTCACTTTACATTTTTCTCCCTTTTACATCTATAACAACAAAAAAACATATCCCACTAGGTTGGGGTTGAATGATCGCATTTTTTTTTTTCACCGGCAACACTGGAGAGGCATAAGAAATCACACTTGCCCTGAGAATACCACTTAACAGCATCTCCTTGACCTGTCTTTTGGATGTGGGGTATCTGTAGGGCCTTACACTCACAGGCTCACTACCAGGTTTTAAGGGAATGTGGTGGTCGTGATTCCTCTTAGGAGGAAAAGGTCAGGCTAGTCGCTAAAGGCTTTTTACTCAAAGAAAAGACTTGATCCGAGGAACTATACAAGTATGGTGGGAGGGCTAAAGTCTTTCACTTCACAGATCAGATAGAGATCTACTTTTTATTCCATGGCCAGCTCAAGAAAGAGGCAGGCTAGAAAGCATACGATCTGAGAACCTTACCTAAAGTCGCTTCCTATATGACACTCGGTTTAAAAATGAAAAAAAAATTACAAGGTTACATGCACATTTCCCTTTTACATTTCTATCACTTAATTCAGGTTTTCTCACAATCGATTTAGTTCTTGTGTCTCCTACAGGAAATTTGATTTGTTAGACAAAGGACTAACAAGTAAGGACGTCCTTTTGTGACTTTTGCCAAATGTTAATAAATGTAGAAATATGGTCTTGCTACTTGAGACATTGCACGTATAATAAGTGTTACATGAATGATAAAGATATCAAACTTTATTCATGATCATATAGAGTTTTTGTTTGTCATGTCAATCCTTAAGATGTAAAAAGAATTAATGGGCTGATGGTATCATCAAACTGACTTTACATTTATTATTTTTTCACTTTTTTACATTTTGATATACTTACTAGTAGTTATTTATATAATAATACAATAAGATATTAGACTAGTTTTATTATACGAAGGAAAATGATTTTACCGAATCAAATAAATCAACTAACATATCTCAACAAGAGATCCTTGGTTTTTTTATACTTGTTGAGATTTCTTTTTAGATTTCAATGGAAAATTTTGCAAGGTATATTTATAAACGGAAGTGTTGGTCTAGTCAAATCATTTAGCACGGTTCATTTGCAAACACAAAGAAATTGTTTTTCACAAGCATAGAGAAGTTAAGGATTTTTACATTTAGGTTATGATGAAGAGCACAACTAAAAACTCATACACCGAGGTATTGAATGTCAAACATGTGCTAGTCAAACTCATGAACAAAAAATTAGAGGTGGTAAAAAGATCTAAAGATGTGATTTTTGGTCATAATGGGTGTTTTAAAAATAAAGATGGGTTAGAATGGATTAATAAAAAACACAAGTGGGTCAAGATGGGTTAAAAATATTTTTGGAAAAAAAGAAACATAGGTCAAGATGAGTTTTCAAAATTAGATCTACAAGTCTAAGTCAACGTTTCTTTCACTCAAATTGATCGCCTCCGTCGTAAAAGCACCACCGCACCACCACCACCACACCACCGCATCACTACCGGTCCACCACATCACCACCGCATCACCATCGGTCCACCACACCACCACCGCATCACCACCGTTCCACCACACCGCCAACACACATACAACCTCCCACCTCTGTCGAGTTTCATTGCGCATCACCACCGATCCGCCGCGTCGCCGCGGGTCCGCCGCGTCGCCGCGGGTCCGCCGCGTCGCCGCGGGTCCGCCGCGTCGCCGCGGGTCCGCCGCGTCGCCGCGGGTCCGCCGACGGGTCCGCCGCGTCGACACGGGGTCCGCCGCGTCGACACGGGGTCCGCCGCGTCGCCACGGGTCCGCCGCGTCGCCACGGGTCCGCCGCGTCGCCACGGGTCCGCCGCGTCGCCACGGGTCCGCATATGCATCTATCTATATGTGTTGTTGGATTGTAGAATAGTAGTAAAATAGTGTTGCCTTTTTTAAAAATGATCCATGCTGATCCGAACTCATCCTGATCCAAACCCATATTGACCCAAACCCATATTGACCCAAACCCATATTGACCCAAACCCATCCTGACCTTTTTTCTAAATGACCCATCCTAACCCAAACCCATCCTGACCCAAACCCATCCTGACCCAAAACCATCCTAACCTAACAACCAACCCAATCCAACCCACCCATTTTGCCACCTCTACCAAAAATCCTATCATGATTGGTTCTCGACTTTTGCTCCTTCGCGATTGAACAAGGTCCAAGACCCCTTTATCATGTAAGTCATGTTATAATGTGATATGCTTAAAGGGGAGAGGGAACGACTAGGGTAGGTGTCATGCAATCTTTATTACACAAGTCGTGTTATAATGTGATGCTTAGAATAATACATAAGTTAAAAGAAACACTTCCTTTGAATTTTAATTGTTATTAATAAATTTAAGGTTTGTTTGTTTGTTTGTTTATTAATAAATTTAAGGTTAATACAAAGTGAATGTGTTTAAAAGCGTAATTAAGTAATTAAGAAGGAAAAAATATGAAAAAACAAAATATTGAAAAAGGTAGATTCAACATAATACAAACCCATGATCTGATGTAGAAGAAAAGCCAAGAATCTTTAACTAGCGCCATATAGAGATTTGATACATGTCGTATGATATGATACAAACTGTATTACGAGCAACGGAGAAACCCTCAAAAAACTATTTTTTAAGTGTAAATATTAATGTCCAAGTCATCAAAATAGAACGTCATAAATTTTAAGACCCTGAGTTTCGTCACTCTTTAAAACTATTGAAAAAAATGTTATTTTGTCCATATCGCATAAATGAAAACCATAATTTAGTCTAAAAATTAATAAACAGTTTAACAGTAACCCCTTAAATTTCGTCTCCCAATTTATTTCGAGAACCTCCCCAAAACTATATATCTAGTTGTTTGGAGTAGATGCACCTTTCATCACAATATCATAGATTACTAGACAAGTGTCGTATCCCAAAAATATACAATTTTAAAAAAGTACTTGCAAAAAGGTTGATGAATGCAGTATGCTTTACAGTTGACTAGGCAATATGGGTGCATTTTAAGTACACTTTAGTTTCAATCAATGTTCATCTGTTTCTTAGTTTATTGCAATAGTGTATCATCTATGTATGAACACTCAACATTTCTGTTTGTTTATGTTCGTATGAAGAATTGATTTATGTATCATATCTTTTCATGTATGTTCGTATGAAAAATTGCTGAATTGGTTATTCAAACAATAATTTTCATTATTAACATTTAAGTTTGGAAAAATGAATGTTATTTTAGCTTATGAAAAAGTTCATTTGTTAACAAAATAGACACAAACAAGATAATATGCTTGTAACTAGTAAAAAGCGCCGTGCGTTACGGGTGGTTTAATGTTATGTAATCTTCAAACCAATTGACTAATACAACTAACATAGTGATTTACCATGACCTATCGAGTAATATCAAATCAGCCAAATTGAACAACATTCAAGACTAAGCATTACAAATCATGAAACTTTGGCTTCTAAACTTCTGTAACATTTAGGGACCTGTAATCTTTTGTAGTTCAAGGATTAAGACCAATCAAAAATAAAGAAATTTGTGTTTTGTATGCATACATGAATACAAACTATATTATTACAAAAGGATTCCATCTTTCTACACCATATGAACCATATGTTTATGAAAAATAAGCGTATAACCGAAAGTGTTAGTATTTATTCATCATTAAGAATGGGTAACCTACATTCAATTTGCAAGAAGACTTGCTAAATGAGCTCTAACTTTTACCTTAAATTTGATAACTAAGGAAATATTTGTAGCATCTGAAGTATGTTCTGATCAAATGAGTAGTAGGCTGCTTGTTAAAGTTTCAATTTGCAAGAAGACACGTTTAATCTATTACCTTTTTGGTAATATTTTTATATCTTCTCTAAAAATCAAATCAACATGCTCATAAGTAAATGATTTGAAATTGCCACTTATACCCAACATGTTACATGACAAATATCAGCGATGTTAATTAAATAGTATTTAGAAAATTGACATCTAACTATATAACTTACAGAATTTGGTATGATTCATTGATTAATTATATATGGTGTACGTGTGTGTGTATATTACGTACCTTGGATAAGATGGAAGATGAAGTTGGTGCATGGCAATTGCCTTTGGAGATAGAATGCTTGGCAACTACCTTAGGCCCACAGCTAGCAGATCGCTATACATCTTTCAAGTTAGGAGTGTTGCAAAAGCATATTATATTAATGTTTCCATCAGCTTAATATGTTTCAAAAGGCGTCTACAAATGCAAAATCCTGTAAACCACAAATATCAATGAGAACTTCAAGTTAAAGACCAAAAGCATAATCACTTTAACCTATAATTCGATGTTTAGCGTTCAATGTTTTCACTCAGATGTGCAGATATGTATAAAATTAGTTTATCAAATGAATGTATTAGAATTCATAGAACACATTAAGGAAGAGTTTAATCGCAAAATAAATGTTAGAAGAATTAATTTCGGTGGGAGTTGTTGAATATGATATGTTAAAGCTAAATTAGTTAGCAAAACATGAAGACCGGCAACGATTCTAAAAGAATCAGCAAAGTATTTCATCACAGATATTGCAGACATGATGCTTCTAACAAACACTTATAATTGAAACCGATTCATTCAAACATCTAGCATCATGTAAGCCAAAACATAAAAACTAAATTCAAAGCAGAATCTATAAAAACAGATAAGAAAACCCATCATTAAGGGACATCTTGAAATTTGTTGTAGCTAATATCCATTCCATTTGGAGTTTACTTCAACTTAAGAACAGTCTCATCAACCCCAAGCAACAACTTTGCAAATTAAGGCTCCTAGCTAATATCATAGTGTGGCGCGTCGAACTACGGATCACTCTCTTTGTATTGCGATAGCATATACGCTTGGTCTAGAGACTACAACAAAAATGACATTCAGCAAGGACAAAAGTCCTAGCTAAATGTTCGAATGTCCTCCCTACATGTGTACAGCGAGAACATGTTCTCGCTGAATATTCCTCGCCAAAGCCCCGTGGCTACATGTCTACAGCGAGGATAGTCAACGAATACAGCGAATACAGCTCTGACTTTTAAAAAAGTAATTAAATACCCTACAGCAGGGGCTTTGTCCTCACTACAACATTTTTGGGACATAATTATAAAAATACATATAACATATATATTTATACAATTATACGTGTATAAAGATATTATAAACGTATACAAGTCGTTAATATATATATATATATATATATATACACACACACACACACACAGTAAATACTGAGTCTACAGCGAGGACAAAGTCCTGGCTGTATCTTAAATATTATTTTTTAGTATTTTTCTTTGTCTTTGCTAAAGTCTTTAGAGAAGACATTGTCCTCGCTGAATGACTAGAAATTTCACTGCAGTTTTTGCTGTAAATACAGCTTCCCGCCCAGAATGTTTCTGGGTCAATGCCTGTTTTGTTTTCCAGATTTCCATCAAACATCAATGATATCATCAATCATACAACCACAATATCATCATACCATAACCTAGTTAGAGTTTGAGATTACATTCAAATGGCAAATTCGGGTTTACATATAAAACAAACAAACAAACAAACCCAGTACATCCCACTCAAGAGCAAGGTCTGGGAGGGGTAGGTGGTGGCGAGTCTTTCCTCTATCTAGGTAGGTAGAGAGACTGCTTCAAAAGAGACCCCCGGCTCGATAACAAAAGCAATAACGCTAACGAGTCAGCATAAAATCAAGCATACAATAATGAAACAGCACACATCATAGGAACTAGAAAATGAACAAGCATACAACAGAGAAGCAGCGAGTTACCCCTAAAAAGGACAGAAGCGTACTACATACACATCAGGTCCCGCAACAAGAAATCAAAGGCCCATCCTACCTACAAAACCCACTAAAAGTCCTTAATTTTATTCTACGCCTTCACTCACTCCTATCCTCGATCATATGCTCAGAGAGGTGTAAGTGTATCATATCTCGCCTAATTATCTCTTCCCAAGTCAACCTAGGTCTTCCTCTACTCTTCCTACCCTCTATGAAGATGTCTTCACTGCTCTAAATGGTGTTGCCATTGGTCTCCTCTTGACATGCCCAAACCATCTTAATCTTCCCTCTCGTATTTTATCTGCAATACAGGCCACTTCTAGCTTCTGTCGAAACACTTCGTTTTTTATCCGATCTAGTCTTGTGTGTCCACACATCCACCTCAGCATTCGCATTTCTGCAACCTCTATTTGTTTCTCGTGCGATTTCTTTATGGCCCAGCTGTCTGTTCCATATAGCATGGCTGGGCGTACTGCCACTCTGTAAAGTTTTCCTTTTAGTTTTGCTGAAAACCTCTTATCACATAAAATCCCTGATGCTGCTCTCCATTTGCACCATCCTGCTTGAACACGGTGAGCTACATCGCTATGTATCTCTCCGTCTTCCTGTAGGTACGAGCCCAGGTATTTGAACCTAGACGTTCGTGGGACCGACATACCCTGGATATTGATTTGGGTGTCCTCTTCAGTCTCACCACCAAAGTTACAATGCATGTATTCCGTCTTAGAGCGACTTATCCTTAATCCTCTGTGCTCTAGTGCTGCTCTCCACCGCTCTAACTTGTCGTTAAGCATCATTTTAGATTCTGATATTAAGACAATATCATCCGCAAAGAGCATGCACCAAGGGACTGACTGTTGTATAGACTTGGTCATCTCATCCAAGACTCCCGTAAAGAGAAATGAGCTTAGTGCCGATCCTTGGTGGAGTCCCACTTCCACTGAGAAGGAGTTTGTGTCTCCTACAGGTGCTCGCACACACGTTTTTGCCCCGTCATACATATCCTTAATTACTTTGATATACCTCTCTGGTACCCTTCTAAGTCGTAGACTTTCCCAAATTAGTTATCGCGGAACACTGTCATAGGCCTTTTCTAGGTCGATGAATACCATATGGAGGTCCCTTTTATTTTCTCTATATTTCTCCATTATCCGCCTTATGACGTGTATGGCTTCTGTCGTAGAGCATCCTGGCATAAATCCAAATTGGTTTGTTGCTATCTGAGTTTCCCGTCTAATTCTCGTGTCAATAACTCTTTCCCATAGTTTCATCGTGTGGCTCAATAGCTTTATTCCCCTGTAGTTTTCACAACATTGGACATCTCCTTTTTTCTTATATATAGGGACTATGACACTGGTTCTCCACTGGTCTGGCATCTTTCCTGTCTTAAAGATAGTGTTGAAAAAATCTGTTAGCCATTGGAGACCCTCATCACCCAGGCATTTCCACACTTCAATATGTATGTTGTCTGGCCCCACCGCTTTAGCCCTTCCCATTTTCTTCATAGCTCTCGTAACTTCGTCGACTGTGATGCTTTCTACAATAGCATTTGTTTTGTTGCGTTGTTTGAGCTGTTTTATCTTTCTCAGTTTGTTGATTTGGGTTTCTTATGTTGAAAAGGTTATCGAAGTAGGTTTTCCATCTCAACTTGATTTCTTTCTCCTTCACCAAAACCTTTCCATCCGCATCCTTTATAAACTTAACCATTCTCAAGTCCTGTCTTCTACTTTCTCTTGCCTTTGCTATCTTAAACATGTCATGCTCTCCTTCTTTCATCTCTAATCGTTCATACATCATCTCGTATGCTGTGTTTTTTGCCTCTGACACCGATTTTTTCGCATCTCGCGTAGCCTTCTTGTATTTTTCTTTTAGCTCTGCGCGTTCTTCCTCATTGTTACAGCGTATAAGCTCTCTAAAACTTTGTTGTTTAATTCGTATCTTCTCCTGTACATTTTCATTCCACCACCAGATTCCTTATATCCGACTGTCCTTTTTGTTGTAACTCCAAGTGTTTCTTTAGATAATTGGATGAGCCTAGTTGCCATAGCCTCCCACTTTTGGTTTACATATAGAAATGACAAAAGATCTAAACAAACAAACAAACAAACAAACCCAGTATATCCCACTCAAGAGCAGGGTCTGGGGAGGGTAGGTGTAGGCGAGTCTTTCCTCTATCTTGTTAGGTAGAGAGACCGCTTCCAAAGAGACCCCCGACTCGGTAGCAAACGGCATACTGATAGCAAGACAACATACACTAACTCATACAACACATAGCATACAGTATACAAAAAGCCATATCGCTATCAGGACATCATACAATAAATCACACAACACATAGCCTACAGTACACAATAAACCAAACAACACATAGCATACAAATATCCTAGGTGCATGCAGAATCACTGTTAAAGGGCAGATATAGGCTACTTAGACATCAGGCCCCGCAACCAGACTTCGAATACCCTTCCTGCCTATAGTTCGAACTAGAAGTCCTTAGTTTTAATTCTACGCCTCCACTCAGTCCTATCCTCGATCATGTGCTCAGAGAGGTGCAAGTGTATCATATCTCGTCTAATTACCTCATCCCAAGTCAATTTAGGTCTTTCTCTACTCCTCCTACCCTCTAAGATGATGTTCTCTACTGCTCTAACTGGTGCCGCCATTGGTCTCCTCTTGACATGCCCAAACCATCTTAATCTTCCCTCTCGTATTTTATCTGCGATACAGGCCACTTCTAGCTTCTGTCGAAACACTTCGTTTCTTATCCTATCAAGTCTTGTGTGACCGCACATCCACCTCAGCATTCGCATTTCCGCTACCTCTATTTGTTTCTCGTGCGATTTCTTTATGGCCCAGCAGTCTGTTCCATATAACATAGCTGGACGTACTGCCACTCGATATAGCTTTCCCTTTAGTTTTGCTGGAAACCTCTTATCACATAGGATCCCTGATGCTGCTCTCTACTTGCACCATCCTGCTTGAACACGATGCGCTACATCGTTGTGTATCTCTCCGTCCTCCTGCAAGTACGAGCCCATGTATTTGAACCTAGACGTTTGTGGGACCGCCATACCCTGGATACTGATTTGGGTGTCCTCTTCCGCATCGCCACTAAAGTTACAATGCATGTATTCTGTCTTTGAGCGACTTATCCTTAGACCTTTGCGCTCTAGTGCTGCTCTCCACTGTTCTAGCCTGTCGTTAAGCACCCTTTTAGATTCCGATATTAAGACAATATCATCCGCAAAGAGCATGCACCACGGAACTGGCTGCTGTATAGACTTGGTCAACTCATCCAACACTACTGTGAAAAGAAATGGGCTCAGTGCCGATCCTTGGTGGAGTCCCACTTCCACTGAGAATGAGTCTGTGTCTCCGATTGGGCTCGCACACACGTTTTTGCCCCTCATACATATCCTTGATTATTTGGATATACCTCTCTGGTACCCTTCTAAGTCGTAGACTTTCCCAAATTAGTTGACGTGGAATGCTGTCATAGGCCTTTTCTAGGTCGAGGAATACCATATGGAGGTCCTTTTTCTTTTCTCTGTATTTCTCCATTATCCTCCTTATGGCGTGTATTGCTTCTGTCGTAGAGCGTCCTGGCATAAATCCAAATTGGTTTGACGCTATCTGAGTTTCTCGTCTAATTCTCGTGTCAATAACTCTTTCCCATAATTTCATCGTGTGACTCAATAGCTTTATTCCCCTGTAATTTTTGCAACTTTGTACATCTCCTTTTTTCTTATATATGGGGACTATAACACTGGTTCTCCACTGGTCCGGCATCTTCCCTGTCGTAAAGATAGTGTTGAATAAATCTGTTAGCCATTTGAGCCCCCCATCTCCCAGGCATTTCCACACTTCGATCGGTATGTTGTCTGGCCCCACCGCTTTAGCCCTTCCCATTTTCTTCATAGCTCTCGTAACTTCGTCTACTGTGATGCTTCTACAATAGCAATTGTTTTGTTGTGTTGTTTGAGTTGTATTATCTATCTCAGCTTGTTGATTTGGGTTGTTTATGTTGTAAAGGTTATCGAAGTAAGTTTTCCATCTCCCCTTGATGTCCTTGTCGTTCACCAAAACTTTTCCATCCGTAGCCTTTATAAACTTCACAATTCTCAGGTCTCTGCTGTCTCTTGCCTTGGCTAACTTAAACATGTGATGCTCTCCTTCTTTCGTCTCTAGTCATTTATATATCATCTCATACGCCGCGTTCTTTGCCTCTGACACCGATTTCTTCGCCTCTCTCTTAGCCTCCTTGTATAAAAAAACATTGGGATAACCTAGTCGAAGTTGTCGCTCTCGTAATCAGAGTCAAATTCAATCAAAATATTGTGTTCCGCCAAACCTTTTACAACGTCTTTCATTTTAGTAGCAAGGCGTGTATATTTTTCTTTGATGATGCCAACTTTTCATTGACTTGTTCTTGAGTGTAGACCGGTGGGGTAGATGGTCCTGGACTAGAAGATGATGAAGTGTGTCGGGCAAAACAGGGTACAACATGTCCACGACCCCTATTAAATCCACGACGTGTACCTAATACTTGATCCATGATCTGTTTCTCTGTCAACGGGTTAGCTGTATCTTGTTGCCGGCTAAGTAGGTCATTCATTTCATCCTGTATAGTTACAAAATGATAAATAATCAATGTTATATAAATCTAGTCATTTATGCAAATTAACCAAAGGAAGTACCTATAACTAATAATAAACAACCAATTAAATAATACTTCAGCCATATATAATCAGCTGTACCTAAAACTAACAAAAGCCAAATAACTAACTGATTACTTACATATTGTTGTTGAATGAGACTTTCCCATTCTTGAAATTCTCGATTAGACTTGGATATTTTCCATCAATCTGACGCTGTAACATAAGAAATGAAGTGAATACGTATACTTAATAACAATTAAATAAAAAATGCACAAAACCTAAACATTAATGTCCTTCCCAGGTGATTGGGCCTAGGAATTAACAATGCCAACCTTAACGAAGTCTCTTTCATACACAGTAACGGGGGTGTGTTGTGTGTTGTCAATATGACTGGCCATATGCTATAAGGAATACACGTGTTGGCAAATGGAATAAAACCATCAGCAGACAACCCTAATCTGACATTTCGAGGTTCTTTTGCGAAACCCGTATACCGTTCATCAAAATCTTTCCATGATTTATCATCGACTGGGTAACGCATCTTACCATACTCCATACACCTTCCAGTAGCATGCCAAGTCTTAACTTTGCAGTGTCTTTGCAACTGTACATTGCTTTAATTTGGGAGTCAAAGAAAAGTAATGCAACACCTTGTTAGCAACTTGTTTCCCCTTGGTCTCATTATCTTTCCCTTTACTCTCGTTGCAAATCGGACATCTTTGCTTTTTTTTGTTTTCCTTCCAAAACAAACAACAGTCGTTCTTACAAGTATGGATCGACTTATATCCTAACCCAACCTTTTTCATTAACCTTTTAGCTTCATAATGTGACTTAGGTAGTATGTTGTCTTTTGGAAATGCAAATCTAAGAAGTTCTAGAAGTTGGTCAAATGAATTATCAGTCCAATGATTCATGGCTTCCATGTGCGAAATCTTGGCCATAAAGTCTAACGAAGACATCCAGTCACAACCAGGGTATAGCGGGGTGTTAGCAAGGGTAAATGACTCATCAAAATCGTCATTTTTAGAACTCGAACCCTCTGTTGGCTCATTACTATTCTCTTCGTTATCAGAGTGGTGTTAAGTGCTACTATTCTCTTGAATAACATCGTTGAGGGCATCACGCATCTGACATGTCGTTTGAGGTATGCGTTGTACTCTTGCTCGCACTTGTATATATCGTTCACCATGATGTATCCATACCTTGTAACCTTGACAAAAACCCTTTGAGTGCATATGACGTTCAAGTTCCTCGATCGTACCCTATTCGACGTTATTATAGTTATTACACGGGCAACGACATTTACCTTAAGAGCTCAAGTAGTCCTTACACCTCATAAGAAATAGTTGGAGACCATTCCAAAATTCAATGGAATTTTTGTGTTTCAAAACCCAACTCTTATCTATCGTCATAACTATGTTGACAACGATTACTTATCAAAATTAGTAATCAAAACCCTAAATTAAAGTGGCCAGTTAATTTATAATAGCAAATACTTGTTTTTCATAAGCCTTAAATCAAAACCTAAAATTAAACCTTAAGTTATATACATATTCAACTTTTGTTGATTCTCTATATTTTGCAAAAACTCAATGTACTAATTATCTAAATTAACGTCCATATGCAACGGCACATATATACACCCATTGTGACTCTAGACTACCCTTGCAAGACCATGGACCATTATCGTAAACCCGAGCACTTACCAACCCCTAACCGAGACCGACACAACCAAACACACACCATTAACCCAAATCAAGATTAATAATTTCACACCAACCCTCCTCCCTCCAAAACCTAAAATACTGAAAAACCTAATTTCACATATCAACTTATCACATAAACTTACCCTAATCATTATAAAAGTAACAATCAAGTAACCTAATTATAGTCAAGAATCATAATTACAGTCAATAAAATTCACCAGTAAGCCTCAAGTGATCACAATTTACAGTCAAGAATCAACCTGAAAACCTAATTTCGCAGATCAACTTATCACATAAATGTACCCTAATCATTATAAAACCAACAATCAAGTAACCTAATTACCAATAATAAGCATGTACACATCCGACATTATTAACAACAATACTGAGCTGCAGCATCAACTGAACCGAGAGGAGTAGAGAGAGAAAGGAAACTATACCTGAGACCCCGCACCACCCGAGACCACCCGACGGGCTGCACTGGGAGCCACCCGACACCACCCAACGATGATGACGAGGCTGCTACGCGCCAACGACGAGGCAGGCTGCGCGCCGATGACGAGGCAGGCTGCGCGCCGATGACAAGGCAGGTTGCGCGCCGGAGATGATAGCCGGAGAGGATGTCGTCGTCGATATCTAGCTAGGTTTGGAGGGGGCGGTTATGGGGTTTAATTTGGGTTAATTACTATTACTATTCTTATTAAAGACTTATGTCGGTGGCTACAGTGCCACCGACCTCCACACCATCACCAACAAAACCCTACCCACTCCACCAACCGATCGAACTCACAACGATTCATACTCCAACTTCTCTACCGCCGATACACCACCGTATCACTTCCCTCCACATGGTGAACCTGTAGATATTCCAGATCCCTATGGATTCGGCTCACATCCGGATCCGGATCCGGATCCGTACACGCAGGCGAATCAGGCATCTTCGCCGTTTGATTCTTCTTTGGTTCCAATTTCAAACGGTGTAAGCGAGAGTTATGATGCTGGAGAGGATGCTGCCGGAGTATTTGCTTCTGATGGACCGGTGCTTCCGCCTCCTAGTGAGATGCGAGAAGAAGGTTTTGCTCTTCGTGAATGGAGGAGGTGAGGTTTTAGTTCTATTTTGTTTTGCTCTTTGTCTTATCCATTCTATCATCGGCGTCATCGTCCGCTGATTCTGTCCTCGTGCAGTGTGCCGCTGCCGTCGGGAGTTTCGCTTGCGGCGTTGATTCCGGTGTTAAGGCGGTTCTAGACGCCGGAGCATTTCCGCATCTTGTGAATCTGCTGTCGCATTCGAATGAAAAGGTATTGGTGATTCGATTTGAGGTGTTGATGATGTGGTTGATTGTTTTAATTGAACGTTGGTGGTTTTGGATGTTTGTTATTGTGGGAATTGAGGTTTCGTTAGGGTTAGTGTAGATGATAGTTTGATAGGTGTCGATGATAATAAGTTTGATCGGTGATTTGGATTATAGGGTCAGGAGTATGAAGATTGTTATGACGTGTGATCAGTTATAGGCTTTGTTTTATAAAAGATTGTAACTTTGCTGATAGATGCTTTTATGAGTATATTATTGTGGATCCTAGAGCAAAATTGTTGATTACATTGCAGTGCTAATGCAGTATGTTAATTTTGTACATCTGGATTACCATCTTCTTTTATCTTTCTTTTGTTAATTGTGGGTTGTGTAATGTGTGAACATTTGGTGTCTAGCGAGTTATGTTGAATGTTACCCTAACATAAAGAGGGAAAACATATGCTACTTATATTGTACCTGGATCAATATTACACAACAAGCAGCAACCCTTGGTCTATTAGAGTAATGTAGATAGCTACGCTACTTTTTTATTTTCCAAACTCTGACATTTAACAAACAAATTTTGTACAACCAGCTTACGTAAAAAAGATTCCATATTCTATGCTAATAGACTCGACCTACGGAACCTTTTTAAACTTACCCGCTAAGAACTTTGCATTTATTTGGGTCATAATTGCAAACTGATCCGGTTCAGTTTACAATATTAAGCTGCACCAGATAAAACTGAGTTTAATTTGGGATGAAATTTTTTTAGGCTTGATTAAGTTTCTCAGTTGGTGTAATACATAACATGGCCTTAATGTGGTTAAATTATTAAGATAGAGTCAATTGATACCCACCTACACTGATGAGTCCTGCTTAATATTTTTGAAATGTTTGATAGTTAATACAGTGATTAGTTGCTAATGAAAATGATATCTGATCTGAATCCAAAATTCAGGTAAACATTTTACTTACCTGATAGTACTTATCATCACAACATCCAACAATATAAGATACATCTTGTAACCTTTTACTTCCTGCATATTTTTTTATAAGTTTTTAATAACAAATTCAATATGTAACTAGAACTAAAACAACTATTGCATACAAATGTTCATACCTCATATATTGACCTGAGTCAAGGCATACTTAAGAGCTAGAATTTATCATGCAGGTTGTAGATGCAGGTGCTCGCGCCCTTAAAATGATATATCAATCAAAAGTTGCACCCAAGTACGACTTTTTTCAAGAGAAAAACATGGAATTTCTTATATCTTTGTTAGATAAAAGTAACAAAAATTTAACTGGCCTCGGTGCAAGTATCATAACACATTCTTGTGACACAAATGATGAGCAGAAGATTCTGGGTGATGCTGGAACTCTAAAAGGCTTATTAACCTTCTTGAAGGCACTACAAGCCAAAGAGATGCCAGCTTAGAGTCATTTGCTACAATCATCAAGGATAATCCACAAGTCATTTCAGAGTTTGTGGGACCTGAGAATGGTAGAACTTGGGGTACTTTAATAGAGTTGACAAAAGATAGGTATCCAAGGACAAGATTGCTTGCATGTGTGTGCTTAATTTTGATTAAAAATGCTATTCCATCGTATCTTCAGTCAGTGGGTTTAACTAAATTTATTTTTATTTTAAGCTTGTATTTTAAACCATTAGCTAATATTTTAATTTATTTTTATTTTTGCAGGGTGTTGTAATTTCAAACACAGGTGACCAGGCTCAACCAAGTACCGGGAATGATATGTATAACTCTGCATACAGTGGTTATAATATCTTTGATTTTTTGTTACTTTTATTCATTTTAATTTTACCAAATATGCTTTCGGTTTTCAGTATCTTACAAACATCGTGCTATTCTTTACCTTCAATACCTTATAATGTCTCAAACGAGACAAAAAGCCATCTTTTAATGACTCAAATATACAAAAAAAGGTACAATGGTCAATGGTTAAAATTGTACAGAGCCCTTTATTCACAAAAATGTCATTTTTGTGAATTTCATCTTTTAATTCTTAAACAAACCCGAATTTGTGGCGCTCAAACATATGATTATCTGAAAATATTACATTACCACTTTAAAGAGCAGATGCAAGCCGCAACACCGGTCGATCTGTAGCCGCACCACCCCCAGGCGCACCGCCAGCCGCACCGCACCCCGACAACCGCACCATCAGCAGGCCTTTCATCTTCGTTTCAGGTATTGTTCCTTCTTTATATTTAGCTGAGCAGAAACAACCTATCTTTATACAACCATGACGTCATCCATACATGTTAATATCGCTTCCATGGCGTTATAAGAGAACCCCACGGCAACGCGTGGGTTCGAATCCTAGTTTCTTTTATTTGATGTTATTTTGAAGAATAAATGTTATAAATTAGCCCCTCATCTTATTAAGAGTTACAAACTTACACCCTAAATTTAAATGTTAATTAAGTTAAGTAAGTTAATCATTTAGCTAATTGAGATAAACATAAATTGTATTTTGTGATTACACTAGCTTTATTAATATAATAAAATTTATTAATTATAAAATAATATTCTAATATATGATACGACTAACTATATTATAATATTATGATGAGGATGATTTGTGAGGATGATTGTGGTGCTTCCACGTGGCATCTCAAGTTACTCTTTTATTAGAGTAAGAAGATTTGTTTATCACTTGTAAATAATGGTAATTACGTAGAATAAACGAAATAAATGGAAGACGCTTAACGATGTTAACTTGGATTTTCTAGGTGTCACAACCTCTATATCCAGCAATATTCTCCTTCCTATCTTTCCCTTTTTCACAGTAGTTATTCCGAAGGCGCAAGACCGCTCCCTATGTAAGAACTAATTAGATATATACATTGTACATCATATATGTCTTACCTACGTACTTGTATAAATACATTGTACATTATACTTGTGATACATACATACACACATGTCATACATACTATATGCAGATATCCGTACATAGATACATACATTGTACATCATACATGTCTTACGTACGTACGTACATATTAATGCATTGTACATTATACTTGAGATACGTACATACATACATGTCATACATACATTATATATATACAAGTAATACATACATATATACATTGTGCATTATACATGTGATACATACATACATACACACACATACATGTCATACATGCTATACGCAAATATCCGTACATAGATACATAAATTGTACATCATACATGTCTTACGTACGTATGTTTATATAAATATGTTATACATTATACATGTGATACGTACAGGCATACATGTCATGCATATAGTGCATATACCAAGTAATACATACATACCTTGTATATTATACATGTGATACGTACAAACATACATACATGTCATATATATAGTGCATATATACAAGTAATACATACATACATTGTACATTATACATGTGATACGTATATGCATACATGTCATACATACATACACAGTATATCCATACATAGATACATACATTGTACATCATACATGCCTTACGTATGTACATACATAAATACATTGCACATTATATATGTGATAGGTAAATACAAACATGTCATGCATATTATACTACATACATACATACATGATATATACATACACCATACACACATACATGTAATAAATACGTGTCATGCATATATACATACAAAAAGACACTACATACATACATACACACATATACACACACATACACTATTGCAAATTTGTGCGTAATTTTCTTTTCATTTACGGAAACCGAAAATATATTTAAATACAATATCTTGTATTTCTATTTAAAAAACAAAAAATAAAATTCAAAAATACTTTCAGCGAGGATATTGTCCTCACAATATGTGAGACGTGAATTTTTTAGTTTTGGAGGGAATTGAAAATACGTATTTACCCGGTATTTTTTAGGTTTGGTGGGAATTGAAAATTAAAAATATGTATTTTACCTATAGCATGGACATTGTTTTGCTATAGATCTAGTCAAAAAAGGTTCCGCTTTTTTATATATTTTCACGTTCATTAAAATAATTAAAAAACAAAAAAAACTGAAAATCATAGTGCAAGAATATTGTCCTTGCTAAAGGTCTGGTCAAACTACAAAATCAATTGGCCCTATTTTTTATATTTTAGTGTGCTATAGTGAGGACATTATGTCCTTGCTATAAAATTTTCTTGCTAAAAATCAATTGGCCCTATTTTTTATATTTTAGTGTATTTTACCTATAGCATGGACATTGTTTTTGCTATAGATCTAGTGATTCAATACATTTTTTATGTACCTATGGGTGCTATGTTGGATTTGGGGATTCTTACTCTTAGATCCATTATTCAGATAACTAGAATTCCGATAAATAATTGAGTCTTGATTTTTCAATTGTTCAATCCGATGTGGCTCGTTTTGTTTGGGGCGGTGACTTTTATTGTCATCCGGAGGACAAAATCATATGAGTATGATTCTGATAAGCTCAATGGATCCGGGTATGCATTTGATCTTCATTCGAATCTGAGCAAAACATAAGACCCAAATCAAACATTCAGCAACAAATTACCAGTCTTGATGTATTTTGGAGATAATAGTCTGTCAATTCCACATCTATGGGATAAAGCTTTGCTTTGTTTCCCAAACCAAAATTACAAAGTTTCCGAGAGCGTGGATAAGTAAAACACATAACTAAACAAATTAACCAAGAACTATATATTATAAAATAACTGTTTACAATAGGACATTCTCATGGTTAAAGTGCTTCAGATAAATAAAATATCTATTACGAATTAACTTACAGAATCAATTAATATATTAGAGGAGTTGAAATCAAGATGTCTTAATTTTGCTTCAGGACTATACAAGTATGCAAATCCCTTTGCAGCTCAAAGATTACAAGAAAGACATTGAAAGTTGGAACCTCCTATCAACACGGTTATGATAGTAAACAAAAAAAATGATTCATAAGGGGAAATTCTAGTGGTTAAGTCGTGTACTCCACAACCAAAAGGTTGAGAGTTCAAATTCTGCACGGTGCAGGTTGTGGTGAACTTATCTTAAAAAATCTAGGAATTGTTGTTCAAAATAATATGATGCACAAAAATTTAGATTTGACAATATTAGTTAAATTGTTTGGATAACTCTTGCAAAGTATATTTTAATGCATACAACCCCGCCTGTCATTCTTTGGTCAAAGATTTAGATGACTGTAATCCTAGTTAACATATTAAAAGTCAGACAAAAATGTGTTAGCCGATTATGACCGTTTTAGTTCAACCTTTATCAGGACAAGGTATGTTTCAAACAGGATGCTTTTTGACTTGTTACCCAGTCGGTTTGACCCACTTATCTTACAACAAATAAAAGATTCAATAATGAAAGTTGAGGTAGACAAATTGCACAAGTGTGGTATAGTAGTAAGAACGTACTCCTAAAAAGGTGGTTTTTCAAGCTACCTCGAGATATGAACTTGTAACATCCTTGATTTTTTATACTTAACCTACTTGTTTGACTCTTTGATGATTCTAGTATATTTATACGTGACCATTCATTAAATTTAAGAACCTATTTATGGAAATTATCTCATGTTCCATACATTGTGATTCATTATGATACTATTTCATGTTAGTGTGATTCTATTATAACATGTTGATACATGTGTACCTAGATTCTGAGCTAAATGTAATATCTTTGTAATGTCTTACTTATATGTAATTGAAAGTTGATTAATGAAATGCAAGTGTTTGTGGATGCTTATAATGTTAAATGTTTCATTAATGGGTTGTGTAATGAATGGTTGATAGATTATATAGGTAGATAGTTGTTTGAATTGATATGCTTAATGTTTTGATAATTAACACATTCAAGCCTAACATTATGAAGTTATCATGCGAATGGGCCATGCCAATGGACCATACGCATGAATAACTTCATGCGAATGGCTCAGTCGCATGATTGAACCAGGAGACTGGATCAGTCGTAAGACTAAAGCATGAGATTGAACCAGTCGTACGACTGAAGGCTCAGTCGTGCGTATGGATCAAACGCATAGCTCAATCGCACGACTAAACCATGCGAATGGTTCAGTCGCACGAATGAGAAACCCTTACCTATAAATACCACCTAATTCGTGGAAAAATGGAACACTTCGAATACTTGAAACCCTAGTCGACCCAGAGCGTCCTGTTCGTCCATTCCAACTTCATAGAACGTCTGAGATCAATCCTAGTCCGTTCTTAACGTTTTCTAATCGTTAGGTTTGATCTTGATTACGTTCTCCCTGATTGGATCACCAATCAAATAGGATTCCACACTATTTGATCCGGTATAACGAAGAATCAGTTAGTACTCCGTACGTACACGGTCCTAACAAGTGGTATCAGAGCCTAGGCTCTTGATTCTTCGTGGATTCAATCAAGTTTTTGGTAAAGTCAATGTTTTTACGCGAAAAGATTCAATCATTCTGCAAAAAATCAAGTCTTTACGTGTGCATGTTCTGAAAAATCAATATTTTTCGACTTTCAGCCGTCTAGGGTGTCAAAACTTGCGTTTTAGGTCAAAAGTTGCGAAAAACCTCGTTTTCAGCAGTCTCAGTCGCACGATTATCTCAATCGTACGACTGAAGTCCAATTGCCTGTTCATTCAGCCGATTGAGTCAGTCATCTAGTCCAATCGTCCGATTAAGTCAGTCACACAGTTCAGTCACACAAGTGCCTCAGTCGCCTGTTCAATCGCACGTTTGAGTTCAATCGCATACTGTTAGTGTCAATCGCATCCCAGTCGTACTCCCCAATCGCATTAACAGTTTGTTTTCAAGGTTAAGTCAACATTCATTATGGACTCCGAAAATTTCGTGTTCTTAGCAGGGAAAGACTCAAGGATCCAGAACTTACTGCTTCTGGAGAATGAGATTGGTAACCACAATAAGCCACCTAAGCTTCTGTCTATTGATGAATTCCTGCAGTGGAAGTAGAGGTTTGAGATTCATCTTAATGGTGTGGACACTAATCTTTGGAATGCCATTGAAACTGGTTACACCATGCCAGTTGGTGCTGATGGTTTGCCATTAACGTTGAGTGGAATGACTGATGCTCAAAAGACTGCCTACAATGCTGAAAAGAAAGCTTACGCGATGCTCACCCAGTCTATTCCTAAAGAGATCTTCCATCAGTATTCTGATCATAAACAAAGCAAGAAATTCTGGAAAGCTCTCGAGAAAAGATATGAAGGTAGCTCAACTCTGAAGTCTTTGAAGGCCAAAGCACTTAAGAAAGAATTTGATAATTTTTCAGCTATTGGGAATGCGAGTTTGGACGACATAATTGACCGATTCTATCATCTGATGAGTGAACTTCACACTCATGGGGTAACCACGTCTAAAGAAGAAAAGGTCTCCAGTTTGGCTGATGGACTTTCTGAAAAGTGGGATTCAATTATTTCCACCTTGAGACACAATTCAGTTCTTGAGACATTGGATATAAATGACTTTATCCTGAAACTGCGAGAGGAAGAAGTCAGACACAAGTACAAGGCAAAGAAGGGTTCTTATGCTCAGGATCCGACACTCTACAACGTGACTCCAACTCCTATTGCCAAGTCTTCAAATGCTCCTCTGCAAACTGCTTTTGTTACTAATACATCTACATCTGGATAAAGCTCATCATCTGTTGGTGAGTCAATGGTCTCATCAGGGGTTCAACACAGTGTTACTGAAGCTCAATCGACAAAGTTAGTAACAGAGAACTTGGGTAAGGTAACTGTGGAAGTGGCCAAGGAACACATGGACCTGCTTGCTGCTGTGGTCCATTCCTATGATGGTTTGGTTGCTGGGAAGATAGGAAACTGCCACTTGGCTGATGAAGATTACGAGTAGGTGGATGAGAATGAGTTGGAGAGGATGGATATTATGTGGGCTCTCGCAAGTGCTGTGCGACAAGCAAAGAAATTTGTGAAAAAAAAACAGGTCAAAATCTGGTGGCTACAAAAGATACTACTTTCGGATTCGACAAGTCAAAAGTCACCTATTTCAACTGTGGGGAGAAAGGACACTTCAAGCGGGAATGTGTCAAACCTAAGAAGACTGGAAATGGAAACCCATTCTCCTCCTTCACAAAGCAAGAGAAAGAGAAGAGGCCAGCTTCAACCAGCAGTGACTCAAAGGCTATGGTGGCGCAAGGTGATGAAGGACAGGACTGGTCCTTTCGATTCTTATTTGATAGTGAAGCCAACATAGCTTCCGTTGACGATCTAAATGAAGAATCAGTGAGTAAGGGGGAGAACTCAGCTGAGCCTAATACTGCTGAATTGGATGATGACATATCTGCTGTTGATCAAATTGTTGAGGATGAACTGAATGCTGAATCTGAAGCACATTCTGAACCCCAAAATGCTTTCATGGCTGGAACATCTACATCAGCACAGGTAGAATCTAAGGATGATTTATTTATTAAACATGCGTGTGTTGAATGTGAAAAGTTTAGAGAAAGCATTGACCTGAAATTTGCTAGGTTATTAGATCACAATGATAACTAAGTAAATGAATTAAAATTGTACACTGAGGCAAACAGAATCTTAAAACAAAATGAAAACAACTATAAAGAAAAGGTTGAAGCATTAAAGAAACAGTTAAAAGAAACTGAGGTTGTTGCATTTAACCAAGAAAATGATATCAAGTTTTACTTAAAAACAATCGAAGAAACTAAAAAGGAACGAGCGGTTTTACAAGTTGAAAACGAGTCTTTGAAAAAAAAACTCCACAGTCTAGCTAGTTCCTCACATATTTTGAAAAACTTGGTTAAAGAACGCAACAACGGGGAAGGTTTAGGATATAAGGTTGTGCCTCCACCACATGAGATCCTATTGAACACCAAACAACGTCCAATTAATAATAACCCAATAAAGGATCATGTGGTGACAACTCCTCTGGTCAGCGATCCGGACACAACAGTTAAATCTGCCCCTCCAGCCACTGATCAGAAAGCATCTACATCAGGCACAACTGACACAAAAATCATTGGAAACCGGGTGGAAGAAAATGTTGAAGCAAACCTTGGGTTGGGTCAAAAATCGACTACCATACAACCTAAGAATTCCAAACCCACTCAATCTAAATCAGTGAAACAAGAATCCCATCATCTCCCAAGACAAAACACACATAATGTTAAACAAGTTAAATTTGTCAAGGGAGGTGAAAGCCTTAAAGTGAGAACAAGAAGAAAGAACCAGAAGTTTATTCACCGCCCCACAAAAGATGTCCTAGCCCCGATGAATGGAGATCCTGCTATACTTATGGACATCGTGGTCATATTTCGACAAATTGTCCTCACTATCAGACTCCAAGAATTAAGGTTGAGCTGAACAACAAAGTTAATCTAGATTCAAAACAGCGATCTAAAACTCCTGTTAGATCGAAAATACCTATTCGGTCTAAAACACCTTCTAGGTCGTTTTCGTCTCCACCACGCCAAAGGCAACACAGACAAGTCACTGACAAGTCGGTGATGCTAGAGGCAAAACCTGTTTCTGAATCTAAACCATATGCTCAAACTGTAAATCAGTCTAAGGTTTATCACAAACAATCCTTTCACAGGGATGGTTTATGGAAAGCCAAAATGACTGATGAGTCTGAAAGCAAGGACAAGCTGAAAGTTGAGATTCCACCCACTGATAAAGGACAGTGGGTCGAATTCATGATGGTTGATTCCTCTGGAAAACCTAAGCCAGTCAAGGCTTGGGTCCCCCTCCTTAACTGATTATTTTCTCTTATGTGCAGGTTGTCCGCTATAGTGCGTCTACAAATACATGGATCGTAGATAGCGGAGCTTCCAGGCACATGACGGGAAATAAGTCTCTCCATTTCAATGTCAAAAAAATTAAAGGGGGACATGTTTCCTTTGCTGGAAACAAAGGAGGATACATTACCGCTCAGGGAGAAGTAGGTAATGAAAAGGTAAGGTTCGACAAAGTCAACTTTGCTCAGCAATTAGAAAACAATCTGCTTTCTGTGTCTCAGATTTGTGACAAGGGCTTCAAAGTCACGTTTGACAATCGAAAATGTTACATTCTGAAGAAAGAAATGGATATTCCAGAGGAGCAGGTATTAATGTCCGCATCTAGATATAATGACTTGTATGTTCTAGATATGTCTAATGCTTCTACTAGTACTTCTACTGTTCAATTGTTTCTTATCCAAAGCTACAGAGAAGGACTCCATTTTGTGGCACAGAAGAATGGGACACCTTAATCATAGGAAGATGAATCATCTGATTCATAACAACTTAGTTGATGGAGTTCCTGTTAAGAACTTCAAGCTTCCTGATTTCTGTGTCTCATGCAAGAAAGGAAAGCAAACCAGAAAATCTCACAAGACCAAGAATGTCAATTCTATCGAGATGCCCCTGGAGCTACTGCAAATGGATTTATTCGGTCCAGTCAGCACGAAGAGTATCGCTGGAGACTGGTACTGCTTCGTAGTCACTGATGACTACTCACATTCTCGTGGGTGATGTTTCTGAAAGCAAAGTCAGAAACCTTTGAGTCATTCAAAGTATTGGTCACCACTCTAGAATCACTCTACAAACTGAAGGTGAGAAAGATTCACTCAGATAATGGAACCGAGTTTAAGAATCAGTGGATGGATGCTTTCTGCAAAGAAATGGGAATTGTTCATCAATTCACCTCTCCATACACACCACAGATAAATGGAGTTGCTGAGCGAAAGAACAGGAGCCTGATCGAGACCGCCAGGACTATGTTGGCAGACTCAAAACTACCAGTGCAGTTCTGGAACGAAGCTGTAGCCAATGCCTGCTACATACTCAATCGTGTGTCAGTAGTAAAAAGGCATGGGAAGACTTGCTATGAGTTACTACAGAAGCGTAAACCAAACTTGGAGTATTTGGAACCTTTCGGTGCTCCTTGTACACTTCTGAAGAAAACTCAAGAAGGCAAGTTTAATGAAAAGGCAGATCAAGGGATCTTTCTAGGATACAGTATACCAGACAAACGAGTTTACAACAACTCTACTGGTCAGGTAGAAGTACGGTGCAATGTTGATGTTCAACGTTTCAATATCCCCCCTGCTGGAAAAGGTCCATCGTCATTCTTTGACTATGATGGCTTTTTCAAATCATTCAATCTTCCTCAGATAGATTCAGATGATGATATTGCTACTAAGATGATGTATGATGTTCTAAACTCACCAAATCTGGATACTAGCAATGCAACACCTGCAAGTGGTTCATCGGGATCAGCCACAGCTGATCGGATGATAGTGAGGACTCTTCTGATGAAGAAGAAGCAACTGAAACCAGCAATGCTCCAAATGTTGATCAAGAAGGAAGCTCTTCAGCTGCTAAACCTGCATCTGGAAATACAGATACTAAACCTCCAGTCACAACTATGGACTCTGAAGTTGTTGTTCCTACAACTCCCATGACCAGGATCAGTACGAGTCATCCGCAAGATACTATCATTGGTGATCTCCACTCCGGCGTGCAGACTAGAAGTCGATTGTACACTGCTGATTACGCTGAAGTATTGGAAAAGGGCTACGTGAATGATGGAGCTTACAGATGTTTTGTCTCTCAAATTGAACCCAAACACGTAAGTGATGCCCTTAAGGATGAAGCCTGGGTCAATGCTATGCAAGAGGAGTTGCTACAGTTCAAGAAACTTGGAGTGTGGACTCTTGTTGACCGACCCAAAGGAGTCAAAGTAATTGGTACCAAATGGGTACTAAAATGCAAGAAGGATGACCAGGGTGTTGTTATCAGAAACAAGGCACGGTTGGTCGTTCAGGGCTTCAGACAAGTCGAAGGAATCGACTACAATGAAGTTTTTGCTCCAATAGCTAGA
The DNA here is from genome assembly GCA_024085815.1 of Flaveria linearis. Lineage (NCBI taxonomy): Eukaryota > Viridiplantae > Streptophyta > Magnoliopsida > Asterales > Asteraceae > Flaveria > Flaveria linearis. The sequence continues at coordinate 1,961,536 of CM044006.1, read as the reverse complement.
ATGGAAGCTATTCGCATCTTTCTAGCCTACGCCTCTTACATGAAGATCAAAGTCTATCAACTAGATGTTAAGAATGCGTTCTTGCATGGGGAAATCCGTGAAGAGGTATATGTTAGTCAACCCGAAGGATTCGAAGATCCTTATCATCAGGACAGAGTCTACAAGCTAGACAAGGCTCTGTATGGGCTACATTAGGCTCCTCGAGCTTGGTATGAAAGGCTTTCCACCCATCTGTTGAAGCACGGCTTTTGCAGGGGTGTGATTGACTGTACATTGTTCATCAAAGAAAAGGATGGTGATTTGCTTCTGGTGCAAATATATGTGGATGACATAATCTTCGGTTCACAAAACGAAGAGTTATGTAAAGAGTTTGAATCTGTGATGAAGGCAGAGTTTGAGATGAGTGCCATGGGAGAAATGAAGTTCTTCCTAGGATTACAGGTGGATCAAACCCCTACCGGCATCTTTTTGCATCAGACTAAGTATGTAGGTGACATTCTTAGTCGCTTTGATATGGAAAATGTCTCTGCTGCTGGTACCCCACTCGCCACAAATCATGATGTGGCTCTTGATGAGATGGGGATTTGGTGGATGCCACCATGTATCATGGGATGATCGGATCTCTCATGTATCTCACTGCCTCGCGTCCAGATATCATGTATGCCACATGTTTGTGTTCCCGATATCAAGCGAAACCTAAAGTAAATCATCTGATTGGAGTCAAGAGGTTTTTCGTTATCTGAAGGGTACTCCAACACTGGGGTTGTGGTATCCTCATGATGATGACTTTGAGCTAACGGCGTATAGTGACTCGGATTATGGAGGCTGCAAAATGAATTACAAGTCTACGTCAGCAGGATGTCAATTTTTCGGGAGAAGATTGGTAACATGGCAGTGCAAGAAGCAGACATCAGTTGCTCTATCTACCTGTGAAGTTGAATACGTTGCCGCCGCCAGCTGCTGCTCTCAAATCATTTGGATACAACAGCAAATGCGGGATTACGGTTTGCATTTCACTTCTACTCCTATATTTGTTGATAATTCTGCTGCAATTGCAGTAACTAAAAATCCGGTCCAACATCCTAAGACCAAACACATAGGCATCAAGTATCACTTCATACGCGACTGCTATGAAAAACATTTAATTGATGTGGTCAAAATTAACATGGATTTTCAACGCGCTGACCTCTACACCAAACCATTTGATAAACCTAGATTTTTCTATCTGCTAGAGGTCAACGGGGTTAAAAAGAAAGTGATGTTATATTAGAAGAAACAGATACATAGTCCGGCACTGTTTTTTTATTTTAATTTTTTTCGTATTTCTTTTATTTTAATTTTTTTTAATTTCCTTGTCGTATAAAAATCCAAAACACAAAAAGATTTTCTGTTTTATAATTTTAGGGGGAGATTATTTATGTTAGTATTCAATTACTTAAAAAAGGGGGGGGGGTAAATAAAGCTGAAAAGGCATAGACAAAAAGACAGGAAATATGACTCAATAAAATAGAAAGTGATAGTACACAGACATCGGGTTACTTGGAACACCAAAAGGATTTTCGGTTTTGCAAGGTTAATTAAATCACAGAAAAATTATAAATCCGAGAAGTCTGAGTCTAACAAAATGGGAAAATGATAGTACGCTTGGTTGGTATTGTAATTACACGGAGAAAGTTGATCTAGGGAGGTGCTAGTTCACTATACGATGTGTCGGTAGATTCAACACAATAGACGAGTAGACGTCATTGGTAAACTCAATCTAAACTAAGTGGTTCAACCAACTGTGGGTTCCCATCTTATTATAGGGATTTCACAAGTTTATCAAAGTCCATATAAGCTTGTTTATATGAAAAACGCAGCGGATTATAAGTTTTAAAACTTGTTAATATGTTGATTATTAAACCCATTTAATAAGCAAAACCCAAACCATGGATCCATATACGAAATGCATACAATGAAGACAACCATAGGATGTATAGAAGACAACCTTTCAAGCTCTTAGAAAACGAGTTTATGGAGGTGCAAATGATGAATTTCGTGGCTGAATCTTCAAGCTAGAAGACCTCAAGATGGTGATATCCCAAGCCACCAACGAACACCTTTGAATGCTAGGTTTCTTGACACCAATTTTCAGCAACAAAACCCCTTTTGTTGGCTGAAAATTCAGCCTTCTTTGCTGCCCAAAAATGATTGAGAGAGGGAGAGATGCTGAAACTTTTTCAGTTCTTTTCTTCTTCTAATCATCAAATGAAAGAGAGAGAAAGATGGAATATATATTTTGCCTTTGCATGCAAGAGTGAGTTAGTGGAATAGGAGTGTGTGAGCATCTCTTTTGTCTTGTACACTTTTAAGACAAGTAAGTGGAGTTGCTTGTGGTAAGACCAAAAAGAAAGTGGAATGCATGCATGTGGCCTACGGCCAAATCCATACAAATATGGATTCCTTTTAATTTTTTTGTCTTGCTCCACTAACACAATATATATCTCTTGTTTTATAAAGTTGAATTTTTTTTTAACTTTATAAACTTACCACTCTTTATTTGTTATCATTTAGCAAAACTAAATAATGAAACAAATAATACTTCATGAACAATTATCCACATAATGATGTTCATTTACAAAAGCAATGATTTAGAAAACCCATTTTACTAAATTGGTGTCATTATTTATTTGTATGATCTTATCAACGAATAAATATTTATTGGTGTTTGTTTAGCTTCTTATTGGGTATGACCCGACTTGGATCATATCACACTAGCCACATCAACTTAATATGCATCTTGGGCAGATCAGGTCTTTCAATCTCCCACTTGCACAAGATTCATAGAAGGTTGATGCAAGTAGCAAATGACGCCTAGCAATGGTTTGTTACCCCTAATGTATATGATTAAGTGCCATTCAATAACATCGTCCTGTTCAAGTACCTTACGTGAAATGTTTTAGGTGAATCAATCATCTATCCTTTTGTTACAGATGTCATGTTAAATCCAAGGACATAGAATGATCATTCCTTGTTGATTTAACTTAATCAGGCCTTAGACATCTAACTCTCAACGAATAAGAGGAACAAATTTCATCTTGACTACATACGTTTCTCACAAACACCTCGTGTTATACCTGAATATACCCTTATGTACTGTCCACTATTTCAGGACAGTGAAGAATTAGCTCAAGGCATAATACTTGGTGAATATCAAAACCCAATACGTATCTCAGGTCGGAGGATACCAAATGATATTCGCCTTTACTCAAATTTACTTATGATCAATCAATAAGATTCCATGTAGTAAAATTTGAGATGCGGGTTAGTCCAATATTTGTATCCCACAAATATCTATGAACCTTGGTAGCAACCCATTGCTCTATATTCATCCTTATGAATATCAACCAATCCAAGTTCATAATAATCTTACCCTCACACTTGTTCCCACGAGTATGCACGGGGTTCCTTGATTTGAGCAATCACACCCTCGTTATGACAAAAGATTTCTAAAGGGTCTTGAATGGTAGAGACCACCCTTAGATCGGCGATAAACCTTTTATTCATGCAGCTTCCAAAGCTGCTAATGAGGCGGCTATGTATTCGTATTTTGTAGTGGACAATATTACCCTATTCATAATGGAGACATACCCCGATTGTGATCGAGGATCATCTCGATCAGTTTGAAACTCGCATCCGTGTAACCCTTTACAACGAGTTCCTCTTTCTTAGATCCGTACATTAGAAACATATCCTTAGTCCTCCTAAGGTATTTCAATATACTTTAAACAGCCATCCAATGGCTATTACCTGGATTTTGCTGATATTTTCTTGTCACGCTTAATGCGCATGACACGTCCGGTCTTGGTGCATATCATCGCATATATGATGGATCGTATAGCAGACGCATATGGGATGTCCTTCATACAATCTTGCTCATCCTTTGAGCTTGGACATTGAGATGCACTCAATATTGTCCCTCTTTGAATAGGTACCATACCTTTCTTAGAGTTTTCCATCTTGAACCTTATCAAGATTTTATCAATATATGCACTTTGGTTTAGACCTATCAACCGCCTCGATCTATCCCTATAGATCTTTATTCCTAAAATATAGGCGGCTTCACCGAGATCTTTCATGGAAAAACAATTTCAAAGCCAGGTTTTAACACCTTCCATGGTTGGAATGTCATTTCCAAATAGTAGTATGTCATCAACATACAATACTAAGAATGTGATTACACTCCCACTAGCCTTTTTATACACACAAGCCTTGTCAGGGTTCTTGATGAAACCAAACTTTTTGATCTCTTCATTAAAATGTTGATTCCAACTTCTCGATGCTTGTTTCAATCCATAGATTGTTCTTTTTAACTTGCATACTTTATTAGGATGCTTTTGATCGACAAAACCTTCAGGCTGAACCATATGGACAGTCTCTTTGAGATGTCCACTAAGAAAAGCGATTTTGACGTCCATTTGCCAAATCTCATAATAATAATGAGAAGCAATGGTAAATGATATCCTAATAGACTTTAGCATTGCCACATGTGAGAAGGTTTCATCATGATCAACCCCTTGAGTTTGAGTGAAACCTTTTGCTACAAGTCTAGCTTTACAGGTATCCAAGTTTCCATGCATATCGGTTTTCTTCTTGAAAACCCACTTACTTCCAACTATCTTGGACTTAAGAGGTGGTGTAACCAATTCCCAAACTTGGTTACCATATATGAATTGCATCTAAACGTTCATGGCTTCTTGCCATTTGTCAAAATCAGGTTTTGACATTGCCTCATGGTATGTGGTTGTTCATCCGAATCTATCACATAGCATCCATCCATGAAAAATCCATATCTCTCAGGAGGAACACTAATTCTACCAGATCTGTGAACGTTTTGTGTATCTTGATCATCCATATGATCATTTTTAACATCCTCATGTTGATTGCTAGTATAAACCAATTGTGTATCGTCTTATGAATCTTGAACCTCTTCAAGTTCCACTACTCTTCCACTAGTTTCTTCCAAAAGAAACTTAGTTTCCAAGAACTCTGCCTTTCGAGCAATGAACACTTTATGTTCTGTCGGATCATAGAAATAATATCCAATACAATCTCTAGGATATCCAATGAAGATACACTTTGTGGATCGGGCTTCCAGATTGTTTTGAGTGTATTGCTTAGGATAAGCATCACACCCCCAAACTTTTAAATATGATAATGATGGAACCCTTCCATGCCATACTTCAAAAGGTGTCCTTTCCACTTTCTTGGTTTGGGCCATATTTAAAATACGGGCCGCGGAGAGAAACGCGAAAACCCAAGATGATAAAGGTGGTAAGCTCATAGCCTTAATGAATTGAACCATATCCAAATAGGGTTCAGTTTCTCTTTTTTCAGAATGAAGAACTTAGATAGTTATGTAGAGTTGATTTTCTGCTTCATTATTAAAGGTTTTGAACATTTCAAAAGCTTCATTCTTATGTGTCATCAAGTGCACACAATAATAGCGACTGTAATCGTCGGTAACAGTAATGAAGTATCTTTTCACCAATCTTTGTCATTGTCTTAAAAGGACCACATACATCCAAATGTATCATTCCTAATAAGTCTTTTGGTTCACACTTATCAAATGAAAAATTTTCATTTGTTTCCAAAAGACCATTCTTTTGAAGTTTTTGAATCCAATTCTTGTTTATGTGACCAAGATGATAATGATAAAGATAATAATAACTTAAACCGATTTTAAGTTTCTTGGTGCTTAATGTGTATAATGAGTTATTATAGGACGAATTGTCATGAACTAATTCATGAATATCATTAAAAGGCATATCCTTAAAATGAAATACATCATCCATAAAACTTAATACCATTATATACAAACTTTAAATCATGACCATATTGTTTTAATAGGAAACATTAATTATGTTCCTAGTCAAACTAGGTGTATACAAAAGGTTTTGAGAACAACTTTCAAACCATTTGTAAGTCTCAAAATAGAGTTTCCCTCCTTGAAGCGCACATTTCTTTTGAACCTCTTTGCAACAATTGCAAGTATGAGTCTCACATTCAATATCCAATACCCATGTCTTTGAAGAAATGACATTTAATACAATTTGAATCATGAAAATTGTATTCGAGGTTTGCCTAGCATCCCTCTTATTTTTCAACTCCTTGAGATAGGAGGGACAATTCCCTTTTATTGTCCTATCTCTCCATACTCAAAGCATGGATCGTTCTCCTTTACTTTAGGCTTCATAAGCTTAGGTTTTTGAGGTTTCGCTTTAACCTTTGCTTTGATGTATTCCTTTCTTTGGTAATAATTTCCTTAGGATCGAGATTGGCTATTTCTTATAGTCTGTCTCATTGATCGAGAGAATAGGTAGAACCTCTCTACCCATCCCTGCCTCGGTTGCTTTGAGCATTGCGTGAATTTCACCGATGCTCTTGTCCCACCCGTTCATATTACAGTTTATTATGAATGTCTCAAACCTTTAGTTGGGCAATCAAGGATCAAATCCTTGGCCAACTACTTTGAGACAGGACAGTTAAGCATCTTGAGGCTATCAATGTGGCTTTTTCATCTTAAGAATATATAAGATGATATCGATTGGGTTTCTTCTATGTGACATGCATAAAGTGCTTGAACCATTTCGAAGCAATCTTACTAAAGTTTGTTAAAGGAACATTTCCTTCAACTAGATTATCATGTCACATGCCCTATGATGTTCCAAACCCTTTTGGAGTTTGGGAATCATATTCCCAACATTAGGTAGGAAACTTGCACAGAATCCTTAATGTGCTTAAGCCAATCGTTAAAAGGCCTTAACATCAACAGCGTTGGTTGGTAAGACATGGGATCGTCAAGGACATAGGCCTTTACTCATATTGAGAACGATTCTCAAGTTTCAAAATTGAGTCCATAAGGTTGTTGTCGTTCTGACGATTCCTTTCTAAAACTGTTCTCAGTGATAGGGTATGGACGGTCGGGGTGGTAGCATTATTGTTTGCGGCCATTCTACAAAATTTACAAAGTTCTTATTAGTATTTCTTAAAATTTCATTTTAATTATTAATACCCTTTTATGTCTCATAGACAATTAATAATTAAAATCTAGAATCCAACGTTACATTCAAATGATGGTTTGGTGACCTTTTTCCCATTATTTAAATTAACAAGGTAGTCAACATTTGACAATTGCAACCTTTTGCAACTTCTAGCCTTTATGGGATCGGTTAAACATCTTATGTTTGGTTGGCATGTTTAATCCCATCAACACCATTGTACGCCATGCTTCGGTGACCCTATGCACATGGTTTCCAATTCAAGTCGTCCTACTTACACACACGTGTGAGTTTACTCATACAAGTGGTTAGGTGACCTTTATCCCACAAATATGTTAAGCCCACCTCAAAACACAAGTTCCCTAAAAGTGGTTAGGTGACCTTTATCCCACAAATAGTTCTTAAGTGATTCGAGTGAAGTGTAAAAGGATGGTGTTAAACTTGTTTCAAAAGGGATTTTTGGTTTTCATTAATTCTAGTTTTGAAAACTCTATGTACCATATGATTGTATGCATTCAACCATATGGTGCCCTATTGGTTCTTTTAAATAAAGCCCATTTTATTTTGCAAACCATCAACCCTTTTATAAAACCATTCTATTTATACTTAATGATTTGAGATCCAGTTTCTTGTTATAGTTTGTTTTAATTGATGGTTTGTTAATCATATCCAAATATTCAAAACAAACATCAACATAAGCATTCAACCAAGCATAAACAAACCATTCACATATGCATAATAAAGCGTACTAAATTGAGCACACTTGTTTAGCCAAAACGAGTGTGTCAAAAGGTCTTGTCCTAAGGGTTAAGAACATGACACAAGGATGACAAAAATACTCCCACTTGAATCCACACCTTCAAGCATCCTCTTTGTCCATCTTTTCTTCAAATCTTGATCTTGAGCATCCTTACAAAATATGTATCCTAATACATTTTTTTCTAGTAAAGGAAAAACTCCTAATCTATTTATTACAAACCCAATGAATAAATAAATTACAAACCAAGACTTGAAACATAAAATTAAATTATTACATAGCCAAATGAATATATCTTGACAACCAATCAATCAATCCACATGGTCTAGGCTTTGTTATGCATAACCAAAACAACATATCCAAATATTCACATGTCCATCGACTTTGGGCAACCCCTTTTTAACCCATGTTCTTGGCCAACATAAACCAAGAATAAATGGGTTTTGTCCAAACAAACAACTATCTTATGATCTAAAATTTTAAAGATCCTTACATGCATAAAGTAGCATCTTTAAAATTCAAAAGGATGTTAACATAAACCAAGAAGTGACTCGGATTATGGAGGCTGCAAAATGAATTACAAGTCTACGTCAGCAGGATGTCAATTTTTTGGGAGAAGATTGGTAACTTGGCAGTGCAAGAAGCAGACATCAGTTGCTCTATCTACCTGTGAAGCTGAATACGTTGCCGCCGCCAGCTACTGCTCTCAAATCATTTGGATACAACAGCAAATGCGGGATTACAGTTTGCATTTCACTTCTACTCCTATATTTGTTGATAATTCTGCTGCAATTGCAGTAACTAAAAATCCGGTCCAACATCCTAAGACCAAACACATAGGCATCAAGTATCACTTCATACGCGACTGCTATGAAAAATATTTAATTGATGTGGTCAAAATTAACACGGATTTTCAACGCGCTGACCTCTACACCAAACCATTTGATAAACCTAGATTTTTCTATCTGCTAGAGGTCAACGGGGTTAAAAAGAAAAGTGATGTTATATTAGAAGAAACAGATACATAGTCCGACACTGTTTTTTTATTTTTAATTTTTTTTCGTATTTTTTTTATTTTAATTTTTTAATTTCCTTGTCGTATAAAAATCCAAAACACAAAAAGATTTTCTGTTTTATAATTTTAGGGGGAGATTATTTATGTTAGTATTCAATTACTTAAAAAAAAGGGGGGGGGGAGGTAAGTAAAGCTGAAAAGGCATAGACAAAAAAACAGGAAATATGACTTAATAAAATGGAAAGTGATAATACACAGGCATCGGGTTACTTGGAACACCAAAAGGATTTTCGGTTTTGCAAGGTTAATTAAATCACAGAAAAATTATAAATCCGAGAAGTCTGAGTATAACAAAATGGGAAAATGATAGTACGCTTGGTTGGTATTGTAATTACATGGAGAAAGTTGATCTAGGGAGGTGCTAGTTCACTATACGATGTGTCGGTAGATTCAACATAATAGACGAGTAGACGTCATTGGTAAACTCAATCTAAACTAAATGGTTCAATCAACTGTGGGTTCCCATCTTATTGTAGGGATTTCACAAGTTTATCAAAGTCCATATAAGCTTGTTTATATGAAAAACGCAGCGGATTATAAGTTTTAAAACTTGTTAATATGTTGATTATTAAACCCATTTAATAAGCAAAACCCAAACCATGGATCCATATACGAAATGCATACAATGAAGACAACCATAGGATGTATAGAAGACAACCTTTCAAGCTCTTAGAAAACGAGTTTATGGAGGTGCAAATGATGAATTTCGTGGCTGAATCTTCAAGCTAGAAGACCTCAAGATGGTGATACCACAAGCCACCAACGAACACCTTTGAATGCTAGGTTTCTTGACACCAATTTTCAGCAACAAAACCCCGTTTGTTGGCTGAAAATTCAGCCTTCTTTGCTGCCCAAAAATGATTGAGAGAGGGAGAGATGCTGAAACTTTTTCAGCTCTTTTCTTCTTCTAATCATCGAATGAAAGAGAGAGAGATGGAATATATATTTTGCCTTTGCATGCAAGAGTGAGTTAGTGGAATAGGAGTGTGTGAGCATCTCTTTTGTCTTGTACACTTTTAAGACAAGTAAGTGGCGTTGCATGTGGTAAGACCAAAAAGAAAGTGGAATGCATGCATGTGGCCTACGGCCAAATCCATACAAATATGGATTCCTTTTAATTTTTTTTGTCTTGCTCCACTAACACAATATATATCTCTTGTTTTATAAAGTTGAATTTTTTTAACTTTATAAACTTACCACTCTTTTATTTATTATCATTTAGCAAAACTAAATAATGAAACAAATAATACTTCATGAACAATTATCCACATAATGATGTTCATTTACAAAGGTAATGATTTGGAAAACCCATTTTACTAAATTGGTGTCATTATTTATTTGTATGATTTTATCAACGAATAAATATTTATTGGTGTTTGTTTAGCTTGTTATTGGGTATGACCCGACTTGGATCATATCACACTAGCGACATCAACTTAATATGCATCTTGGGCAGATCAGGTCTTTCACTTATCACTGGTTAACACAATCAACCATTTCCGATAAGGGATAACGAGCAAATAAACACCACCAAAGGTGTGCGTGTGACTACAAAAAGAGCAAAAGAAAAAATGAATACAAGCGCAATCATGCTGATAACAAAATGTTGTTGGTGCGTTATGTGAAAAAGAAAAATAAGAAATGCTCTAACAAGGAGATAGGTTGTGTGCCTCTCTGCTGTGCGATGGCACTGACCTGAGGATAAGCATAACCTACATATTCTAGAATTCATTGTTGTTTGCCGCCTCTCTGCTGTGCGATGGCACTGACCTGAGGCTTGGCTTCTCTTTGAAAGCTCTAAGAATAGTCTCTTCTTGTCAAAATACCTATAGACCGCTCGAAAGTCCTCAAAGGAATTTTGATTACCATATAAGCTTGGGATCCACAAATGTTGGTTGAAATAATATAACTTAATTCTTTACCAATGCGTGTCAAAAGTCTGTGTATGGATTTAAGTGGACAAGTATACTGACAATCGTCGTGTATGCACCGACTGAAGTTGATAATCAAAGTACGTTACGTATCATATCAAGCATGATTCCCAGTTAGATCATAGAAGTCTTAGATGAGTGAGAAAACTGTGATATGAAATTTATGCAAGTGTTTAAAGTTAAATACAAATCAACGGTTCCAAGTAATGTTGTTTATGCCTGTCTGATTCCATATGAGTCTGTCCTTAATATAATGTCAATGCTAATAGGCTACACAAACCTGCCCTAACAAAAATCACAAAAAGATGTTCATTTTGTTCGTAGTTTAAAATTTCTTTCAATTTATTAGTATAAGTGTGTCAATGTCGGACTGCGTATATTGTTATCTGTTAATGTCACTAAACGAGCTTAACGTTTACTTAAACAAATTGTTTCTAAAAGGTTAAAAGGATCACGGCTGAGGTGATCAGATGGATAAATGGATCACATCTGAGGTGATCAGGTGGATAAATGGATCACATCTGAGGTGATCGGGTGGATAAATGGATCACATCTGAGGTGATCGGGTGGATAAATGGATCATGTCTGAGATGATCAATTGCACATAATGTTTTATCAATTGTTTAAGAAAACTAAGTGTCGGTAAATGAAATGACTAAAATGGCACAAGTATAGCCCAATCGCATGACTTCATGATGAGTATGATCCTGTCGTAGGAATGGGATATACGATTGAAGACAATCGTACGATTGGGCCATGCGAATGAGCCCAATCGGCCGATTGAAAGTGACCGACTAGATCAAATGTGCAAATGGAGGTCAACTGAGCGAATGAATCTGGTCAATTGAGTGAATTGTACGACCCAGTTTCAATCGCACGACTAAGTCATGCGATTAGACTCGATCGTACGACTGGAGATTGAATCGGCCGAATGAGTCGAGAGAATGGGTTCAGTCGCCCGACTGAGATGAGTTTTAGTATAAATAGGGTATTCAGTCGATCGCAGACCCTATTCGCCCTAAATCTCAAAATCGCACCGTTACTCTGCCCAAATTTGATTTGAACTCAAAAATCCATTATACTTGATTTCTGACATTTTGGCACTGTTATACAGGTATTACGCGAATGATTGATGATGTTTACAGTCGAATGTGGCGTTAATCCGAACGTAATTGACCTAGTTTTGAACTGACAATAAGTTTGAACAATAAACTACCTTAATCACATACAATGTTAAAATCAATGGATTAGGTGGTTCAGATACATGATTGCGAGTCTAAAGAACCTAATCATAATGTCTAACTCGCAATATTGGTTGATCTGACTCTTAATGGAATCGAACAGTGAGTCATGCGAATGGACTCCAGATTGAACTTCAATCGCACGAGTGAAAGGGGCGACTCATTCAATTGGCCGAATGAATAATGCGAATAGGTTGAGTGTGTCATACGACTGGACTCCAGAATGAACTTCAATCGCACGAGTGAAAGGGACGATTCATTCAATCGGCCGAATGAATCATGTGAATGAGTTCAATCGCACAATTGAACTGAACTATTTTTCTGATTTGGTCAAACTCTGTTTTTCATGTGTTCTCACGTGCGTTTACTATTTGTTACAGGAATATGGCTAATCGTTGGTCCATTAATCCAAAGCACAACATTTGTGCTCACTTGGATTCCACCTCAAGGAATGGTGGTGAGTTTGCTGGGATCATCGACTTTTTGAGGAGATCACGGATATATAGAGCCATATCTACACCATGTACTCCATACTAGTCCATTCACCAATCATTCTGGGAGGGAGCTTCGGTAGATCGATCTGTGGAACCCTACCGCATCCGAAGTACTATCTTTGGTAGGGAGATCGAGATTACAGCGGTAGATATCAGGAGAGTATTGGGATTTGGAGATGATGAGGATCATCCACTTAAGCTGCATCCTCTGACGGTTCGAGGTTGCTTTTTGAGGATCAGGTACTGCGGGGACATCAACTCGGGTGTGCTGAACAAGAGCAACCTGAGCCCCCAGTACAAATACCTAGCACACGTCATACTGAAGTGCATAGCATCCAGGAGGGGTGGGTTTGATGATCTGTCGGACCAAATCCAGAATGCCTATGTTGCATTGGTCGTAAACCACCCCTTCAGCTTCTCCAACATGATCTTCACGTATCTGATAGAGAATTTAGAGGCAAAGGGGAAGGATGGCTTCTGCATGTACCCCCAATTCCTACAGCTGATTTTTAATGAGAAGTTGCCTGATCTGCCCAAGGAAAAGAGTGATTCAGTGGCATTAGAGATCATGGATAACACCACTTTTGGGAGAATGAAGGTGTATAGGGGCAAGCAAGTGAAGCCAGTTATGAAGAGGTTGATAGGGCATCTGGCCCGGGCTGGTTATGTTGCGCCAAGGAGACGCAAATGGCGTCATGATGACAGCGGATCTGACACTGAGGTGATTGCGATACCATCTGATGACTCAGATGACGATGATAGCCATGATGGAAATGGTGGGCCAGTTATTTCTGAGGGCCCCTCCACTCACACAGCTCGGCCATCACCACATACAGACACGGCTGCTGTCGGGTTTGTACCTGATTTCTGCCCGCCAGACGATGTTGAGGAAGAGAGCGAGGAAGAAGGTCTGACAAAGAGAGTTGGCAGCAAAGTGGTTGCCACAGAGAGAGGACTGAGGGTTATGGGTGGTCAGTCTGGCATATCAGGGGATCCACACACAGAGTCTGATCCGGCTTATGCCCCTGATGAACCCAGCACCAGAGTAGGAACCCCGGTGTCTACTGGGAAAAGGAGGAAGATCATGGCGAGACCGCATGGTAAGAAGAGTAAACGAATACGATTCACCACCTCCGTCATTACCACATCCACCACATCCACTCCATCCCAAACACCTCAAGCCACCACCACTATTCCTACATCTCACACTCCCACATCCACTACCACCACCACTGTACCCCCTACTACATTATTCCATCCCCTCCCATATTCACCACAGCCACCACAACCATCACTACTCACCAAACCGGACCCTCATCTGCTCCAACTAGCTCATTCATACCACCTGTCTCAGTAGTAGAGCAGCTTGCAGCACTCAACAGCATGGTGGTCAAGCTGCTAGCCTCTGATGAGGCCAAGACTGCTCAGATTCAGCAGTTAAGAGAGCAGTGTTCCTCCCAGACAGCTGAGATTTATCAGTTAAGGGAGTTGACTTCATCTCAAGCTCAGCTGATCGCTGCACAGACTGATCATATAACTGGTCTATTAGAGCACGAGACTGAGACGGATAGGAAGTTGGAGGAGTAAAAGGCTGCAAACAAGTCTATCTTGCTAAAGCTGAAAGGAACTCAGAGTGAGCCCCTCAAGATTGGTGAAAGGGACGATGATAAGGAGGACGATGATGATGAGGATGACGATGATGAGGATGATGAAAGTGAGGAAGGTGATGATAGTGATGACAAGAAAGATGATGATGATGATGAAGGAGTAGAGGCTGCAGGAGAACAAAGTGATGAAGCAGCAGACGAGAGGCGTTCTAAACACCGTCAAGACCAAGGAACCTCTACGTCTGCCCCACCTGAAGATACTCCTGAGATTCAAGACAAAAGTACTAATTAGTTATTTATGTTTCTGTATTTAAAAGGCTTTTGTACTTGGAAAATTTGTGTAACACTTATGTAATTAATGTTTATATCTTTTGTCTTAATAATGATTGTGTTTGATTACTTACTAACAAGTATTGTGCTGCATGTTTAAATCAAGCAGATCCAAACTTTCAAAGAGATGAATACATGTCGAACCCCTACAACAGGTCAGGAGTCAGTTAACAATGATTCTTGATCTGCAGGGTATCGTAAAGAGATCGGTTGAGTATACCCCTGAAGAGGGAGAGATTATTCACAGCTTCACTAAGGAACAGTTGGCAGAAATGTTCAAACTCAATGCCGACGACATAGTGAAAGACGCTCCCAAAGTCCAAGTTGATAGTGATGAAGAACTACACGATGTAGATGAGATTGAGATAGAGGATATAACAGACCAATGCTATCCAGAGTACACTGACACTGAAGGTCATGTCATTCCAAATCTGGATGACAATCTGGTCAGCGAGACTTTTGATACTCTGGATAAGATGGAAGAAGAGTCCGACAAACAAGAAGATACAGCCAGAGCTACTGAGGAGGAAGTCAAAGATTGTGTTGAAGTGGCATCCTCCACGTACTATGTCAAAGATCCCTCCTAAGGAAATGCCTCAGGACATCACTCCACACTTCAAGTGGTGGTACTATGATTGGCGAACAGCAGAAGCAGTCATAGTTCTGAACAGAGATGGACAGATGGATGTCATAAGGGTATTTGACCCAATGTGGCTCACGAACTTGTCAGCGAATGATGTTTATACTCTCTACAAGTGGCCACTATTCTATGACTCGCAAGACATCGTACAAGCTCTCCAGTTCCAGAATGTCATACGCATCTGTTTTGTATTTGAAATACATGCAGGTGTAACCAGAGAGGAGAAGTTCAAGAAGTACGAGGAGATAATGGGTAAAGCAAGACATTAGAGGAATCTAGGTCCAAGGGGGAGTTTGTTGATACATGTGTACCTAGATTCTGAGCTAAATGTAATATCTTTGTAATGTCTTACTTATATGTAATTAAAAGTTGATTAATGAAATGCAAGTGGTTGTGGATGCTTATAATATTTAAATGTTTCATTAATGGGTTGTGCAATGAATGGTTGATAGATTATATAGGTAGATGGTTGTTTGAATTGATATGCTTAATGTTATGATAATTAACACATTCAAACCTAACATTATGAAGTTATCATGCGAATGGGCCATGCCAATGGACCATACGCATGAATAACTTCATGCGAATGGCTCAGTCGCACGATTGAACCAGGAGACTGGATCAGTCATAAGACTGAAGCATGAGATTGAACCAGTCGTACGACTGAAGGCTCAGTCGTACGTATGGATCAAACGCATAGCTCAATCGCACGACTGAACCATGCGCATGGTTTAGTCGCACGAATGAGAAACCCTTACCTATAAATACCACCTAATTCGTGGAAAAATGGAACACTTCGAATACTTGAAACCCTAGTCGACCCAGAGCGTCCTGTTCGTCCATTCCAACTTCATAAAACGTCTGAGATCAATCCTAGTCCGTTCTTAACGTTTTCTAATCGTTAGGTTTGATCTTGATTACGTTCTCCCTGATTGGATCACCAATCAAATAGGATTCCGCACTATTTGATCCGGTATAGCGAAGAATCAGTTACTACTCCGTACGTACACGGTCCTAACATAACATGTGTGTAAATACTAGATTTTGCTATAAGCATTTACTTGGTAATGCTTTAGCATTAATTAAAGTTTAAACAATTCTAATTTAGTACATAAATAAAATACATATAACTATAAGGGTGAAAATTTACATATGTGTAACTTAAGGTTTACGTACGCAATTTTATAAAGATAAATATTTAATTAATTCAATTAAGTCTTATAATTATCTAAACATAATAAAATACAAATATGTATATATGTATGAATAATTACAAATTATGTATATCTATTATCATAGTTTAAATCATTTAAATGATATATATCTAACAAATTATTAAATAATTTACTAGCAATTATCCTAAATCTAATAACTAACAAACTAAACTAATCATAATCCTAAAATATATTAAAATTTTTGTTCACCCCCATACCTCTAAACTATATAAATTATATCAATAAAATATTAAGAAACCTATCCAAACTGAAACCTAAAATGATAATTTTTCAACTATAAATAGGGGGTCATATTCTCATTATATTTCATACTAAACTTTAAATCTAGAGCTCCTGTAGAAAAAAAAGTCAACCCATAGAACCTCACTTAAATCCAAGAAGTTTTTCTTATCAAGTAAGTATTATTTTTCTTCATTTTCATATCTTTTCACTTTTATTTATCAAAATCCGATCATAACTAGCTTGGATTTATGATTACATAACATGTTTGTGTAGTAATCATAGATACAAGATGGATCAAAGAATCAACTAAACATGAAATCATCAAAAATTTGCTTAAACATATCAAACTTGAAATTTTGGATTTTGACAGATTCACAAGGCCAATTTCGGACTACCATATCTCCCTCATAGAAAATTATTTTTCAATGATTTTTTTAAAGTAAATTAAGAGTCTTACCTTGTCCACCCATATAAGAACATCTTCTAACTCATCATTTGACCACTCAAACAACTCATGCAAGTTAGTGTGTGCAATCTGTTCAAATCTGTCAAAACCGTAAAATTTGCAACTTTTAATTCTTTTAATAAATATAACGTAAAAAATGATAATTATTATAAAATAATCAATATGAACATGTTTTAAACAATAAAAATATAAACTTTAATGATACTCATGATTATCTATTAACTTTGAATCTTGTTTCTAGTATAACTTTTCATATTTTTAATAGGAAACCTCTACAATACAACTTGTTCATTCCTATCCTAGCTAATATTATATTTCATTTATTCCAAATATAATTTAAACATACAAAACACACCTTTGACTTGGTCTCGTATACATTTAGAATAATCTCACCCGGTATATAGTTATATGGCAAGCAAAATCTAACTAAGGAGAAACATGTTGCTTAAATGATGAAAATTCACCAACTCTTTCCTGGGAATCCTCTTGTTGGATGTGCTACTTGGGGATGATACATCTCTAGTATCAAAAACCTCTCTTAAATTTTTTACAATAACAACTCCTCAACTATCTACACATACAACCTGGCTCAGAAGGAACGCTAGCTATATGCTTAACACATGCAAGTCAAAGGTTGTTTACGGGGAGCTGGGTAGAATGAAAAGAGGCTCTAGCTAAAGGAAGATTGTCTCGCCCAGGAGGCGAGAAGGGTTGAGAACAAAGTGGCGAACAGGCTCGTGGAGTAGCGTATTTCGAAAGAGGAAGACGGGGGGTGAGAAGCCATACCAATATTATATGCATTTCGGGCCTTAGTTTCTACATCTTGATCCACCTAATATGGGTATTGTGACTGGCATATGGATTTTTATAAGGAAGGTGACTGATATTGATTTATGAAGGCGAATATTGGATAACTGAAGTGTGAGTCAGGCGGCTAATCCTTTAATCTTGATAAAAGAAAGAGTTTTCCTACCTCTAAGTATCCATAAATGGAATCAGTTTGAGTGAATTACTTATCACAATCAAAGCCAATAGGGAGTGGTCCGATGGGTAGGGTGGAGGGGGCTCGTCAGGGGGAGCAAATTGAGAAGTCGTTTGAAAAATAGGGCTTCTCAGAGAATTTAGTGTCTTTCTATTTAGAAACAAAGGACCAGAAGTATAATCAAACACTTGTCTTTATTGTTCCCTTATGAATGAATTCACTCCTTGGTTTGGTAATGGCTTAATCTATAGATAGAGAGCCCTATGATGGTAAACTACCACTTTAGGTTTGGAGCGAGATAGGACCAGTTATATAATAGGTGGTCAAAAGCGACAGACTGTAAATCTGTTGAATTTTTTCTACGTAGGTTCGAATCCTACCTCTCCCACTTGTTGTAGACTTTAGAGAATAGAAAAGAGGCATCCATCAGCGTAGGAAGGCCAACCGAGCGAAGCTCCTTTGGCCGTTCACTAACTAAAGAACTTACTTAGGGCAATACCCACTCCAAGTTACTATAAGTTACAAGATCAACTCACCTAATTTAAAAGCTGAGTTCATATTATCTTTTTCTTTTGTATTTTAGGGTGAAAAAATGCTCTTCATATCAAACTGAGAATTCAAATTCTAAAGTTAAATATAGTTTTTTGCAAAATCAATGAAAAACTTTCAAATACTAGTAAAATTAAACTGATTATATATGTTGCTATATTCTATAACACTTTTTACTACAAAGTACTTATATTTTTCCAAAATCTACATAGCCATTAACTTCAGGGAAGCCATGGGAGTACATAGATAGATCTATTGGCTTGACAATCCCATTCGGTACTCAGGTTGATGCATGCCAATAAATCCCAAGTGTGTTTTAAGTTAGCGTATTCTTATTGACTTGGAAGAAGCGAATGTTCATAAACTGCATACTAGACAAACATACATTAGTCAGACATCTTGTGTTAAGGGATTAGATGGGAGGGCATTTGATCACTAGGGTTGGTTATGAACTCATGTATAATAGTTTACCTACTTGTATTTGGAAAATTGTTTATTGATTTATACATGGTTATCTACTATATGTATACTTCTTTACCTATGTTCTCACCAACTGTTTAGTTGATATATTTTAGCATGTTTTCAAGTAATGGAAATTAAGTTTGTTGTTTTGCTCATGCTAAGTTTCAAGGACAAGCTTTAGTTGGATCTAGTTAGACTTTAAATAAATTGAAGACTTATTTGCTTGTTTGGTTTAATTGTTTCTAGAATTGGATGTAATCAATTATTCGATTTTAATAACTTATTTCTATTAGTTTCTTTATCATTGTGTTATGGTTCAATTTCATCACGCCCTTAGTTTTTCTTCTCTAGTTGGGTGTGATAGAACTTATGGACAAGGAGTTGGCAGTCATCCTGACGAAAGAAGAAAAGAATTAAAGTCCAAAGTTGAGGGACCAAACTCGCCAACGAGAGAAACTTGATGAGTGGGAGTATAAAGGGGGAGGGCAGCCCACACCCTCCCCATTCTTGCCAAACTCAGCCAAGGGAGAAGAGAAGAGAGAAAAAGAGGAGAAAAGCTTGGTTCAGGTGGATTCGAGCGTGAAAATCAAAGTGTAGTGGATCAAATCGAAGCTCTACTCGACGGGATCGTTCATGTGAGTTCTAGGACCCCTCTTTTACATGTTTTTGAATGATTTTGGGGCTGGAACACATCTGAAAACTATTTTCGGGTATTTGGGTGAAAACTCGTTTATGTATGTATGTGTACGTGTATGATTCATTTAGGGCTTGATTTCGGGCTTGATTTCGGGCTTGGTTGTGCTTGAATGATGTCGTGGTATGTTTCCCTAAGGTTTAGAAGGGTTAATTTGGGCTCAAACGAGGTTTGGAAGGGTTTGGAGGTCGAAAGGGACGGCTGTAGTTCGGGATGAACTGCATTCTGCATCAGCTAGGGCTATGCAACCGAATGGGGGTCCATGCGACCGAATGGCATGTGACTGGGTCCATACGCACGAAAGGAAGGTGACTAAAGTTCATTCGTATGACAGTAGTGCAACTGAGGGTCGTACGCATGAGGACTATGCGACTGAAGGAAATGCGGCTAAAGGTCGTGTGACTGAATGAAATGCGAATGAAGGTCATACGACTGAAGGTCATGCGACTGGAGTCCATACGCCCATGAGTCTTGCGATTGAGGTTTATACGCACGACAGGTGTGCGACTGAAGGCCACTCGTATGAAGGTCATGCGACTGAGGTCCATACGCCCGGATGTCATGCGACTGAGGTTCATTCGTATGGGAAGTATGCAATTGGAGGCTACGCGACTAGAGGTCCATTCGCCCAGGTGTCCTTATACGCATGGAGGACCATACGACCAAATAGGGTCCATACGCCCGAATGACCATAGTATTGTCTGACTTTCGGAAAAGTTCAGACATAGGCTCGGACCTTTAGGGATGTTGATGATGTGATGGGTACGAACGATATAGGATGACGCATGATGATGTGTGTTGCCGTATGGTTGTTGATGTGATGCGTGTGATTCGGATGATGTTGATGTCGTGTGCTTGTGCACGTTGTATGCTATGCATGATGTATGTTGTGGGTGTGCGATGTTTCCCTGTGTGACTGATGTTGTACGTTTTTGTATGTTCCGTGTTATTATGTATGATTGTCTTTCCGTGGTTACGATGAACGTTAATGAATGTAATGAAAGTATTATATAACGTAAAGTGGAAGAGAATGGAAAGAGGAACGTAATGAATGCATGCATTAATAATGAATGGGATTAAGAAAGGTTTGCAAGCATATGTATGAGGTGAGCGACTCTGTGTCGCAACAAACTCGAAAGGGGTCCTTGTCGCGTACTCCGGTACTATGTCAGTCTTCGGACATGGGTCAGGGGTTTGTGTACAGGCCCCGGCATAGCATCAGCTTTCGAGCATGAGTCGGGGATATTGCATGAGATAGGATTTTTGAATGGATAGAGGATCGCATGCTCCGGTACTGCGTCAGTCTTCGGACATGAGTCGGGAGTTTGTGTACGGGCCCTGGCACAGTATCAGTCTTTGGACATGAGTCGGGAATAGTGCGTGAGAATGAGATGAGATGAATGCGGAACGAATCACGTGCTCCGGTACTGTGTCAGTCTTCGGACATGAGTCGGGGGTTTGTTTACAGGCCCCGACACAGTATCAGTCTTCGGACATGAGTCAGCAGTATTGCGTGAGTTGATAAATGAGAAAAGTAATGATGAAGAGAACGAATGTATGAAATGAACGCTAACGAAATATGATAATAAAAAACGAAACGGAATCCGTGTCATTCGACCTCAATAATCATGGCTGAGTGCCATGAAGAGGGTAAAGTCTGACTGGATCTAGAAAGAAGTGAAAGATAACGATATACGTAGAATGAATGAAAGTTAATGAACGTAAAGATGAAGATAATGATTATATTATATGTATGTACGTATGATGTGTGATCATGTACAAAAGTATAGATTGATTTTGAATGAAAGTAAATAACGGTTTTAACGAAAGAAAAGTATGTTTTTAATATAAAACTAGAACTCACTCAGCAACGCTGACTTTGATGTGTTTCCAGTTGGCAGGTAGTGTTACTGAGGATGGCACGAGGCGGCTACTCAGCTCTTTTGGGATGGAATTCTTTTGTTTAAGCTTTTGTGATGTAATGCAACAATGTATTTTGTAACTAATTGACGATGTATTATTTGGAAAAAGTATTTATAATGAATTGAGAACTCATTTTTGAAAGTATTTATAATGCAACAACATTTTTATAAAGTACATGCAATTAAAGGTTTTTTGCGCGATGAGGAACCAACAATGATGTCAACGTCGATAGACTTCCCATCGGCGACTTCGACCGTGAAGGATCTTTCCAGATTAACACGCGGTTTAGAAAGTATAGGCTCGAATTCCAAGGACACGAAACTCCTATCCGTACCCAAATCAAACAATACAGATGCATAATGACTATTTGCAAAATACATACTTGTTTGGTCATAACCTATTATTGGTATTATGAACACAAAGATAGGAATCTTTATAATACAAGAAATGATTTAAAAGGAGTTCAACAACATACCATTCACCACGTCGTTGTTTGTGACAACCGGCAATTTCAGGTCAATACCCGACCTTGACTTGGTTATAATTACCCCTATAATACTTGATTTGCAATTGAATTCCAATTATTGAAGCCGTTTTATGCATTGCAAAATTTCACGCATTACATTTCATGCATCGGTGATTCGGCGTAATTACCATTTTTACACGCGATACAACCAGCACACGCGAACATTGGTCATAATTCATATACATGTACTAATAAATTCATTTAGGTGTTTCAAAGTATTTTATATTCCATTGGTTCAAAGTATTTTAGATTCCAAATCAAATACATTGGGAAAAACTTAAATTTATAAATAAACCTTAACGCGTAAGCTAATATTTACCCGGATAAAACGCGTATAACGCACTACTACATATACAAGTTATTACTTACATATTATCAATATTATAATATATGATCTTATATGATTTTTATAATAAATTTTTATGTATTTTAAAGTGTAACAAGTTAAAATATATATATATAAATTTCCTTAATATAAGAAATACCACCCTAATACATAGTAAAAACAAAAAAAATGAAACCAAACCTCCCCCCCCTCTCTTGGCCGTAACCCTCTCCCCCACCCCCCACTCACCTTTCTTTTTCTTCTTCCTCCATTGTCAAATCCTCCCAAGACAAAGTTACTTTTGGAGGCTCTAAACTTGCCAATTTGGTGATAAGGGAAAAGCATATGAACAAAAGAGGCTTAACTCCCAACCATGTTTGCAAATCTCTTCTATCTATGTTGAATAATGCACACAAGTTAGTGATTTCCAAGAACATGTAAGGGTTATTAATACAAGTAACCTCCACAATCCACCAACACCACCCAACACACTCTTCTCCTCCTTTCTCCCTTAAATTTTCGGCCAAGCATCACCATTCTCACTTCACCATCTTTCAAAACTCATCTTCTACAAATCTTGTGTGTTCAAGTGCCTTTGGTTGATGATCAAGTGATTTTTGAAGCTTCCAAGCATCCTACAACATCTTGTTCACTTTTTCTTGTTGGGTTTTCTTAGTTCAAAGGATCAAGTCTTCTTTTCCTTGCATTTCAAGACTACCATCTCTTTCTCCTTTCATGTTTAAGGTTAGCCCCTTGTTTCGAATCTTCTATACATCACCATGATGTGTTCATGTTCACTAACTCATCCCAAAAGTGCTCTAGCAAAGTTTAAAAAGTAACAAAACATGTAAGACACTTTCTGGCAGATTCATGTTCTGTGTTTTCAAGACCATAACTTGACCTAAACATGGTCAAATGAACCGTTTCTTGAGCCTAACATTAACTTTAGGATGTCTAGTTTCTAACCCATCCAACCTTGAAATTTTTAGATGAGTATAACCCATCCAAAACGTACAAACAAATTAAAGTGTTGAACCTGATTTTTTTGGCAGAATAAATAGGGCAGAAAGAATGAGGCATAAGTTATGCTTAAAATAATAAAATGAAGATTTTCTTTCTGTGGTAACTTAGCTTAAGGTGTTAGGTTTAAAAGTAATATAGGCTCTATTTGTGAATGTAGGTTTTGACCCCTCAAAAAGGTGAATTCCATAGACATGTACAGAAAAATGCTGCACTGACATCTGTTGCTTCATGAACCATTTCGAGACACTTAAACTTAGTTACATGATACAAGCTATACCTTTTTGGAATCCTAATACCTAGATATAGATGTGATAAAAATATCAGATTTTATAAAAATTCTTTGTACCATGAAAAGAGGATGACAACCAGACCCAGAAATCCCCTTTGATGCTGTCAAATGCCTATATTTAGATAAAGTAAACTTTTGGAGATATTTGGTAAAAAGAAAACCCATACACATGGAAAGTATAATACCATTATACTTAATATAAAACACCTTCAATACATTATGTATCTTTAGGAAGATAAAGATGAATGCAAGAATTTAAATAAAATTTACGACTCGACTTGTCTAATTAGTCAAGTGACATTTTCAAAACTAACTTTGTGGATGAGTTATGCATGACCATCTAGGGTTAGTAATCATGACCTCATGAATATATTATGATTTTGTTTAGGAGATTCCTAGACCAATCATACATACAGACTATTGCTAGTATTCACGCTTGCAATTGAGGTGAGTTTCACGGCCCTATTTTCACTTATTTTCCTTTTGGGGAGATTACATGCAAATTACTAATTTCCTTGGACAAATTTACTTGTCAATGATTTCACATGTTATATAAGTTGTTTAATTTCCATATGAAGTCCCCTGTTATCGAACCGTTAGTTTATTTCCCAAAGCGAGGTAATCATGGATAGTACTATTGAGTTTGACTACCCCCACCCGGGTTAATTACCCTAACCTTGACTGGATGTCTAAACGGGTGCATTATTTGCCTGTTCACACCTATGCTCAGGGTAGGCATGGGTAGGGGCAATTTATTTCAGTTACAGTCTAGCTTCGGCTGCGGCGCTTATATAATATGTAGCATTGTATGTACAACAATCAAATCATAGAAAGTATTGTGGTCCTCTACGCTATTTATTATTACCTAAAACCTGTGAGCTCACCAACATTATGTTGACATTTTTCATGCATGTTTTCTCAGGTAATTGATAGATGCAACAAGTTAAGCTAGCATGGATCATCTCATGTTTAGGGCCATTCATGCTGTTTGGGACATTCATTTACATATCTGTCATGTTTTGAAAATAATTTACCTTATTACTATTGCTTCCGCAAATTTAACTCTGAACAATGATGTACCTTAAACTTATTTGAGACGTATGTTTTACAAAACCATGTAGTGGTCGATCAGTGACGATGAAACCATGACGTTCGCGCCCCACGGGAACCCGCTGTGGTTTGGGGGTGTGATAGATTGGTATCAGAGCCATTGGTTATAGGGAATTAGGTTGCATTTAGTGGACCTAGACATAACTACAGTTCATCACATGTTTTTAACGATTTATACACTAACTTAACTTATATCAATTATACTTGTGCATTGCCTTGTCATAGATATGTCTTGAGCATCGATGCCGATCTATGTTTTCGATTCGGATGAGGAGTATGCGCCCACGTCTCTGACCTCTTCTGCAGGATCCACATCTGTCCTCCCAACTTTGACTCCCCGTGCCTTGATTCAGTCGAGTGATGCCACTAAGACTAAGATCCCTGCACCACCTGCTATCCCTGTCACCGAACCCATTCCTAACCCTACACATGACACCCCAGAGGCATTACCTTCGGCCCGGTACTCCGAGCTACCACCTCCTCCTCCGGGCACGTATTGGTGGGCGTCTACACCCGAGATTCATACCGACCTTCCAGAGGAGCTCATCCCGGGAATCGTGCGTATCATCGGCCCACAACTGCCGATGGTCGTCCCACTAACTATATCCCATATCTTTGTTGAGCCATCCCGGGGCCTGCCCCTGAGACTGCTGAACCTCGACCAGCCGATCCCACTCCCGAGACCACAGATCCCACCTCTCAGCCTGCTGACACCGAGATAGTTGACCTAGACTCGAAGTCCACTGATCCAGCTTCCCTGATAGTCGATACTGACCCGGCCGATCCGACCCGGCCGACTCCGACCCGGCCGACTCCGACCCGGCCGACTCCGACCCGGTTGACTCTGACCCGGCCGACTCCGACCCGGCCTACTCCGACCCGGATGACTCCAATTCGGACGACATCGACCCAATCGACCTGGAGTCCTCCGAGGCCGTTCCCCCGCCCAGTTACCCCACCTCTCACCCTGCTGATCCGGTTACTCAGCCCATTGACCCGATTCTTCAGCCCTCTGATCTGACTCCGCTAGCAGACCTTGATCCCCTCCACCTCGCCCCTGAGCCTGCTGACCCCTCCCCGATAGTTGCTAGCCCCGAACCGGTGACTACAGACACTCACCGTATCCTTGGTCCGGGTGTACCACCGCCCTCTTACCGTCGCTATCGGACTCGCCCTGGGGGTGCGCTTCTTGCACATACTCCTAGGAAGTGGGTTCATGTTCCGATCTGTCTGCCACACCCATTCGAGACTGTACTGCTGAGCCTGAGCCTGTGCCTAAAAGGCGTAGAATCGACATCTGTCGGTGGGGGTGGATGCCTAGCTGACTGGACGAGTGGAGAGACATCGAGGGTATTCCCTCCACTTTCGAGGTAGGCGAGTCCTCGCGTACCCCGCACCCGATTTCCCTCACTCAGGAGCCTATGGAGCTCACCTTGCCTCTTCTCGTGGCACGATCTGAGAGGCATGACTAGCAGCTTCATGAGCTACGCACTGAACTCACCGAAGTTCAGGAGACCTTTGACAGGGAGGACGTGGAGAGCCGATTACTAGCGATCGAGGATGGAAGATACCTCGATGATCAGGCATTGCACACGATGCATAGCCGACTTACCAGGGTGCAGGAGGACATGTCATCCATGACTCAGAGAGTGGAGGCGGCAGAGCAGAGAGCTACCCAGGCAGAGCAGCGCGCGATCATGGCTGAAGAAAAAGTGTTTGTAATGGAAGAGCGCCTGGAGTCCGCTACTGCATTGGCAGCCGTATGCATGCTCATGGCCATGGCGGCCGTACAGACAGGCGCGTTCACTCGCTTATTCCATTGATTGCCTATCGTGAGCGGGTTGTGCTCACGTAATATTGGATATTAACTTGTTGTAGGAGTATGTACTTCGGAAATACTTTGTAATTCGTACAATTTATTATCAAGTTATGTTATCTTTTAAATATTGCGTGGTTGCTTGGTTGATATGATTATTTACTTTTGGTGCACATGTGTTTGACATTATTACATATTGTCTCATCTTGCTTATCATTATGATTTGAAGAAACATGCCACCACGAAGGAGAAACGTCAGAACCAATGTGGGAAGCGGTACTCCCATGACAGCAGAGGCTATAGAACAGCTTGTGGCGCAACGGGTGGTGGATGCAATCGCACATCACGAGGCGAATTGTAACGCTGGAAGATCTGAAGTAAATGGAGGCAATGCCAGTGGCGCAGGAGGTATTATAATGTCTAGCATAGCTAAAGACCTGCAATACACAGGTCATTACTAATGTTTAATTATTATTAATATGATTAAACCTACAACACAGGATCTGATACCAACCACAAAGGTTGCTCCTACAAGACGTTTCTAAACTGTAAGCCGTTTAACTTTCGCGGTAATGACGGACCTGTTGGTTTGGTTCACTGGATAGAGAAGATGGAGTCCGTTCAGCGAATCAGTAACTGTGCTGAGGAGAATAAGACGAAATTCACCACTTGTACCTTTGAAGGTCAAGCACTCACTTGGTGGAATGCTCATGCCCAAACTTTGGGTATTGACGCTGCCTATCAAATCACTTGGGATGAGTTGAAACAAATGCTGACTGATGAATATTGCCCCCAAAATGAATTGCAAAAACTTGAGGTTGAATTCTGGAACCACACCATGAAGGGTGCAGAAGTTACAAGCTACACCACCCGATTCCATGATCTTGCTCGTCTATGCTCTCACATGGTTAACCCAGAGTTCAAGCATGTGGAAAGGTACATTTGGGGCCTTGCACCTCAAATCCAGAGCATGGTCACATCATCCAAGCCAACCACCATCCAAGAGGCTGTCAGGATTTGTACGTCAGGGAGTGTTTGTGAAAAAGACGGTCGTGGAGAAGAACTATGACAACAAGAGGAAATGGGACAACAATCATGTTCGAAATGCTCCGCATCAAAACCAAAACAAACAAGTGGTTTTTAGGGCTTTCACTGCTGGCCCATCTGAAAAGAAGGCAAAAGGTGGGTATGGTGGAAACCTCCTAAGTGCAATAAGTGTAACTTTCACCACCTAGGTGCATGTGGAGACTCAATGTGCCAGAAGTGCAAACGTTTTGGTCATGCAACTAAGGACTATCGAAAGCCCAACACTACTCCTAAAACAGGAAACAATCGTGCGTGCTTCGAATGTGGTGTTACCGGGCATTTTCGCAAGGATTGTCCGAACTTGAAGCAAACAGGTGGAAATAACGCACGTGGTCGAGCTTTTGTGATTGGAGCTGGAGAAGCTCGACAGGACCCGAACATTGTTACAGGTACCTTCCTTGTAAATAATCTCTATGCATCAATCCTATTCATACGGGTGCTGATAGGAGTTTTGTGTCTAGCGAATTTAGTCCATTGCTTGAAATTACTCCTACCCATTTGACTTCTAAATATACTATAGAGTTAGCTGATGGTAAGTTGATCGAAACCGACAAAATCATACAAGGATGCACTCTCAGTTTGGCGGATCATACGTTTAATACAGATTTTCTACCTGTAACCCTAGGGAGTTTCGACATTGTTATTGGCATGGATTGGTTATTAGAAAACCAAGCGGAAATCGTTTATCGTGAGAAAATCATTCGCATTCCACTTCCGAGTGGGGAGACCATATCAATTCAAGGAGAAAAATATGGTACGGTGTTACGGATAATTTCATGTATGAAGGCTCGGAAGTACTTACGAAAGGGCTATCATGCAATCTTGGCGCACGTAGTGGAGAAGCGAAACGAAGAGGAAAGAATCGAGGATACACCCATCGTGCGAGACTACCCGGAAGTCTTTCCCGAGGACTTGCCGGGACTTCCACCGCAAAGACAGGTCGAATTTCGAATTGACCTGGTACCTGGAGCTGCTCCAGTAGCACGATCCCCATACCGACTAGCACCGTCAGAGATGCAAGAGTTGTCTAATCAATTACAAGAGTTGTTAGATAAAGGATTCATAAGGCCAAGTTTCTCACCCTGGGGAGCCCTAGTTTTATTTGTTAAGAAGAAAGATGGATCTTTTCGAATGTGCATCGATTACCGGGAGTTAAACAAACTCACCATTAAGAACCGGTACCCTCTCCCTCGAATTAACGACTTATTTGACCAACTTCAAGGATCTAGTTACTACTCGAAGATTGACTTACGTTCTGGATATCACCAATTACGAATCCAAGAGGAAGACATCCCAAAGACCGCATTTCGAACTCGTTATGGTCACTACGAGTTCATGGTTATGCCATTTGGGTTAATAAATGCAACAGCTGTATTCATGGATCTCATGAATAGAGTGTGCAAACCCTACTTGGATAAATTCATGATCGTCTTCATCGATGACATCTTGATATATTCACGAGCCAAGGATGAGCACGAACAATATTTAAGGTTAATCTTGGAGCTACTCAAGAATGAGAAATTATACGCAAAATTCTCAAAATGCAACTTCTGGATCCGAGAAGTGAATTTCTCGGGCATGTGGTTAACGAGAAGGGATACATGTTGACCCATCCAAGATAGAGGCCATTAAAAACTGGGAGGCACCTATGACCCCAACTGAGGTGCGACAATTCCTAGGTTTGGCAGGCTATTACCGATGCTTTATTGAAAATTTCTCCAAAATAGCCCAACCACTGACAACCCTGACTCAGAAAGACAAGATTTTTGATTGGGTTGATAAGCAGGAAGCGGCGTTTCAATTATTAAAGCAGAAACTGTGTTGCGCGCCAATTCTGTCTCTACCAGAGGGAAATGATGGTTTTGTGGTGTACTGTGACGCATCGCAATAAGGACTTGGTTGTGTCCTAATGCAACGTGACAAAGTTATTGCTTACGCGTCATGACAATTGAAAGTGCATGAGAAAAACTACACCACTCACGACCTCGAATTAGAAGCTGTTGTTTTTGCACTAAAGATTTGGTGCACTACCTGTATGGTACCAAATGTACTATATTCACCATCATAAAAGCCTCCAGCACATCTTCGATAAGAAGGAACTAAACATGAGGCAACGCAGGTGGGTTGAGTTACTAAACATTATGACTGTGAGATTTGTTATCATCCTGGAAAAGCGAATGTTGTAGCAGACGCTCTGAGCAAGAAAGAATGAACCAAGACTTTATGGATGCGAGCGTTGGGAATGACGATTCATACGAGTCTAACTACTCAAATTCATGATGCTCAATCTGAGGCACTAAAGGAACAGAATTTGAAGGAAGAATCCCTTCACGGAATGGATAAACAACTTGAGATCAAGTCTGATGGAACTCGCTACTTCATGAATCGAATTTGGGTGCCAAATTTTGGAAACTTGAGGGATCTTGTGATGAACGAGGCACACAAATCCAGATACTCCATCCACCCGGGTTCTGATAAGATGTATCAGGACCTGAAGGAGTTCTACTGGTGGCCTAACATGAATGTTGACATTGCCACCTATGTTAGCAGGTGCCTCACGCGTTCAAAGGTTAAGGCAGAGTATCAGAAGCCATCTGGATTACTACACCAATCGGAGATTCCACAATGGAAATGGGAGCAGATTTCCATGGATTTCATCACAAAACTACCCAAGAGATCCTCCGGTTGTGATACGATTTGGGTAATTATGGATTGACTGACAAAGTCTGCTCACTTCCTACCAATAAAGAAACTGATAAAATAGAAGGTTGACGAGGTTTTATCTCAAGGAGGTTGTTTCGAGACATGGAGTACCGATCTCCATTATCTCTGATCGAGACAGTCGATTTACCTCGAGATTTTGGCAATCATTACAAAAGCCTTGGGTACACGGTTGGATATGAGTACCGCATACCACCCTCAAACAGATGGTCAGAGCGAATAGACCATTCAGACGTTAGAAGACATGCTTAGGGCTTGTGTGATAGACTTTGGAAACCGTTGGGATCTTATCTACCCCTAGCTGAGTTTTCTTACAATAATAGCTATCACACCAGTATCAAAGCCGCACCGTTTGAAGCACTATACGGAAGGAAGTGTCGATCACCACTGTGTTGGACAGAGGTTGGCGATAGTCAACTCACTGGTCCCGAGATCATACGCGAGACCACGGAAAAGATCGCTCAGATTCAGAACCGACTCAAAGCCGCACGTGACCGTCAGAAAAGCTATGCTGACGTGAGACGTAAACCATTGGAATTCCAAGTGGGAGATAAGATTCTACTTAAGGTCTCAACATGGAAAGGAGTCATTCGTTTTGGCAAACAAGGTAAGCTAAATCCTAGATACATTGGACCATTTGAAATCCTAGCTAGGATTGGTCCTGTAGCTTACATGCTCAAACTTCCCCAGGAACTTAGTAGTGTTCATGACACTTTCCACGTGTCAAATCTAAAGAAGTGCCTGTCGGATGAAACTCTAGTTATAACACTCGATGAGGTCAGATTGATGAACAACTTCACTTTATTGAGAAACCTGTAGAGATCCTAGATCGAGAGGTAAAGAAGATGAAACGAAGCCGCATTCCCATAGTGAAGGTCCGGTGGAATTGCAGACGAGGACCCGAATTTACTTGGGAATGTGAAGACCAAATGAAGCTCAACTGCCCTTACTTGTTTGAAACCCTGGCATCTGCAGACAACCCTAACTGAATTTCGGGATGAAATTCTTTCTAACTTGGGGAGTATGTGACAATCGGCAATTTCAGGTCAATACCCGACCTTGACTTGGTTATAATTACCCCTATAATACTTGATTTTCAATTGAATTCCAATTATTGAAGCCGTTTTATGCATTGCAAAATTTCACGCATTACATTTCATGCATCGGTGATTCGGCGTAATTACCATTTTTACACGCGATACAACCGGCACACGCGAACATTGGTCATAATTCATATACATGTACTAATAAATTCATTTAGGTGTTTCAAAGTATTTTATAATCCATTGGTTCAAAGTATTTTAGATTCCAAATCAAATACATTGGGAAAAACTCAAATTTATAAATAAACCTTAACGCGTAAGCTAATATTTACCCGGATAAAACGCGTATAACGCACTACTACATATACAAGTTATTACTTGCATATTATCAATATTATAGTATGTGATCTTATATGATTTATTATAATAAATGTTTATGTATTTTAAAGTGTAACAAGTTAAAAAATATATATAAAAATTTCCCTAATATAAGAAATACCACCCTAATACATAGTAAAAACAAAAAAAAATGAAACCAAACCCCCCCCCATCTCTTGGCCGTAACTCTCTCCCCCCCCCACTCACCTTTCTTTTTCTTCTTCCTCCATTGTCAAATCCTCCCAAGACAAAGTTACTTTTGGGAGGCTCTAACTTGCCAATTTGGTGACAAGGGAAAAGCATATGAACAAAAGAGGCTTGACTCCCATTCATGTTTGCAAATCTCTTCCATCTATATTGACTAATGCACACAAGGTAGTGATTTCCATGAACATGTAAGGGTTATTAATACAAGTAACCTCCACAATCCACCAACACCACCCAACACACTCTTCTCCTCCTTTCTCTCTTAAATTTTCGGCCAAGCATCACAAATCTCACTTCACCATCTTTCAAAACTCATCGTCTACAATTCTTGTGTGTTCAAGTGCCTTTGGTTGATGATCAAGTGATTTTTGAAGTTTCCAAGCATCCTACAACATCTTCTTCACTTTTTCTTGTTGGGTTTCTTAGTTCAAACGATCAAGTCTTCTTTTCCTTGCATTTCAAGACTACCATCTCTTTCTCCTTTCTTGTTTAAGGTTAGATCCTTGTTTCTAATCTTCTATACATCACCATGATGTGTTCATGTTCACTAACTCATCCCAAAGTGCTCTAGCAAAGTTTAAAAAGTAACAAAACATGTAAGACACTTTCTGGCAGATTCATGTTCTGTGTTTTCAAGACTATAACTTGACCTAAACATGGTCAAATGAACCGTTTCTTGAGCCTAACATTAACTTTAGGATGTCTAGTTTCTAACCCATCCAACCTTGAAGTTTTTAGATTAGTATAACTCATCCAAAACGTACAAACAAATTAAAGTGTTGAACCTGATTTTTTTGGCAGAATAAAAGGGCAGAAAGAATGAGGCATAAGTTATGCTTAAAGTAATAAAATGAAGATTTTCTTTCTGTGGTAACTTTGCTTAAGGTGTTAGGTTTAAAAGTAATATAGGCTCTATTTGTGAATGTAGGTTTTGACCCCTCAAAAAGGTGAATTCCATAGACATGTACAGAAAAATGCTGCACTGACATCTGTTGCTTCATGAACCATTTCGAGGCACTTAAACTTAGTTTCATGATACAAGCTATACCTTTTTGGAATCCTAAGACATAGATATAGATGTGATAAAAATATCAGATTTTATAAAAATTCTTTGTACCATGAAAGAGGATGACAACCAGACCCAAAAATCCTCTTTGATGCTGTCAAATGCCTATATTTAGTTAAAGTAAACTTTTGGAGATATTTGGTAAAAGGAAACCCATACACATGGAAAGTATAATACCATTATACTTAATATAAAACACATTCAATACATTATGTATCTTTAGGAAGATAAAGATGAAGGCAAGAATCTAAATAAAACATTTACGAATCGACGTGTCTAATTAGTCAAGTGACATTATCAAAACTAACTTTGTGGATGAGTTATGCATGACTATCTAGGGTTAGTAATCATGACCTCATGAATATATTATGATTTTGTTTAGGAGATTCCTAAACCAATCTTACATACAGACTATTGCTAATATTCACACGTGCAATTGAGGTGAGTTTCACGGCCCCATTTTCACTTATTTTTCTTTTGGGGGAGATTACATGCAAATTACTAATTTCCTTGGACACATTTACTTATCAATGATTTCACATGTTATATAAGTTGTTTACTTACCATATGAAGTCCCCTGTTATCGAACCGTTAGTTTATTTCCCAAAGCGAGGTAATCATGGATAGTACTATTGGGTTTGACTACCCCCACCCGGGTTAATTACCCTAACCTTGACTGGAGGTCTAAACGGGTACATTATTAGCCTGTTCACACCCATGCTCATGGTAGGCATGGGTAGGGGCAATTTATTACAGTTACATTCTAGCTTCGATTGCGGAGCTTATATAATTTGTAGCATTGTATGTACAACAATCAAATCATAGAAAATATTGTGGTCCTCTACGCTATTTATTGTTACTTAAAACTTGTGAGCTCACCAACATTATGTTGACATTTTTAATGCATGTTTTCTCAGGTAATTGATAGATGCAACAAGTTAAGCTAGCATAGATCATCTCATGTTTAGGGTCATTCATGCTGTTTGGGACATTCTTTTACATATCTGTCATGTTTTGAAAACAATTTACCTTATTACTATTGCTTCCGTAAATTTAACTCTAAACAATGATGTACCTTAAACTTATTTGAGACGTATGTTTAACAAAACCATGTAGTGGTCGATCAGTGACTATGAAACCATGACGTTCGCGCCCCACGGGAACCCGCCGTGGTTTGGGGGTGTGACATTGTTAGCTTGAGCTTGATTGATGTTGATGTTGAAAGCCCTTCCACAAGCCGGTGGCACAGTTCCCGCATTGAGAGGACATTGCGGACGAATATGACCAGGCTCGCCACAGTTATAGCAGGTTCGGTTGGTAAGAATTGCAGTGTTGTTTGGCGCACGAAGACAAGTGGCCACCAAGTGCCCATACTTTCCACACAACGATCATACTTGGCATGGAGTGTTGCTCGCGTGATGGTACTTGCACGTGTTACACATAGGATATGGACCAGCATAAGCTCTAGCCATGGGAGCTTGATTTGCAACCACCATTTGTTTTTTAGGTGAATTTGGGGTGGTCACAGCGTAGTTGCGTGTCGGGGTGAACTTACGCTTCTTGTTTTGGGAAGATGACTCGGCCCTTACCTCCTTTGTTGCCTCAGGTGTCACCTTCGTAGTAGACTTGGAATCCTTTGCCGACATAGTGCCAGCTCTAATATGATTCTCAGTGAGCTACGCGGTGATAGTAATTGCCTCCTCCAATGTTGTGGGCCTACTACCTACCACGGCATCTTGAATTTGAGGTGGCACCCCCTTGATAAATTTCTCAATGTTACGGGGCACGGTGTCCACCATGTGTGGTAGAAGCATGCTCAACTCATGATGTCGGGTGGAATAAGCCAGGTGATTTGCACCATCTTGTTTGAGGTTCCAAAATTCCTCCTCTAGCTTTTGCAACTTGCTCCTCGGGCAAAAATTTTGGATCACGATATCCTTAAATTCCTCCCAGGGCAACACCAAAGCAACTTCAGTTCCACGGTTTCTCTTTTCGCTATTCCACCATGTTAGTGCCCGTTGTTAAAGAACACTTGTAGCATAGCGAACCTTGAACTCGTCGGGGCACTCGCTAACAATGAACGGTGTTCTCCATACTTTCAAACCACTCGAGGAGTCCAGTGGATCCTTCTTTTCCACTCAAACAAGTGGGTTTGCACGAGTTGAAGTGTTTGAAAGTGCAGGTACGAGTGTTCCCTTGTTGATTGTTGCTATTCTCTCCATGAGCACCGCTATTGTTCCCATTGGTGTTGTTGTTGCTATTAGCCATTAGGGTGCTATTAAGTTCAGCAACCATAGTTGGGAGCACAACAGCCATTTGTCGGGCGATCATTGCTGCAAGCTTGCGGTCGGACTTCCACGCTTTCCATGATGGCGAGACATGCTAGATACAAAATGAGTTAGTTACGGGAATGAAGATAACAAATGATAGTAGTTTAAACAAGAATAAGCTAAGAGTTGTAAGGCATGCGGAATGGTTCCATTTGGTAACGCATTACTATTTGGAAACGTTGTCACGTCAAGTAAATTGACCCATTTGCCTTAGAAACTTGTGTATATCGACCATAGTTTATCACTCATCCCAGAAAATCCCCAGGTAAGCATAACTAGTCCCGTAGGATTTATACGAATGCTTACCTTAGCCCGAAGGTCTTTTGCCAGGAAATTCAGAATACAGGTGTCTTTGTGTCACACAATATTTCTTAGGTTCATGAAATCAAAACCTTGATGAGATTTATATAGATTAGACATAACGTCTAAAGATCCAAGTCATAAGCATAAGTATACGATTCCACATGTCGTCGAGAATAAGATTAAGAGGTTTCATGTTCGGGGAGACTCAAAGAGTCAAAGATAAGTTTAGGGAGACAAGTAACAATGTTTAGGCAATCCTATGCTAATACATCAAATTGCACATAAGAAGGCATAGCATTATGTAGCATGCAAACCATATAATTTACAATATAGAAATATAATTCCATAAGGTTCATGCATATGCTATAGTCTAGGTCACCATTTCTAATAACCTAAATCCCTATAGTTACGGGCTCTGATTCCAATCTGTTACACCCCAACCTTAACGGCGGAAACGTCGAGGTGTGAAGGTTAAGATCGTTCACAGCCACATAACGCTATTAATAACCCAAGTATATATTAATCATAAGTGCCAATTGTACCATTACAAACATAAGTCTCAAAGAAAGTAAATAACATAACATAAGATGTAACAAGCCATTTATTTCATTTATTTAACTAGGTCCATTCCTAGATGTGAAAGCACTTCAAGATGCCAATCAAACGTGAGCATTTCCTGAAACATGTTAAAAATAAGGGTCAATAATAACGTTGGTGAGATTTCCATAGTTTTCAATATATAAGTATATAAAAGATGGCAATTCATGTTGTAAGTTAGAGAACAAAGTAATTAGGGATGCAAGACAGAATGCACAATCAAACCTTGGTAAAGTTTGACAAGTCTCAAACGTTTACAAGTATATACGATTAGCTAAGTGTACTTGGATCAACCAAGCAGACTTGTCAGGCCCATAGATCTATGACGTCGCCAGGCTAGCAATAGTTAATGATTGTACATATATTCGATATTACATGGTAGCTACAAAGGTCAACTAACCATAACATAAGGTGAAATGCCATAAGTTTACAAGAATCAAACGTGTTTACAAGTGCAATGTTTATAATGTAACATGTTTCACCCTAAAGTGTAAAAATAATAAAATGGGTATAGAAATACTCACTTGGCAAATAAGTATAGGAATGTTGATTAAAAGAAAATATAATAAGCAACGTTCCAACGTAGTGCTTCACCAGGTACCTAAGTATATATATATATTTATAAGATTTAAGTTTTATTGTAATGAGTTTAACGAATCAACGAGGACTAGGGTTTTAAGTCGAATTTGGGGTTTGTCAAATAATTATGTCTAAACAAATGGAATAAATTTATATTTTCTTAAATATATATATATATATATATATATATATATTATTCAAAGTTGTGAAAAGAAACAATTATAATAATTACAAATGTTATATAAAAAGTTTAAATATAAATAAAATTAATTGAAAGATATTTGAAACAATAATAATTTACTAATTATTATTTTCAATCCATTTTTATTAAATTTATCCAAACAAGCTTTATTAAAATATCTTATCAATAAAAATATTTTTATTTAAACTTAGAAAATTTTACAGAAAATATTTGGAGGCTTTCGAAATATTTAGAATTTATAAAAATTATTTTTATATATATTAGAAATTTTCTAAATTTTGTTTTAGGCTAAAAAAACGTTTAAAAACAAAACATGAGGTGCCCCGGATTCGAACCAGGGACCTCGTGTTTAAGGGGGCGGGTATGTTATCAGTGAACTAAGGCCTCAGCCGCGATTAATATTGGTTTTGAAATCTTAAGAACATAACCAAATAAACAAACAAACAAACAAACATACCCAGTGTATCCCGCTGGAGAGCAGGGTCTGGGAGGGGTATATGGTGGCATGTCTTTCCCCTATCTAGAAAGATAGAGAGACCGCTACCGAAGAGACCCCCGACTCGTTAACAAAGTCAATAACAATAACAAGCATAATACAAAGCATACAACACACAGATATATATCACATAAAGAATTAGATAAAGCATACGACACAAAGATATATATTCACACAAAGATATAACACAGTCAATAACAATAACAATCGTAATAAAAACGGCATGTAACACCCAAAGAGGGTATATGAGGAAAACTACACCTAGCGAGTGTGGTCCGGCCATATATTACCGTATACCCTTCCCACCCACAAAACCCACTAAAAGTCCTTGATTTTAATTCTACGCCTCCACTCACTTCTATCCTCGATCATGTTCTCAGAAAGATGCAAGTCTATCATATCCCTCCTAATAACCTCGTCCCAAGTCAACCTAGGTCTACCTCTACTCCTCCTACCCTCTAAGGTGATGTTCTCTACTGCTCGGACAGGTGCTGCCATCGTTCTCCTTTTCACGTGCCCAAACCATCTTAATCTTCCCTCTCTTATTTTTTCTGTGATAGAAGCCACCTCTAGCCTCTGGCGAAAGACGTCGTTTCTTATCCGATCCAATCTTGTATGTCCACACATCCACCTCAGCATTCGCATTTCTGCGACCTCTATTTGTCTCTCGTGCGATTTCTTTATGGCCCAACAGTCTGTGCCGTATAACATAGCTGGACGTACTGCCACTCTGTATAGTTTTCCCTTTAGTTTGGCTGGGAACCTCTTATCGCACAAAATCCCTGATGCTGCTCTCCACTTGCACCATCCTGATTGTACACGGTGTGCTACATCGCTGTGTATCTCTCCATCTTCCTGTACGTACGAGCCAAGGTATTTGAACCTAGATGTCCGGGGACCGCCATTCCCTGGATACTGATTTGGGTGTCCTCCTCGGCCTCACCACTAAAGTTACAATGCATGTATTCTGTTTTAGAGCGGCTTATCCTTAAGCCCCTGCGTTCTAGTGCTGCTCTCCACTGTTCTAATCTTTCGTTAAGCACGGTCTTAGATTCTGATATTAAGACGATATCATCCGCAAACAGCATACACCATGGTACTGGCTCTTGTATAGACTTGGTAATCTCGTCCAACACTACTGTGAAGAGGAATGGGCTCAATGCCGATCCTTGATGGAGTCCTACTTCCACCGGGAAGTAGTCTGTGTCTCCGACAGGTGCTTGTACACACGTTTTTGCCCCGTCATACATATCCTTTATTATTTTGATATACCTCTCTGGTACCTTTCTACGTCGTAGACTTTCCCAGATGAGTTTCTGCGGCACACTGTCATAGGCTTTTTCTAGGTCAATGAATACCATATGTAGGTCTCTTTTCTTTTCTCTATATTTCTCCATCATCCTCCTTATGACGTGTATAGCTTCTGTTGTAGAGCGTCC
The DNA here is from genome assembly GCA_024085815.1 of Flaveria linearis. Classification (NCBI taxonomy): domain Eukaryota; kingdom Viridiplantae; phylum Streptophyta; class Magnoliopsida; order Asterales; family Asteraceae; genus Flaveria; species Flaveria linearis. The sequence continues at coordinate 1,922,352 of CM044006.1, read as the reverse complement.
TGGCATAAATCCAAATTGGTTTACCGCTATCTGAGTTTCTCGTCTAATTCTCGTGTCAACAATTCTTTCCCATAGCTTCATCGTGTGGCTCAATAGCTTTATTCCCCTGTAATTTGCGCAACATTGGACATCTCCCTTTTTCTTATATATGGGGACTATGACATTGCTTCTCCACTGCTCTGGCATCTTTCCTGTCTTAAAGATGGTGTTGAATAAGTCCGTTAGCCATTGTAGGCCCTCATCCCCAAGGCACTTCCACACTTCTATCGGGATGTTGTCTGGCCCCACCGCCTTAGCCCTTCCCATTTTCTTCAAAGCTCTCTTGACTTCATCGACTGTGATGCTTCTACAATAACACTTGTTTTGTTGCATCGTTTGATTTGTTTCATCGATATCCGTTTGTTGGTTACTGTTCGTTATGTTGAAAAGGTTATCGAAGTACGTTTTCCATCTCCCCTTGATGTCTTTCTCCCTCACCAAGACCTTTCCATCCGCGGCCTTTATAAACTTCACCAATCTCAAGTCCTGTCTGCTACGTTCCCTTGCCTTGGCGATCATAAACATGTCATGTTCACCCTCTTTCGTCTCTAATCGCTTATACATCCTCTCGTATGCTGTGTTCTTTGCCTCTGCCACAGACTTTTTCGCCTCTCGTTTAGCCTCTTTGTATTTATCTTTTAGCTCTGCTCGTTTTCCTCATTATTACAGCGTAAAAACTCTCTAAAACTTTGTTGTTTAATTCTTATCCTCTCCTGTACATCTTCGTTCCACCACCAGGATTCCTTATGACCGATTTTTCTATTTGTTGTAGTCCCAAGCGTTTCTTTAGCTGCTTGAATTACTCTATTTGCCATCGCCTCCCACTTTTGGTTGGCATCTTCCTGTGGCCCACTCAGGTTCATTGGTATGATTTTATCTCTAAAGATGGTAATCTTTTCGTCTTTGAGTTGTCCCCATCGGATCGTAGGTCTACTTCTCTTAGTTGGTTGGACAATTGCTCTCTTCAGTCGTAGATCTGCCACCAACATGTGATGTTGAGTGACTACTGTCTGTCCCGGTATTGTCTTGCAGTCCTTCCACGAGCTACGATCTTCTCTCCTCATCAGCAAATAATCTATCTGTGTGTGTCTCCCGCCGCTGCTAAACGTAATTAGATGCGATTCTCTTTTCTTGTAAAACGAATTTATGATGCTTAGTTCATGCGCTAATGCAAAGTCAAGGAGCTCCCTACCGACGTCATTTCTCAGACCATACCCAAAGCCTCCATGCACCGACGGGAAATGATCGTTGTCCTTACCGATATGCCCATTAAAATCTCCTCCTATGAATATTTTTTCTTCTCGAGGTATGTCTCCCATAACGTGATCTAAGCTCTCCCAGAACTTCTTTCTTTCCGTATCCCCTAATCCTAATTGCGGTGCATACGCACTAATTACAGCCACCACTTCGTCTCCTATTACTATCCTTAACAACATAAGTCTATCATCGATTCTTCTAACCTCCACTACATTATCCTGAAGTTCTTTAGCAACTAAAACACCTACTCCATTTTTTGTTCCCTCTGACCCTGAATACCATAGTTTATACCCATTACACTCCTTTGCCCTCCCACCCCGCCATCTAGTCTCCTGGATGCACGCTATCTGAACCTTACGGCTCCTTAACACATCTATTATCTCTAATAACTTACTAGTAAGTGTTCCTACATTCCACGATGCCACTCTTAATCTAAAATCCTTTTTCCTTGTATTCGCACCTCTCGTCACCGAACATGATCTCGGGGCAGCATAATGACACCTGCTGTCTATATTACCTGACAGAGTCCACTAGAACAACCCCTAAAAAAGAATTATAGCAGAAGTAAAGCACAATCAAAAGCAATCCGTCACACGCGTTCAGCAGTACACGATGGACCAGAACTTAATCAAAAAAAATAGCAACAATGATCACCACTTCACACAATGACACACTATCCTGAGTATAGCTTCAAATAAGCCAATGAAACCTATATAGAGAACAGTTCTAAGATTGACCAGAAATAAGGACAACAGCCCACAAATGCTCAACACACCAACTTGACCAACAATATACAGCTTACTCAGCAATTAATATCAAAACACTAACAATTATACAACTAATCACCAAGTTTTAACCACTAATCAATTAGACACGAATATATCACACAAGTGATGCACCAGAAAACAGATCACACAAGTGATGCACCAGTAAACCTATGAGGAGCAACAGAAATCACACAAACCAGTAAAGAGCAACAAAAGACAGATCACACAAACCAGTAAACCAGTAAACCAGTAACCTATAAAGAAGATGCAAGGATTAAAATCACACAAACCAGTAGAGAGCAACAGAACACAAATCACACAAGTGATGCACCAGTAAACCAGTAAACCATTAAAGAGCACCCGAAAACAACACAGATATCTCAACAGCTGCTGGTACTCCTAACCCAGCCAATATCAGCCTAAAGTAGAAACTAAAAGCGAGAGAGAAGGAACAATCTCACCAGATGTGCGGTTCTTCAGAATGTGCCCTAGATTTAGCAACCTTCACTTAGGGTTGCGAATCCAAGGCAGAAGCAGACTAACAGCAGTAAGATCTAGGGTTGTTGCCCTAGATTCGCGAAGGAGATGTCGAGAGCAAGGCCGAGGGTTGCGAATCCAAGGCCGAGAGTTGTTTCGGTCGAGAGTCGGGTGAGTTGTTGTCGATCGAAGACAGCCGAGAGTAGCAAGAGGTCGATCGAGTAGCCGGCGGGGGTTAGGCCGGCGGGGCTGTCGGATCGAGTGGCAAGAGGTCGATATGCGGGGTTAGGCGCCGGTGCTGTTCTCGGCTGCTCTCGAAGTAGATGCGCCGGTGCTCACGAAGTGCCCTCGAAGGAGATGCGCCGGTGCTCTCGAAGGAGATGTGCGGTTCTCGCAGGAGATGCGCCGGTGTTCTCGGCTGCTCTCGAAAGAGATTCACTCGGGTTTGGCCGGCGGAGGTCGCCGGTGGTCGCCGGTGGGGGGGGGGGGGTCGGAGATTTGAACGTCGGAGACTGACAATAAAATTAATTTTTTTATACGGGTATGGTATTAGGTGATACTTGCCTGATTACCAGAAACCATCTTATAAGAACATAACCAAATAAAACCCCAAAATCGTATGAACCCTAATTTGTTCATTCTAAAATTGACTCCCAAATCGAATGATTCAACCCGATTAACCTTGGGGCTTTTGATCCCTGGGTGTAATCGAGTCGAATGGTGTATCACACTTACTTGATTATGATCGAATTGTAGGTTTTAGCCTCGATTTGACTTCGTTAACCTTGCGATGAACAAAGCTTAGATTCCGATTGTTTGAGTGTGTGTATCATGAATTAGGGTTCACAGAGAGTTGAAAGGGATCAAAAGGAACATTTGCCCTCTGTTATATAGTTCCAATTCGATGGATTAATTGTCCAACGCTAGAAGTTTATGTCGAGAGTTTCAAGTCGATTTAAGGTTGTTTAATTGTTGTTACAGGTGAAATTAAACATCCATTAACTTCGAAATAACTATACGAACGTGGATTCGTGTTTAATTTCATCATTGATGCGATTTAAGTGGTTGAACGGTTTTGATGTTGAACGGGTTTCGGTTTTGAGTTAATAGGCTACCTTCACCGCATTGTTAGGCTAATTAAGACACATGTTCAGATTTAAATGGTTTCACGAGCGTAGTGGCACCGGTTTGAAGCCAAACGGTTTAGTTTTGTGGTGGTTTGGACCCGCCGGAACTCGGCCGGAGTCGCCGGCCCCTCTCGCCGGAATTGCGGGAGAAGAAAGAGGGGAGGGGGTTTTAGTTTCAAAATTTACACTAATGGTCCTTGTGGTTTACATTTTGTTATTTCATGTTAAAAACTTTCTTTTGAAGTTTCAAAATTGGCATTATAACCCCCAAGACTTCTTTTAAACCTTTTTAAGTTTAATAAATTTTATAAATTATTATTATTATTATTCCTAGTTATAATTATTATTGTTATAATTTTACTATTATTAATATTATCATTATTATTATTATTATATGATTATTATTATACATTATTATATTCAATTAAATAATTAGCAACTTCCTAACTACTAATCATAAAAGCAACTCAAAAGTTTCAATGGTGACAGTAAAGATCCTTACAATAATAAACAATGATAACATCTAAAATAACCAAAATTACATGATGTTACATGAAAGGTGAAAATACACCGACTATCAAGATAAAGATTCAAGCTCAAATCTTCTTCAGAACATGAAACCTTGGGCTTTTATTTGGAAGGCACTCAAATTGACAGTGGTCTCCCTGTGACTATACCCGACAAAATGGGATGGGCGGGACGGGGCGGGCCGGGTGGGGCAAGGTCTCAAATCAAGACGGGTTCGGGTCAGAATAGGTTCGGGTTAAAACGGGGCCTGTTTAAAAAACAGATCAGGATAGGCATCAGTCAAGATGGATTTTGATTAGAATGGATATGGGTCGGGACAGGTCAACTCTAAAATTTTGCTAGAATTCTCCATTTTTTCCAACATATATCATAAGAAAACTATGTACAACGCAAATAAAGGATGTTATAAACATGGTTATCACAAACCGTCGATGGTTGTTTGGAATTACTATTCTGATCCATCAAACAAATATAATTTAAGATTTTAAAGCAAGAATTCATTTTCTTGTGAAGAAATCTACAGGTTGTTTTGATTCTAAAGATTAGATTTAAATATATTTCTCTTTTTGAAAATTAACTGTGACGAGTTCATCATGATCATATATTGTGATCTATAGTCATTTACATATAATATCCATCAAAGCATCAACCAGACGTCCAGACCCAATGCTTAGAAACTTGAGACAAAAATCAGAGGTTTGAATTTACGGGACCCGATGAATTGAAGAAGACGATGAGCCCAATACACCACCTTGGCCCTTAAATTTACTAGAAGACTAAGATATGTTGAACTTATCCTTTCATTTTGTCCTTCATATCATCCATTTGATAGAAACCGAGATCAAAAACAACAGTGATGAATTGTGGACTGTGGTGGAAGACGACGTGGTTAAGAAGAACCCGTACTATACTATTCTATTTCGCTTTGACCAATCATAACCCCGATTAATGCTTTTACTAATTTTATATTTACCCATGATCCATGAGAATAAATACTTAACCCATAGCCTATGAGTTTTCATTTGAGAAACTCAAATTTAAAGAGTTGGGCCAACATTGTCATATCTACTTCTGACCTTCTTTGTTATTATGGTAGTCTAGAGGTAGAACAACCATTGATAGAGTTTTTTTTTTTTTTTTTTTTTTTTTTTTTTTTTTTTTTTTCAATTAGGAGCAACTTTCACTTGTATTATTACTAGCAACCTATATGTTTGTACAGGTCCAACACCCTGCTAGGTTTTATGAATGAATGGCTGTTCAAAAAAAAAAAAGAATGCATAGAGTAAAGGTGTTAGGCTTTTATTTTTTTTTTCTTTCATTTTTTTAAATTATTTTGTTTGTTAGTAGTAAGGTAATAGAGCAATTTAATATGAATTTAACTGAAAGATTAAAAAAGTAAATTAGAAGGAAATATCTTTACAAACTTATGTACTTCAAAATATAAAATTATTGGGAGTCAAAGGTTGAGTGGTGCTAATTGGTACTAACGAAGTGTTATAAGAGTAGAGTAAAAAGCTGAGGGAATGCAGTGTTTTGATTATTATGTACTGCTTGTCAAGGCAAGAGAAAGTAAGAAGACAGACTAGAGAATGAGAGCATGACATGTTTAAGTTAGCCAGGCAGGAGAAAGTAGAAGACAAGACTTGAGAATGACGAAGTTTATAAAGGCTGCGGATGGAAAGTTTTGGTGAACGACAAAGACATCAAGGGGAGATGGAAAACTTACTTCGATAACCTTTACGACAGAAGGAACCCAAATCAACAAACTGAGATAGATAAAACAACCCAAACAATGCAACAAAACAATGCTATTGTAGAAGTATCACAGTAGACGAAGTTGAGAGAGATATGAAGAAAATGGGAAGGGCTAAAGCGGTGGGGCCAGACAACATACCGATTGAAGTGTGAAAATACCTGGGAGATGAGTGGCTCCAATGGCTAACAGATTTATTCAACACTATCTTTACGACAGAGAAGATGCCAGATCAGTGGAGAACCAGTGTCATAGTCCCCATATATAGAAAAAAGGAGATGTTTAAAGTTGCAAAACTACAGAGGAATAAAGCTATTGAGTCACATGATGAAATTATGGGAAAGACTTATTGACACAAGAATTAGATGGAAACTCAGATAGCGTTAAACCAATTTGGATTTATCCAGGACGCTCTACAACAGAAGCCATACACGCCATAAGGAGGATAATGGAGAAATACAGAGAAAAGAAAAGGGACCTCCATATGGTATTCATCGACCTAGAAAAGGCCTATGACAGTATTCCGCGTCAACTAATTTGGGAAAGTCTACGATCTAGAAGGGTACCAGAGAGGTATATCAAAATAATCAAGGATATGTATGATGGGGCAAAAACGTGTGTGCGAGCACCGATCGGAGACACAGACTCTTTCACCGTGGAAGTGGGACTCCACCAAGGATCGGCACTGAGCCCATTCCTCTTCACAGTAGTGTTGGATGAGATGACCAAGTCTATACAACAGCCAGTTTCGTGGTGCATGCTCTTTGCGGATGATATTGTCTTAATATCGGAATCTAAAATGGTGCTTAACGACAGGCTAGAACAGTGGAGAGCAGCACTAGAGCGCAAAGGTTTAAGGATAAGTCGCTCTAAAACAGAATACTGCATTGTAACTTTAGTGTGAGGCGGAAGAGGACACTCAAATCAGTATTCAGGGTATGGCGGTCCCACAAACGTCTAGGTTCAAATACCTGGGCTCGTACCTGCAGGAGGACGATAGATACACAGCGATGTAGCGCACCGTGTTCAAGCAGGATGGTGCAAGTGGAGAGCAGCATCAGGGATCCTATGTGATAAGAGGTTTCCAGCAAAACTAAGGGAAAACTATACCGAGTGACAGTACGTCCGGCTATTTATATGGAACAGACTGCTGGGCCATAAAGAAATCGCACGAGAAACAAATAGAAGTAGCGAAAATACGAATGCTGAGGTGGATGTGTGGTCACACAAGACTGGATAGGATAAGAAATGAAGTGTTTCGACAGAACCTAGAAGTGGCTTGTATCGCAGATAAAATACGAGAGGAAGATTAAGATGGTTTGGGCATGTCAAGAGGAGACCAATGGCGGCACCAGTTAGAGCAGTAGAGAACATCATCTTAAAGGGTAGGAGGTGTAGAGGAAGACCTAGGTTGACTTGGGATGAGGTAATTAGGCGAGATATGATACACTTGCACCTCTCTGAGCACATGATCGAGGATAGAGTGAGTGGAGGCGTAGAATTAAAATTAAGTTCTTTTAGTGGGACCTATAGGCACGAAGGGTATTTGAATTGTTGCGGGGCCTGATGTGTACATAGTCCACATCTGCTCTTTAACGGTGATTCTAGCTGCCACTCTGATGTATGCTTTCGCTTTCTCTAGTTCTTTAGCTGTATGCTATGTGTCGTATGATGTTGGACCAAAAGAACCAATGAGCCAAGATCAGGAAAACCTCTAAGTCCCACATACCACTACAACAACAAGTGAAGACTCTCATCAGCTATTGTGTTCTCTTGCCGGAAGGTCAGAGAGGAACTGAGGACTCTCATCAGCTATTGTGTTCTCTTGCCTGAATGTCAGGGCTCGAGAGTATCTTAGTGCCAGCTCTCTGCTGAGATGATGAAGTCTGAAGAACAAATTCTGAAGATCAAAGAACTGAAGATCATCAGCTGAAGATATCAAAAGGCTGAAGATCTAAAGAACTGAAGATCTTCCGAAGCACAATGTCTGAAGACAAAGACTGAAGACAACAACTGATGATATCTACTGAAGTCATCAGTTGTTACATCTTCCGAAGCTGTTCTATCTTCCGAAGCAAAGTCTGAAGAAAAAAAAGACTGAAGACAACAACTGATGATATCTACTGAAGTCATCAGTTGTTACATCTTCCGAAGTAACATCTTCCGAAGTTTCATCTTCCGAAGCCAAGTCTGAAGACCAAGTACTGAAGACAGAGTTTGTCTCAACAACTGAAGAAGTCCTCTTCAGTTGTTGTGGTGGTTTTTCCTTTTCCGAAGTTTATTTTGTGTCAGTAGTTGTACAACAGCTGAAGAGAATGTTCTTCAGCTGTTATAGTTTCAGTAGTTACTTTTGTCAGTACTTAGGAACTTTTGTAAGAAGATGTCAGTTGTTGACATCTTCAGTAGTTTTATATTTGTCAGTTGTAATTTGAATATTCAGTGATGTCAGAAAAAGGACATCATGCCCATCCTTTTGCCGCCTATAAAAGGATGGGTAACCATACTGTTTTAATTGCCGAAACGTGCGAACCAATAGAACATTTATTGTTTTGCAGAAACTCTTCTCTCTATGTTCATGCTTTAATTTGAAATATCTTTTATGTTCTTGCTTTAATTGCTAATTAATGAGCTAAATCCGCTGCAAACTTAATCTAATTGATCAACGAGAGAGGCTGAGATCCTGTCAAATGGTATCAGAGCAGGTTAATCATTGATCGATTTCATCATTGATCATTTGAAACTGCTCTTTTGATCTCTCAGTTTGATCGAATTAGCAATTTGCAAGAGTTAGTCATAGAGAGTAAGTTTCTGCTGTTTCCGGCCAAAATCTTGAGATCTTTTGGTGGTTTTGAGTTATGTTTGTCGTGCTTAAACTTGTTTTTGACCAAAACCTGAGATGACAACACCAACCAATGATCCTCACAATACTGGTTCCGCAACCAAGCCTCCGATGCTGGTTAGGAACGAGTATAACATATGGCAAAGACGTATGCTACATCACTTGGCTGTCAACAGTGCTGGTTGTTGGAAGTCAGTGGTGCATGGGCCATACAAGCCTATGGTGAACGTCCCGGAGTCTAATGAACAGGTTGCCAAGAAACCTGAACAATATTCGGACGAAGATCTAAAGCTGTTCGAAATTGATGCCAGAGTCCATGGAATTTTAGCCATGGCCATTCCAAACGAGATATATTCAGGGCTCTTGCATCATGAGTCTGCTCATGACCTATGGGTTGCTCTAAAGGAACAATTTGGAGGAACTGACTCGGTCTTAGCAAACAATAGGGAAATCCTTGCCCAACAATATGAGACTTTCTCATATAGCAAGGGTGAGACTCTGACCCAGCAGTTTGAACGGTTCTCTTGTTTAATCTCTGAGCTGAAGATGGTTAAACAAGAGTACTCCAAAAGCCAGATGAACAACAGGTTCCTCAGGTCTTTGCCTGAGAGATGGGACACATATACCATTGTCCTACGCTCTAGTGCTGACCTTGACACTCTATCTCTCACCCAACTTCATGGGAAGCTACTCACTTTTGAGAGAGAAGTAGAGCAAAAGAGGAAGTTGTCATCTTCTGGCAAACTTGCTGATGACTTTGTCCAAGGTAATACTGCCTTGATAAGTCATGAGTCAGAATATGCTTCATCTGAAAGTTCTTATGATGAGCATATCGATTTCTCTACCAACTCAGAACAAGCTTTTGTTGGTGTTAGTAGTTCAGGAGGTGGTGGTGACAACTTGTGCTTTCTGATGGAGGATTTGAAGGGCATTCCAGATGATGATCTGGAAGAGATGGATATTTTGAACCAAATGGCAATGATAAATATCCGATCTCAGAAGTTCTACAAAAGAACTGGTAGGAAATTCCCAGGACTCTCTGGCAAAACCAAAGTTGGTTTTGACAAGAGCAAGTTGAGGTGTCACAAGTGCCAAAGGCTTGGACACTTTGCAAGAGAGTGTAGATCATCTGGATCTAACTCATCTGCACCCTTTGTGACTTTTCCCAGCAATAGCTCACAGCACAAAGGGCAACCTTCCTACAGTTCTCCCCATCCATCTCAAGCACAAGCACCACCTGCTTATTTTGTGCCACAGGGTCATATGCCTTATTCTTACCCTGTTACTACATGCCTCAGCCTGGTCAACCTCAAGCACCCCCGGCTCAACCACCTCATGCTCTTCCAGAGCCTCATTCTTCCCAATCTCATCACCACACACAACCTCAACAACAAAGCTTTTTCACCCCAACTGCTGTTGACTGGAGTAGTCTACCAGAAGAGCTATCTGGTCAGGAACCACTACTCCAAGGTGCTGGTCAACATGGTGGTGATCAACCTTTTGGAAATCTTGCTCTGATGGCCCTTGATTCTGCTGAAGGGTCATCATCCAATGCCTCATCTCAGGTATCCACTGAGGCAAAAGCCAAGCTTTGTTCAGAGTCATGCATAGCGGCATTTGCTTCTATTAGAGAAGCAAATGTAGCTTTAATAGATAAAAATCTTGAGCTTGAGCACACTATTTCCAAAAGAAAAGCTGATTTTGAAGTTGTTCTAAAAGATAAAAATGATGAGATCTACAAGCTTAACTGCCAAATCAAAGATGCTAAAGCTAGGGAAGATGTACTTCTTAGAAGTACAAAGATCTCAAGGAAACTCTTGCAACCACCCAAGTTGAGTGTGATCGATGGGTGCAATCTTGCAAGGGTTTTGAAATGCTTCTTAGCAAGCAAACAGCTTCCAATGTGAAGTTTGGCATTGGTTATAATCACACTGCTCCTCCCACAGACTTCATTTCAAGAGCAGAAGTTGAATCTGATGGGGAGAGCAATAACCAATCCTTCTCATCATGTGACTTACTATCCTCTGAATCAGCATCATCAGAGATAGACTATCACATGACCAAAAGTTGATCAACTCAGAAGTTGTCACTAGAAGTACTGAAGGTACTGGAGAGCAAGTGACAACATCTGAAGTTCAAACCTCAAATACTGTTAGCACTAAAGAGAAGAAAACTAACAGTAGGAAAGGTTTGAAGACAGCTAAAGAGGATACCAGGAAAGCAGGCACTAGGAAGAAAACTGCTAGTACTGATGACAAACAGCTGAAGAACAAGTCTTCAGCAGTTAAATCCTCTTCAGCTGATGATCAGCATAAGATGAAGAAAAAGCCATGTGAGATATGTGGCTTGTTCAATCATCTTACTGATGATTGCTGGTACAAACGGGGTTCCAAACTCAAAAAGAAGGAGCAAATTACTGAAAGCATCAATAAAATGAAGAATGAGTTTGAAACCAAGTTTGTACTGGCAACATCCAAGCCTGAAATCCCTAGGGCCAAAGTTAAATCCAAGAAGGTAGGGATTACTCAGGAACAGCTGAGGTTGCTCAGAAAAAGATGGTACAACATAGAAACTCATCATCAGCAAACTCCAATGTGTCTGAAGAGCTGAAGGCTTTATCACAAAATCAGACACAATTGGTGATGATGGTTCAGCAGCTAGTGGGAAGAGTCAACCACTTAGATGCTCCTATGTTGAAACCACAGAAAAGGAAGTCCAAGCCAAAGGGTTCCTCTTCTGTACCATCTTCTTCACCTCAAGCTGTCACTCACAACACACCTGTTAGTGCTACACATGTAGCTGAGAACAGACCCAAAGCCAAGCAGGTTTGGGTCTCCAAGACTAACTAACACATGGTTGTGATTGCAGGGTTCTTCAACATGCCATAGAAGCATCTGGTATGTAGACAGTGGAGGATCCATGCATATGACTGGAAGCAGCTCCCTTCTTAATGACTACTCTCAAGGAAAGAAGGGATTTGTTTCTTTTGGCAATAATGCAAAGGGTTACATCGTCGGAAAAGGCTTTGTTTCCAACGGGGAAATAAGGTTTGATGATGTTAACCATGTGGAGAATCTCAAGTACAACCTCTTGAGTGTCAGTCAAATGTGTGACAAAGGCCATGTTGCCCTTTTCACAAGCCAGAACTGTAGGATTCTGTCATCCAAAGTTCTGAGTTTGATTGACAAGGCATTGGATGAACACACTCTCCTGAAGGCCAACAGGACAGGAAGAGTGTATGCCTTAGATCTTTCCAAAAAGATGGATCTAAAAGGCCATCCTTGCCTATTCTCCAAGGCATCTCCTCAAGAGTCTACACTTTGGCATAGAAGGCTGGGTCATGTTAATTTCAAGAACATGAATCAGCTTATAAGCCATGGTTTAGTAAGAGGATTGCCTCTAAAGGAGTTCAAGTGTGAAGATGACTGCACTGCTTGCTTGAAAGGAAACAACACAAAGTTTCATTCCCTTCAATAGAAGAACCTAAGTCTACTGCCTGCTTACAACTTCTGCACATGGATCTCTTTGGTCCTGTCAGAGTAATGAGCATGGCAAAGAAGAAATACTGCCTGGTAATTATGGATGATTACTCCAGGTTTGTATGGACTTTCTTCTTGCACTCCAAGGATGAAGCAGCAAAGACAATAATGAACTTTGTGTTACAAGTAGAAAAGCAGCATTCCCTACAGGTCAAGTGTGTGAGAGAGTGACAATGGAACAGAATTTAGAAACCACACACTGATGACTTCTACCTGTCTAAGGGAATTAGAAGGCAGTTTAGCATTCCAAGAACTCCTGAACAGAATGGAGTGGTGGAGAGAAAGAACAGGACCCTCATTGAAGCAGCAAGGTCAATGTTGGCTGACTCAGGGCTGCCACTGACCTTTTGGGCTGAAGCAGTCAATACAGCTTGCTATGTACAGAATAGAGCCTTAGTAAATAAGAGGTTGATGAAGACTCCCTATGAAGTTCTTCATCATTTGGCTCCTCTTATTTCATTCTTTAGAGCCTTTGGGTGTCCTTGTTTCATTCTCAACACTAGCAACCCACTCCATAAGTTTGCTAGTAAGGTGGATGCAGGGTACTTTGTTGGTTATTCATCAACTTGCAAAGCATACAGAGTCTTCAACTGTAGAACCAAAGGGGTTGAAGAAACTTTGCATGTTAAGTTCAATGAATCTCCAAAGGACAAGATTCCACAAAACCCTGTGGAGCTGTTTGATCTGGACATACTGCAATATGTTCCTTATCAACCTCCATCTGTTGAGCCTGTCAACAGATCTCCACCTGGTGGTACTGAAGATGATGAAGTCAGTAATCACATCTTCAGGTTCAGTGACAACCTGCCTAATTCCACTGAACCTGATGCTCCTGTAGCCTCAGCAGCTCCATCCACTACAAATGCTGATGAGATTTCTGCTTGCTCTACTTCATTTGAGCTGCCATCCTCTACATGGTTTCAGGAATCTCCATCACCATCTGTTGCTGCTGATGGGTCTACAAACACTTGCACAGATATCATAGTTTATCAAGAGCTCAAGAATCACCCCACTTCACAAATCATTGGTGATATTCATGCTGGAGTTTCAACCAGGAATCAATTGTCCAACTTTTGTTTCTATGCTCTCTTCATCAGTCAGCAAGAACCAAAGAACTATCATATTGCTTTAAGAGACAATGGATGGGTGGAAGCTATGCAGCTTGAGCTACTTCAATTCAAGAAACAGCAAGTGTGGGAGCTTGTTCCATTACCCAAAGGTAAGTGTGCTATAGGCACCAAGTGGGTATTCAGGAACAAAACAGATGAGAAGGGCCAAATTGTCAAGAACAAGGCCAGACTGGTTGTTCAAGGTTTTGCACAGGAGGAAGGCATCGATTATGATGAGACCTTTGCACCTGTGGCCAGACTAGAAGCAATTAGACTGTTCTTAGCTTATGCTGCCTTTCACAGTCTCAAGGTTTATCAAATGGATGTCAAAAGTGCCTTCCTATATGGAAAAATCAAAGAAGAGGTTTATGTGTGTCAACCACCAGGCTTTGAGGACAATAAACATCCTGATTGGGTGTACAAGCTTGATGGCTCTTTATGGGCTGAAGCAAGCACCTAGAGCCTGGTATGAGACACTCTCAACCTTTCTTCTAGAGAACAAGTTCTCTAGAGGCACCATTGATAAAACCTTATTCATCAAGACTGTGGGACAACATAAGCTCCTTGTTCAGATTTATGTTGATGATATCATTTTTGCATCCTCTGATCCAAAGTTGTGTGATGAATTTACAAAGCTTATGAAGCTGAGATTTGAAATGAGTGCTATGGGAGAATTACAGTACTTTCTGGGCTTGCAAATCAAACAACTGGATGATGGAATCTTCATCCATCAGTCCAAGTATACCAAAGAGTTGCTGAATAAGTTTGATTTACAATCCTGTAAGCCCTGTTCTACTCCCATGAGCAGCATCACACAACTAGATGTTGATCAGAAAGGTAAAGCGGTTGATGAAACCCTTTACAGATGTATGATTGGGTCCTTGATGTACCTTACAGCTTCTAGACCAGATATTATGTTTTCAACATGTGCTTGTGCTAGATTTCAGGCTGCACCTAAAGAATCCCACTTGATTGCAGTCAAAAGGATCTTTAGATATCTGCAAGGTACCCAATCACTAGGACTTTGGTATTCAGCTGGGCATTCATGCAAATTAGTTGCTTTCTCTGATAGTGACTATGCAGGATGCAAAGTCACCAGAAAATCCACTTCTGGTGGTTGCCAATTCCTAGGCAATTGTTTAGTTTCTTGGCAGAGTAAGAAACAAACATCCATTGCTACATCCACTGCTGAAGCTGAGTATATTGCTGCTGCAAGCTGTACTTCTCAAATACTCTGGCTTCAGAACCAACTTTTGGATTATGGCATTACTGAGACTAAGACTCCATTATTAATGGATAGTGCTTCAGCTCTTTGTATTGTTAAGAATCCAGTCCAGCACTCTAGGACCAAACATATCGAAATCAGACATCATTTTATTAGGGATTGTTATGAGAAAGGTCTGATTGATCCTAAGTTTGTACCTAGTGCTGATGAGCTTGCAGACATTTTTACTAAGCCATTAGATAGTACCACATTTCAAAATTTGGTACTAAGGCTTGGTATGCTGCAGCTTGATTGATTTGACCTATGCTGATGCTCTCAAACTCACAGCTACTGAAGAGCAAAGGTCAAATACAAGTACTGATGAGTAATTTAGTCTTCAGCTCCTTCACAACCACTGAAGACTAAAATAACTCAAAGTACTGATGTACTTAATTTATTGTAAACAACTGATGTAGTGAAGTGGATTACAACTACTGATGTATGATTTTCCATAAATAAGTATGAAGAACGAATTTTGTTCACAAGTACTGATGTGTAATCTTACACAAGTACTGCAAAATTTGTTCACCAGCTCGGAAGACTATTTCATCAGCACTTGTGAGCATCTGATCACAAGAGCTGACGGCAAATATTCTCCAGAGCTGAAGGGTCAATGAAACATCTGAAAGTCAGCCAAAAGGAGCTGATGAGTAAATGTGGAGGCCAGTATGAAACAACTGATTTGACGGAAACAGCTGATGAGAAATTTCACATCAGCTGATACCAACAGCTGCTGTTTCATATCCAAACAACTGAAGGACAAAACCATGTCTTCAGTAGTTCACAACTACTGATCTCAGTAGTTCACAACTACTGAAGACTAACACCAAGTCTTCAGTTGTTACGTCTGAAGAAGACTACTAGGTTATCAGTAACTACTGAAGATAGTAATTCTTCCGACGTTTACAACTTCCGAAGGAACAAACCAAGGTCTCAGTAGTTTCAACTGCTTAAGACTAATACCAAGTCCTCGGAAGTTACAAACACTGAAGGTTAAAACCACGTCATCAGGTGTTATGACAACTGATGACTAACACCAAAACCTTCAGTAGTTTTCTTTCAACCTTTAGCCTACCCTATAAATATCTTACTTTCAGAGCATTTACTTCACTTGCCCTAATCTTACCAAACCCTCTGAAATTCCCACACACACCATTAATGGCGTCCTTGCACATAAAGCCTAGACACAACTGTGTCGCACATCTCACTAAATCGCCATTATGGCCCAAGTTTCACAATGCCGTCGATCTCATGCACGACTCCTCATACAAAACGGCATTTCTCATCAACCCCACCATATACACCGACTCCTTGACGGAGTTTTGGACAAATGTGACCGTCCACACTGGAGAGCATGATGGCGAGGTCTCTCTCCGGTCCTCCGTCAATGGCAAACCGGTGGTTATCACTCCAGCTACTCTACGCCAAACCCTAGAGCTGGATGATGCCACTCACCCAACCTCCTATCCCAAAGGTACCCTTGATCTCTCCTTCACATCTCATGACTATCAGGGTAACCTATCAGCCTCTACCTTGTTGAAGAAACATTTCCCTGACCCTCAACGATTGATCTTCCACATGGTGAATGTATGTCTGGCTCCCAAGACCTCTTCGTGGGACCAGATGTCCACAAGGTGGCAACAGGTATTGTATTCTATCCTTGAGAAACAACCTTTAAATTTTTCTAAATTTTATTTTGGAACTCAAGGACATGGCCACAAAATCTTTTTCTAACCGTTGGAACTTATATCCACGGTTCATAATGGCCATGATCGAATACCAGCTTCAGGCTGAGGGACTAGTTGGCACTGGGGTCCCTGCCATGGCTGTTCAAGCCGAGGTATACTCCAGGCACAACTCCGACCCCACACTCAAACAGGCTGGCCGGCTGCGAAAACCCACGCAGCTGGAACCCACAGCCTCCACCTCCAAATCCAAAGTCCCCACCAAGCCAAAAGCCAAAAAGAAGCCCACAAAGGCTACTCAGGGAGATGAGTCCCCTGAGGATGCCCCTGCCACACAAAGGCAGGATGTGCCTGCTGGCTCGATTCTCCCAGCAGGTACAACGACTCCACCCACCACAACCGCACAGGCTTCCTCTCAACAGGAGCCTGATGTAACCAATTTTGGGGAACCACATTACTGGGGTCTTCCTCACTTGAGGAGGCTGCCATTGAAGAGCACAGTCCTCCCCATGTGCATACTGCTTCTAGCCCACATACTGAGGAGACTGCCCCACTAAGCCCAACACTGGCAATAGCCAGAGTGCTGACTGATCTGAGCACTCCACCCTCTCCCCAGAAACCTATTACCACTGGGGAGACTCCAACCGAAGAGGGGGTGGGCACAAGTGCTGATCAGAACCCACAGCACAGAGAATCGGTTCACTCTCCCAGTGTGGCTAGGGAGAGAGAACAATCTGGTGAGGCTGCCACTTCCCCTGCATCAACATCTGAGCAGGGTGAAGCTGGTAACATCTCTAAGACCTCACCAGAGGCAATGGCCGATGATGGATCCAATCCGGAGGCCAGAAGTCCCCAGTACCAAGAACAAGGGGCACATGTCATTACTGAGCCACACTCAGGACATGTACATCCTGACACTGTCAGGAGGTCAGGTGATTCAGCTCATGCTGATGATGACCTGAGCTTCTTCTATGATGTAGTCGCTCAAAACACTATCCTAGAAGATGAGATAAGCAGACTCAAAGAGCTGCTTGCTCAGATGACTCAGGATAGAAGTCCATCTGCCACCACTACCAAACAGATGGCACCTTCACCCGAAGGTCTCACAAACACTGAGCCAACCCCACAAACTCGGCCACCAGCCCCTGCCTCTGGCACTAGCTCTCCGGGTCAGAACCCCCCTGAGCAGCTGGATGATATCTTTCAGAAATCCCTACCTCTCATCACACCCATACTTCAAAATATAGTAATTCAGACCCTTGATGAGAGGCTTCCCACATACATACAACCCTTGGTGGAGGTTGCCGTTTGTAAGGCGCTTGCTGATAGTCAAACCCCAACCAATGCACCCAAAAAGGGGAGACATCAGTGCATGCCAAGAGGAAGAGGGGTGAGGAAGAGGGAGAGGCAGAGAAAGAGGTGGTGGTTGAGAGGGAGTTGGTTGAGGAGACTGGGAAGGTGAGGGAGAAGGGGAAGAGGAAAGAGAGGGAGGTAGAGCAATAAAAGTGACTGACATCCAAAAGGATTTCAGTGTCACTGATAAGAATAAGGGAGAGGGAAAGAAGGTGGCTGATCCTGATCTAGCAGCCCTTGTCAAGGAGGCTGATGCTGAACATACCCGTTCAATGAACAAAGTCATTGAACAGCTGTTCAGGCAAGGCTTTGACAAGGACACTGCCTTGCTAGATCAAGAGATCAGGAATATGGAGAAGAGGGAGATTGAGTACCGATGGACTACTCTTAGCCAAGAGGAAAGACAAAAACTTGAGGCTATGAGTAGGTTCACTTCGAAGTACCTGGGCAGACCAGTTCTTGATGTTAAGGCATGGACCAGGGACAGACTCTTGGCAATAACCACCAAGATCTGTTCAGCTGGTAATTTTACCAAGGGACTGGTCGCAGAGGCCCTATCTGAAGCCGGTGCTGGGAACAGGACACTGCTAGTCAAGCTAACCAAACCAGCCCTTATCTCTAGGCTGCTAGCAGTGCCTGCCAACACTCCCACACCAACCACCAAACCACAACCCACAAAACCAACCCCTTCACCACCAAAACCCACAGCCAATGATCCACCCTTGATGAAGAAGAGAAGGGTGTTGAGGCTGCAAGAAGAAGAGGAGGATGAGGAGGATAGCTTGCCTATTTCAGCAGTTATACCTTTACCCAAAGCCAAATCACAAACCATCACTCCCACCTCACAGCAGGACACTGTGAGGGCTAAGTTAGAAGAGGAGGAGCAGCAAAAGCGACATGATGAGGAAATGCTGAAAAGCATTGACAAATGTTATGCTGCTTCGACCTCTATAATAAATATGCAGAGAGAAGCTCTGAGGTTATTCACCCTCAGACAAACCTTTCAATATAAAAGGGAGAGGGTGAGAACTTGGCCTGACCCAAGGGTGGCTCACAGGATAGTCAAGAAGGACATGCCTGTGAGATACAAAAGCCAACTAAAGAGAATCGTAGATGAAGAGGTCTCTGTGGCTATTGTAATAACACCCTGGGAAATAGTAGATGAATTCGAGAAAGCTTATAGAGCCGGCCAACCACCCTTTTCAATGCTAGATAATAGGGTGGTTAGGAAGGGTCTGGTCTATAAGAAGCTTGAGAATTTTCATCGGAATGAGCTCACTTTGTTGTTAGAGGGTATACACCCTGATGAGTTTGCATATAAGCAAATCACAACACTTGAGCTCAAAAATGGAAAACAGGTCAAGTATCTCTCAGAGCTGTACGGTCGGGAGGATTGTTTGAAGGTGAGCCTGAAGACATGTCCAAAGAAGAACAAATGATCTTTCTTCAGGCCTACACCCGAGAATCCTACCGGCTTGTACATGGGAGGTAGATCTCATGGATGGGGGAACAGCTCTGTGTCCAATTCCCCAAGACAGAGCTCCCATCCATACTTAGCCAAACAAACACTTGAGACTATCTCTCCGGCCAGTGCTTATCTGGGTCAACTCCTAATCTGATCTAGGAGGAAATAGACCAATCTTTATGCCACCAATAAGTGGGACATCCAATAATTAGAGGTTTTGGCTGCATTGGTTAAGAGGGAGTTTGTTGGACCAAAAGAACCAATGAGCCAAGATCAGGAAAACCTCTAAGTCCCACATACCACTACAACAACAAGTGAAGACTCTCATCAGCTATTGTGTTCTCTTGCCGGAAGGTCAGAGAGGAACTGAGGACTCTCATAAGCTATTGTGTTCTCTTGCCTGAATGTCAGGGCTCGAGAGCATCTTAGTGCCAGCTCTCTGCTGAGATGATGAAGTCTGAAGAACAAATTCTGAAGATCAAAGAACTGAAGATCATCAGCTGAAGATATCAAAAGGCTGAAGATCTAAAGAACTGAAGATCTTCCGAAGCACAATGTCTGAAGACAAAGACTGAAGACAACAACTGATGATATCTACTGAAGTCATCAGTTTTACATCTTCCGAAGCTGTTCTATCTTCCGAAGCAAAGTCTGAAGAAAAAAAAAACTGAAGACAACAACTGATGATATCTACTGAAGTCATCAGTTGTTACATCTTCCGAAGTAACATCTTCCGAAGTTTCATCTTCCGAAGCCAAGTCTGAAGACCAAGTACTGAAGACAGAGTTTGTCTCAACAACTGAAGAAGTCCTCTTCAGTTGTTGTGGTGATTTTTCCTTTTCCGAAGTTTATTTTGTGTCAGTAGTTGTACAACAGCTGAAGAGAATGTTCTTCAGCTGTTATAGTTTCAGTAGTTTACTTTTGTCAGTACTTAGGAACTTTTGTAAGAAGATGTCAGTTGTTGACATCTTCAGTAGTTTTATATTTTGTCAGTTGTAATTTGAATATTCAGTGATGTCAGAAAAAGGACATCATGCCTATCCTTTTGCCGCCTATAAAAGGATGGGTAACCATACTGTTTTAATTGCCGAAACGTGCGAACCAATAGAACATTTATTGTTTTGCAGAAACTCTTCTCTCTATGTTCATGCTTTAATTTGAAATATCTTTTATGTTCTTGCTTTAATTGCTAATTAATGAGCTAAATCCGCTGCAAACTTAATCTAATTGATCAACGAGAGAGGCTGAGATCCTGTCAAATGATTTATTTTACGATGTCTTGCTATCATTATGTAGAATTGTTGCGGGGGCCTGATGTGTACGTAGTCCACATCTGCTCTTTAACGGTGATTCTAGCTGCCCCTCTGATGTATGCTTTTTCTTGCTATAATTCTTCAGCTGTTTTATTTTATATACTGTATGTTAGGTGTTGTATGATTATTTTACGGTGTCTTCCTATCATTATTGCTTTTGCTATCGAGTCGGGGGTCTCTTTGGAAGCGGTCTCTCTACCTAACAAGATAGAGGAAAGACTCGCCTACACCTACCCTCCCCAGACCCTGCTCATTGAGTGGGATATACTGGGTTTGTTTGTTTGTTTTGTAGTGCTTGGCCAAGGCAAAGATAGGTGGAGGTGGTCATTGCTTGGTTCTAACGAATTCTCGGTTAAACACGTTCGTTTTATCATCGATGAATTTGTTAAAGTTAAAAAAATAATAAACCTTAATACCTTCTAAATCAAAGAACCAATCACAATGCTTAACAAAGTCTCGACATTTGAAGATACAAGTGAACGTCTAAATTTACTTATAACTTGGCCCTCAAAAAGCAACAATCGTGAATAGGGCTGTAAACGAGCCGATCCAGGATGGGTTCGAGCTCGAGCTCGAAGCTTATCGAGCCGGCTCGGCTCGGCTTGAAAATTTTAAAGAGCTGAAAATACCGGCTCAAGTTCGGCCCGTAAAAAGCTCGAGTCGGCTCGAACAGCCAGCTCGTGGCGCGTTCGAGCCGACTCGATTTAAAAAAATCTTTAGTTTTCACATTAATTTATATAAAAACACAAAAATATATGTATTAGGGCTTTTACTTTTTGTTGGGTACTCCGTACCTAGGGGAACAAACATTATTATTTTGAATATAATTAATTTACTATCAATTTATATATTTTTTAAACAAATACTTAATGTTTCTAAAATTCATTTTTATTTTAAGAAAACCTTTTTAAAATCCTAATATAAAAATAATAATCATATTAATAGTAGTAGTAATTATTATTTTAATATATATATATATATATATATATATATATATATATATATATATTATGCACCGAGTCACAAGCTGAGCCAACGAACCAAACCACGAGCCGAGCTCGAACCGAGCTAAACTTGGCTCGAGTTCGGCTCATTTAGAATTCGAGCCGAGCCGAGCCGGCTCGCTTAGATACGAGCTTTTTTCGAGCCGAGGTTTTTTCGAGTTTTTCTCGAGCGAACTTCGAGCCGCGAACTTTTTGTACAGCCCTAATCGTGAGTGGAATGCTCAAAATGTCACGAGCCATTAAAGCCAACTGTGAATACTTTCCTTGGTTATACTTTCAACATCGTAAAACATCAAGTTCTTGTTTTCTTTGAAATGAAGGTTCCTCGAAATACATTGTTAATTCTGATTTTTCTCTCTCAACACTTCTAAATTGACTTTCAAATAACTTTATGTAACACCCGGCCTCTCACACCAACAATATTGTCCGCTTCGCCCACGAGGAGCTCACGGATTTGCTTTTGGTTGCCCGGGTGAAAACTTCCCAGGGAAGTCACCCATCCCTGGATTGCTCCCACCTGAGCACGCTTAACTGTGGAGTTCTCCTCTCATCCACAGCCAATACGCCCAAAACGCGTTGTTGATATTAGAGGCAGACATTCCTTATGAACCAGGAATCTCTCCTGTCCACGGCCGATGTGGGATATGTGTAGGGTGTCACAAGCACCCCCTGTTTGGACTCATCGTCCTCGATGAGCCCGAGAAGTCACCATCCTGGTGAGGTATGTCCCACACTCCGAACGGCACAGGAGTGGCTCTGATACCATTCTGTAACACCCGGCCTCTCACACCAACAATATTGTCCGCTTCGCCCACGAGGAGCTCACGGATTTGCTTTTGGTTGCCCGGGTGAAAACTTCCCAGGGAAGTCACCCATCCCTGGATTGCTCCCACCTGAGCACGCTTAACTGTGGAGTTCTCCTCTCATCCACAGCCAATACGCCCAAAACGCGTTGTTGATATTAGAGGCCAGACATTCCTTATGAACCAGGAATCTCTCCTGTCCACGGCCGATGTGGGATATGTGTAGGGTGTCACAAGCACCCCCTGTTTGGACTCATCGTCCTCGATGAGCCCGAGAAGTCACCATCCTGGTGAGGTATGTCCCACACCCCGAACGGCACAGGAGTGGCTCTGATACCATTCTGTAACACCCGGCCTCTCACACCAACAATATTGTCCGCTTCGCCCACGAGGAGCTCACGGATTTGCTTTTGGTTGCCCGAGTGAAAACTTCCCAGGGAGGTCACCCATCCCTGGATTGCTCCCACCTGAGCACGCTTAACTGTGGAGTTCTCCTCTCATCCACAACCAATACGCCCAAAACGCGTTGTTGATATTAGAGGCTAGACATTCCTTATTAACCAGGAATCTCTCCTGTCCACGGCCGATGTGGGATATGTGTAGGGTGTCACACTTTATCCCATCTAATTCTATCGAATACATCAACATCAACATTTGAACTTCCGGTTAGTAACTAATAATTAATGCATCTCTAAAGGAACGTCATACTCCTTATCATATAACTGTAAATACCATAAAAATACACTTGATTTCTCCTCACTTGCTTCATTCAGAAACAATACTCAACAATCTTATTACATCACAGATCAAAACACAATGGTAAAAGACAAGATCACACTATAACTTTCTGAATATTTTCCAAACTTCTTTTTCATGTCTTTTGTCATGTCACTTACATTTGGGGAATCATACTAATCTTAAGTATTTATCTCTCTATCTATTATTTTAAATATTTTGTAAGTAAATATTAGCGTCTAAAAAGAAAAATAAATTAAAAAATAATAAAAAGTATTATTTAATTGAATAAATAAATATGGTGAATGAAATGTGGAAGATTAAAAAAATAAAAGATAAACTTATAGCTCAAAAGTTCAACACTTTTTTTTTTCTCAAAATCCAATTCTCATCGAAGTAGTAAGCCGTAAATGGCATAAATCCTTCTGTTGTAATGGGACTCCATAAATCAAAAACCAAATATATTTTACTAATTTCTTTTGTAACTCATCTTTGAGTATCACTTTCTCTCTGCCATAAATTATTAAGACGCACGACTTTGCAGTCTTGGTTATGGGATTGCATCATAGTGTAAAAACTTATGCAAATCTCTTATGCAAATCTCTTATTATTTCATGTTCAACATAAATGAATAGATAGTTATGTTTAGTGACAAAATATGCTAGTGTCTACCTATACATCGCTTGATCTAGAGGGGCATGTGTCTTTAGTTGATCGGGTTTATCAAGATTAAAATATTTTAGAATATATTACTTATGTTAGATGTCTTTGATTTTGGATTGATACTATATACTTTTTATAGGGTGTACAACTTACCTTTTTAACACCATTAGTTCGAGGCAGTTTTTTCTAAATAGTCCCTAACTTTAGAATGGTTCTTACTTGAACTAAAAGAACTAATTGATGATTAAAATCAGTGTTATTTGATGTATTTAATGTCTCCTACAAATAAATAAAGTATCACTTTGAAATAAAACTACTAGGAAACATATTACAGTGGGTGTTTAGAATTGCTAACTATAATACCATATTAAATTGAATACATGATATTATCAGTATTCGGATATCCATTTTTTCTAATGTCTAATCAAGCGTAGTTCGTTGATTAGAGCCAAATAGCTACTCTAAGCTCACGTCGTTTGGATCTTAGTGTGCTGGTTGAAATGATAGAAATATCAATTATAATTAAACACAGACGATGTTTGGTATGCTTAATTAGATTATGTGATTCTATAACGAGAGTGAATTTATATATAGACTCAAACCGTTAATTGTTCCTTATATTAAAAATTAAAACTTGATTAGGGTTTTAATCTTGAAGAACCTTATTAGAAAAATAATATAGTGATCAATTTTAGTAACAATTAATATATTCCGGAGTAGATCAGGATTTAAGATCAAGAATCAAACAAAGAAACCATTAAAATAAAAACAACTCATAAATGTTTCGTATAAGTTCAAATCAAATCAAAGAATGTTGAAACTAAAAGTGACCTAGCCAGACATGACGACTAGGTTAGAGCATTCACAGTGATTCACCATCTTTATCCATATAATTACACTAATAATCATTATTTTTTCTCTCTTATTTTCAATTAAATAATACTTTTTATACATTTATCATACTTTTTTCTCTCTGCTTCACTCATAACCACTTTCAGAATAGTAAAATATTTATAGGGATTGAACAGTGATTTTCCAATACCTATGAACAGTAACATTTTCTCTTTCATTCACTCGTAACAACTCAAAAGCATTTCATATAATATAAGAAATACACTCACATAATTTTAATAATTCCCATATGAATGCTCTTAGGTGTTGTTTGTTTTTTTACAAAAGAGCTTCTCAGCCACTTTGTCTTCACCAAGAAAAGGACGCGCAGACATTTTAAGTTTCAGACTATTTGTTTTTCAGAAGACATTTCATTAAAAAATGTCTTCCCGTCCTCTTCTTGGAGAAGACCCAAACACCCATCTTCTCTACTCTTTCAACCTCTTCTAACTAAAAAATAACCTAATTCAAAATAACCTACCCTTCTCTCCTCTCCACAACCCCACAACACACCCCACATCCTCCCCAATCTTTCCTCTCATCGGCGACCATCTCCTCGTGCCGTCCCCTCACCTCGTGGCGACCATCTCCTCGCTGTGACATCGGCGGCCTCCCCTCACCGGCGACATCGGTCGGCGACATCTCCTCGGCCACCCCTCTTCGATCGACCACCGGCGCCACCTATTGCTCTTCTCGGCCACCCCTCTTCGATCGACCACCGACCACCGGCGGCCACCCCTGCTCTACCCCATCTCCGGCGGCCATCTCCTCAACCACCCTACTGCTCTAGCCTATCTCTGGCGGCCATCTCCTCGGCCACCACCGCTGCTCTCGATCTTTTTGGTAAATTTGTAGTTTTTGGTTGATAATCGATTGTGGGTACTTGTTGTTTTGGTTATTGGTCTTGATTGGATGTTTTGTGGGTCGATTTTGAAATCTGATTTTTTGTGATTGCAATTGTGTTATTTGTGCTTGTAATTATGAACAGAAAGATATTAGTGAACTTGTTAGTGTTGTTTGATTGTATAATTTCAATTAAGGAATTATATTGTGCATTTTGGTACTGATTTTGGTCTTCTAGGGTTTGTGGTTTAATACCCTAATTATGCAAAATTGTAACTTGGTTAACTTGTGTTTTCATTGAATCTTCGGGTTCATTTCGTAGTGAAAAGTACACGTACATTGCAAACTTTTATGCTTCCTTGAAGTTCTTGATTCTGTAGTTTGTTTAAGATAACCTAGGTTTATTGAATTTAGATCTTATAAATGTGTATAGTTACTTGTGGTTTAATACCCTAATTATGCAAAATTGTAACTTGATTAACTTGTTGTTTGTTTATTGGTTAATAGAAATGGGCGAGAAACATTCTGTAGATGTTAAAAAAACTCTGTAGATGTTAAAAAAACATTCTGCAGATTTACTTTAATTACTGTATATATTTTAACATCTACAGATGTTAAAAAAACAAACAGTCTTTTTCTTGCAGACTGCAGACGTTTGATCCACCTCTTCTGCTGCAGATGTCTGCAGATGTGGTCCGTAGACTGTAAACGTTTTTCTATAAAAAAACAAACAACGACTTAGTCCAACGAAAGGAACACTTACAAATTAAAACCAAAACAATTAAAGTATCTTCAATGGAGAAATCACAAAGATTCCACTTTTTTTCTTCTAAAGTCCTCGTTGACCAAGATCTCCAATAGTACACTTCCCATCTTTTTTTTCCAAGATGCACTTTTAATTTTCTAGTCCTCTTCTATTTATTCCCTTCTTTAATTTCAAATCCACCCTTTTATGCTTTCTTGTTTCTTATCTTTTAAAAAAATATGTAGATAATCATCTCCAACAAAAGTTTCAAAACTTCAGTAATTTTCCTTCACCATTTAAAATTCTAGATTTTCGTCAATAATATCCCTATTGTTTCCACAAACATTTATCTCATCTCCTGATCGCATGAACCTACAAAACCAACAAAAACACACCAAAGTAGATGCAATCTCACCAAAACAACTATTATCTGAAATAAAAAAAATGCATGCAAGGAATGCAAAATATATACCAAAATATATTCTCAAATTACAATAATTAATGACTAAAAATATAACTAATAGTAACAATACAGTCACTGACCTTCAGCACTAGAGTTACTAATGTTCAATCCAACAACACTTATACATGAACCCATTCAAAAATACGTTGTTCTTGATCCTTTTCAATATAATGAAATTGAATGATTATTAGGTATGTATTGTGTCACACCCTCAATTTCCACAACGGGGTTTTACTGTTAGGCGTGTGACATACCAGGATCTCAGACACAGTCATATCGAACGACACTATATGAATTTAAGGATAGACATTTGACTTCATTAAGAGAAACATAAACAAAGTTAACAACAGTGCGGAAGCGTATACACGAAACGTAGATCCATTACATGAGTGTTACAAATGCCAAATCTAAACAAAATGTTTAATGCAAGGAAACCAAGATCGATGAATGCATGTCCTGAGTGCGTTTCCTGTAGCGTGCATCATGAGCTTATGCGTTCCTGTGACCTGAGAAACATGCAAAAATGTGTCAACATAAAATTTGTGAGTTCACAGGTTTAATCAATAGGAAAATGTGTCTGTAATCGTTTCAATGGTTTAGTTTATAAAGCATATCGTTAGGTAGCTAGCCTATGATCATGTTACTTAGCGTTTCGAACCGAAGCTGATTGTTTGCATCCTATATGTTTGTTGTATCCCCGTCACGTCTCACCAGACAGTGACAAATGTTAGGTCAATTATGCACCCGTTTGACCTCCAATCAAGCTAGCGCGACTAGCCCAGGCGGGGTTTGTCAGACCCAGTAGTGCTACTCAGAATTACCTCGCTACATATTACTAACGGTTCGAGAGTGTCAGGAATGTTATGCGTGTTTGCACTAACGTAACAAGCGATATCAATAATACTACAACCA
The DNA here is from genome assembly GCA_024085815.1 of Flaveria linearis. Classification (NCBI taxonomy): domain Eukaryota; kingdom Viridiplantae; phylum Streptophyta; class Magnoliopsida; order Asterales; family Asteraceae; genus Flaveria; species Flaveria linearis. Next base: position 1,894,778 of record CM044006.1, on the reverse strand, counting down.
TTTATGTAAATCTGTTTGCATGTTTTCTCCCCCAAAAGGAAAGAAAGTAAAATAGGGGCCGTGAAGACTCACTGCTTATGTAGTAGGTAGGTAGGATGAAAGTCTCCCAAGTGTTGTTTACGATGAGCTGTCAAACACCTATTGACAGTTATGTTAAGCGTTAATGTTGTGTTTAGCGTTAATAGAAATGTTTAGTCGGGTTGGGTCGTATTGGTTTGGTCGTGGGTGACACACACACAAGCAGACATACACATATTAGACCTTATGTAGATCCCAAGTGGGTTGTCGTTAATTGTAAACGGTTAGGTTATTTTAGATTGAAAGAGTATGTGCTTGTTGATAGCGTCGACTTTAATCTTTGTGGCCAAGAAATGACACTTTATTGATTGTTACCTTATCATCACACGATAGGCACACCGCACAAAGGAAGAAGAATTCACTCACAAGGACTCCAATCGCATAACAAGACTAGACGTACGACTGAACACTTCATCCACACGAATGGGCCTTCAATCGTACGAATCAACTTCACTCGTACGATTGAACCCTCATTCATGCAACTCAGCATTCAGCCGTACCACACATCACCCATTCACATGACTCAACGGCCATTCGCACGACTGAACCTTCATTCGTGCGATTGGACCTTTAGTCGGGCGATGCACAGTCGCACATATTCATCGATTGACTCAATCGCACACACTCCGCATGCATTCAGTCGCACAACACGCTCATACGCCTGGACTCAGTCGCACGACTCACCCCAGTCGCACCACTCAGTCGCACGACACGCCCAGTCGTACAGCTTAGTCGCACGACTGGCGCAGTCACGAACTGCAGCAGATCGCGACTGCTGGCGGGGCTGAACAGCCTTCGGCTGTTCCGTGCACGGTTTTCACACATCAGGGATTTCCAGAAACACTTTCCTAACATGTCTAAGTATAATGCACATGTCGATTGACCTCACACGCACCCCCACGACCACATGCATTCGGGTTGAACCCGAACACCCGAACCTTGTATTTGTAGCAGTGAAACGAGCAACAAAATGGACGACCAAGGTCGCCTACCTGTTAGGAACGTGCTATCTCAGCTGTAGCGTGGTTTAGCCGGCGAGATCGAGCTCAAACGAGGCGATTTTTGGTGCTAGGAGGTGGTAGAAAGGTGTAGAGGAAGAAAGTGAAGAAGATAGAAGAAATGGGAGTGAAATGAAAATTAGGGCTGGTAAGGGGTTTATATACCCAGCCCTAGTTTAGCAATTTGTCTCGTTTGGTCCTCACACTTAGTCCCCGAGTTCCTGAATTTGTTTCGGTTGATAACGACGTAAATGGGCGAGCTATGTTAATTAAGAGGATTCCTTAAGTAATCCCATTTATTTGAATCCTCTACAAACACCAATGTTAGTATTATATATCATACTTTATTTAACAATGTCGGTGACGATGCTTGTACACGTTTCGGGTAATAACGAGAATGTAACAATGATAACGACAACAATCTGAATAGTGTTAACCTGAAATTACGGTGTGTCACATTATCCCCATGTTGTAGGAATTTTCGTCCTGAAAATTAGAACGTCATGTTACGAGGTTCAACGGGGAGTACAAGGCTCAACGGTTTGTAACGTATGTCGAATAGAGTTTCTGCTTATCTTACAAGGTAGATGCCTGATTTTGGAACAGTTGAGGGTACTTCTTCTTCATCTGATCCTCGAGTTCCCAGGTGAACTCTGGTCCACGCTTGGAGTTCCAACGGACTTTGACGATAGGGATACGACTATGTTTGAGCGTCTTGACCTCTCGGTCCATGACTTCCACGGTTCCTCGATGAAGCGTAGTCGTTCGTCAACCAGTATCTCGTCTAACGAAGTGACGAGAGTCTCGTCTACAAGGCATTTCCTTAGGTTTGAAACATGGAATACATCGTGCACTCCACGGAGTTCATTGGGTAGGTTCAGCTGATAGGCCACGGGGCCGACCCGTTTGACAATCTCAAACGGTCCCACGTATCTAGGACTTAGTTTCCCATGTTTTCCGAAACGAATAATGCCCTTCCAAGGTGACACTTTCAAAAGTACTTTGTCGCCAATTTGAAATTCCAACGGTCGACGACGCTTATCAGCGTAACTCTTCTGTCGGTCACGTACTGCTGCCATACGGTTACGGATCTGCACGATCTTCTCAGTCGTCTCGTGCACAAGTTCAGGGCCGGTAAGTTGACTTTCTCCAACTTCCGCCCAGCAAATAGGTGATCGGCACTTACGGCCATACAGTGCCTTAAATGGAGCAGCTTTGATCGATGTGTGATAGCTATTGTTGTAAGAAAACTCGACTAGCGGTAAGTGAGTTTCCCAACTGCTGCCGAAATCTATGACGCAGGCACACAACATGTCTTCTAAAGTCTGGATCGTACGCTCACTTTGGCCATCATTTGGGGATGATATGTCGTACTCATGTCTAACCGTGTACCTAATGCTCGTTGTAATGATTGCCAGAAATGTGAAGTGAACCGAGCGTCACGATCAGAGATAATGGAAATTGGCACGCCGTGCCGAGAGACTATTTCCCTTAGGTAAATACGTGTTAACTTCTCCATTTTATCAGTCTATCTGATTGGTAAGAAGTGTGCGGATTTCGTCAAACGATCCACAATTACCCAAATGGTATCGCATACGCTGGGAGTCCGAGGCAGTTTCGTGATAAAATCCATAGATATCTGCTCCCACTTCCATACTGGTATTTCTGGTTGTTGGAGTAAACCAGATGGTCGTTGATACTCCACCTTAACCTTAGAACAGGTTAAGCATCTGCTTACGTATGTGGCAATGTCAGCTTTCATGTTCGGCCACCAGTAAAGGACTTTTAGATCGTGATACATCTTGTCTGAACCCGGATGAATAGAATACCGTGATTTGTGAGCTTCGTCCATTACTATTTCTCGTAGATCTCCATACAAAGGAACCCATATCCGGTCCATGAAGTAGCGGATTCTGTCAGATTTGGTTTCCAGTTGCTTCTCCATGCCTCGTAGCGATTTGGCTTTCAGGTTCTCGTCTTTTAATGCCTCAAGTTGAGCATTACGTAATTGTTCGGGTAAACCGGTGTGAATGGTGAGTTGTAATGCTCGAACTCGTCTTGGCTTAGGTGTCTCTTTTCGACTTAAGGCATCTGCTACTACATTAGCCTTGCCCGGATGATACTTGATCGCACAATCATAGTCGTTCAACAACTCGACCCAACGACCTTGTCTCATGTTCAGCTCCTTCTGTTTAAAGATGTGCTGGAGACTCTTGTGATCGGTGTAAATGGTGCACTTGGTACCGTACAAGTAGTGTCTCCATATCTTGAGTGCAAACACGACTGCTCCAAGCTCTAGGTCATGTGTCGTGTAGTTTTTCTCGTGAACCTTCAATTGTCGGGAAGCATAAGCAATCACCTTATTGCACTGCATTAGCACGCAACCGAGACCTTGAATAGAAGCGTCACAGTAGACTACGAAATCGTCTGTCCCTCAGGCAGGGACAGAATCGGTGCCATACCTGAAATGCGGATTCTTGTTTGTCACCCCAATTGTACGTAGTGCCTTTATGAGTTAATGCGGTGAGAGGTTGCGCAATCTTTGAAAACCCTTCGATGAACCGTCGATAATAGCCAACCAACCCGAGAAACTGTCGTACCTCGGTCGGAGTCTTAGGCGTAGCCCAGTTCTTGATGGCTTCTATCTTTGCCGGGTCAACATGTATCCCATTCTCATTGACCACATGACCCAAGAAATGGACCTCTCGTATCCAGAAGTCGCACTTTGAAAATTTAGCGTACAATTGTTCTCGTTTCAGCAGCTCCAGAATCAGCTTAAGGTGTTCCTCATGTTCTTCCTTATTCTTTGAATAAATAAGGATATCATCGATGAAGACTGACAAACTTGTCTAAATAGGGTTTTCACACTCGTTCATGAGGTCCATGAAAACCGCTGGCGCATTGGTCAACCCGAATGGCATAACCAAAAACTCGTAGTGGCCATACCTAGTTTTGAAAGCAGTCTTTGAAATGTATTCTTCTCGAATCCTTAGTTGATGATAACCTGACCTCAGATCTATCTTAGAATAGAAACTCGACCCTTGTAGTTGATCGAACAAATCATCGATGCGCGGGAGAGGATAACGATTCTTAACCGTTGCTTTGTTCAATTCTCTATAATCGATACATATACGAAAGGTTCCGTCCTTCTTCTTGACAAACAGGACTGGGGCTCCCCACGGTGATGAGCTAGGTCTGATAAACCCTTTATCCAATAGTTCCTGTAATTGCGTAGACAGCTCTTGTAGTTCTTTTGGAGCTAATCTGTACGGTGCTCTCGCGATAGGTGCGGATCCTGGTACCAAATCAATCTGGAACTCGACTTGGCGATGCGGTGGGAGACCGGGTAGGTCTTCAGGGAAAACCTCAGGATAATCACGTACAACAGGAACATCTTCAATCTTCTTTTCCTTGGTTTCTTTTTCAGTGACCATAGCAAGAAAAGCGATATGACCCTTACGCAGACACTTCTGAGCTTTCATGTAGGAGATGATTCCTGAGACCGTACCACTCCTTTCGCCCCGAACTGATAAAATTTCACCACTAGGAAGTGGTACACGAACGATTTTCTCACCACAGATGATCTCAGCTTGATTTTTGGACAACCAGTCCATTCCAACAACTACATCGAAACTACCAAGTGTGATAAGCATCAGATCTATATCTAACTCATGACCACATAATCCTAGCTTGCATCCCTTAATGATGTGAGTTGCCTCAATTAGTTTCCTATCAGCTAATTCTACAGTGTAACTAGGCTCCACATCAGCTAAGGTTACATCTAAGAACTTAATGAACTTGTTGGAAACAAAACTCTTGTCAACACTAGTATCAAATAGTATAGAAGCAAAACAACCATTCAGGGGAAATGTACCAGTAACCACATTCTGATCATCCCTTGCCTCGCCAGAACCAATCACAAAAGCACGACCTTTAGCATTGCTTTCGTTGTTGCCCTTGTTTCCACTCTTCAGCTGTAGGCAATCCTTCCTGTAGTGGCCCCCTTACCACACTCATAACAGCCTCTAGTCACTCCGCCCTGGCGTTGTTGTTGGGGTTGTTGCTGAGTCATCAGTTCACCCCTGCAGTCTTTAGCTGCATGACCCATCTTTCCACACCTTTGACAACGGAGTCGATCACACGTGCCATGATGATGAAAGTTGCACCGGTTACACTTCGGATACTTGCCCGCATAGTTGCTCAATCCCTGACCATTGTTGTTGTTGTTCTGATTGTTATTGGTGAAGCTTCTTGATGAGTCAAACTTTCTGCTCTGTTGTTGCTGGGTGTTATTGGAGCTTGAAGACTTGCTGTTGTTACCGTCCCATTTCCTTTTATGATCTGATGAACCAGAAGCAGCGCCACGTTTAGGCAAGGTACCCTGTGGCACTGGCTGATTAGTGAGTTTGTGAGCTAGTCGGATAGCCTGCTGAATAGTGACAGGATCAGCAGCCATAACACTAGCTTGGATTTGAGGAGCTAGACCATCAATGTACTTCTCAATCCATTTGTAGGCCGGGGTCACCATCTGTGGACATAAAGCAGCCAACTTGTGTGAACGAGTCGTGTATTCCTCAATTTCAGAACCAATCATTTTAAGATTTCAGAATTCACTTTCCAGCTTCTGGACTTCATTCCTCGGGCAGTATTCTTCCTTCATCAAAATCTTGAAATCATCCCATGGCAAACCAATAGCAGCATCAAGCCCTAAGGTCTAGACTTGTGAGTTCCACCATGTTAGAGCTGGTCCTTCCAGTGTGCCGGAGGCGTACTTGACACGATCTCCAGCAGGACAGTTGCACATGGCGAACACCGACTCGAGTTTCTCCAGCCAGCGAAGTAAAGAGACAGCACCATCAGAACCACTGAAGGAGTAAGGCTTACAATCCATAAACATCTTGAAGGTACAGACTGTTGGACCTCCTTGATTCAGATTCTAGTTGTTCTGGTTCTGATAGCGGGCCTGTTCATAGGCTGCGAGTGTATCAGCGACACGCTCATTGATGATAGCATCCAACTCAGCTTGAGTCATGTTGATGGTTCCTCGTCCACCCGTGCGTCCAGCTCTTCTTCCAGACATGACTTCTTCAATTCACAGTACATATCAGTCACTAATCGGATAATAATTATTGATAATAATAAATTGCATCATACTAGTAAAAATGAAAGATTTGTTTGCATATCAATAGTGAAGCTTTATGAGAACCGAGACCCCACGTCTCCAAGTATGGAAATGAAAATTTGTACCGATCATGTCCGTTATCACTCAAGAGAGTTGCCAGAATTCTCATGCATGACAAATTACAATTACGTGTGCACCCGTGATTCTAATTTGCTTTGCATGGTCACTCATGGTTCCTCCTATTCGAGATAACATACCTTGTCAAGTACAGAGTGTTATCAATGATAGAAGTATCAAAGATATATTTGTTATACCTAGGGTCAAATAACTAAGGTTGTACTAAGGTTGTATAAGGGATTCGGTTAAGATAACAACGGGGAATCAAGACAATTTGGCCCTTTTCCCTTTGATGTTCTAGGCGTTAAAATGTCTAATTCCGATTCTCTGATAGACTTTGAATATCTTAGTTGTCCCTCGTTTACTGCTCAGACTAGTGTAGAAGATAGGATATGTTGGGAATGGTAACAAGTGCTAAAGAGTTGGAAGAGTGAGGTGTTGTTCTCTTTGTTTGTCATTGTTAGGCTTGTCGCGGTGTTAGGAAAGAGTTTCGTGTTCCAACGTGGTAATGTTTGGTTCAATTCATCGTTGCTTTAACTCCGAGAGTGAAGAATCAAGTGTAAATGTTGGAAGTGAGCGAGCGGGATTCTCCGCCCCTCTGTCAGTCGGTAATGATACACGTGTCATACCGATAATGTTATGTTCGTTCAGCAATGTAATGTTAGCACGCCAGGAGGTTGTTCGTATAACAGTTGTGATCAGGTAAAAGTGTCTGTGCAATACTAGTGTTGTGTCTAAGGCTATAGTCTAGATGCAATGCAATCCTAGTTCTCTATAAACCTGTGGCTCTGATACCAATCTGTCACACCCTCAATTTCCACAACGGGGTTTTACCGTTAGGCGTGTGACATACCAGGATCTCAGATACAGTCATATCGAACGACACTATATGAATTTAAGAATAGACATTTGACTTCATTCAGAGAAACATAAACAAAGTTAACAACAGTGCGGAAGCGTATACACGAAACGTAGATCCATTACATGAGTGTTACAAATGCCAAATCTAAACAAAATGTTTAATGCAAGGAAACAAGATCGATGAATGCATGTCCTGAGTGCGTTTCCTGTAGCGTGCATCATGAGCTTATGCGTTCCTGTGACCTGAGAAAACATGCTAAAATGTGTCAACATAAAGTTGGTGAGTTCACAGGTTTAATCAATAGGAAAATGTGTCTGTAATCGTTTCAATGGTTTAGTATATAAAGCATATCGTTAGGTAGCTAGCCTATGATCATGTTACTTAGCGTTTCGAACTGAAGCTGACTGTTTGCGTCCTATATGTTTGTTGTATCCCCGTCACGTCTCACCAGACAGTGACAAATGTTAGGTCAATTATGCACCCGTTTGACCTCCAATCAAGCTAGCGCGACTAGCCCGGGCGGGGTTTGTCAGACCCAGTAGTACTACTCAGAATTACCTCGCTACACATTACTAACGGTTCGAGAGTGTCAGGACTGTTATGCGTGTTTGCACTAACGTAACAAGCGATATCAATAATACTACAACCATTTATGTAAATCTGTTTGCATGTTTTCTCCCCCAAAAGGAAAGAAAGTAAAATAGGGGCCGTGAAGACTCACTGCTTATGTAGTAGGTAGGTAGGATGAAAGTCTCCCAAGTGTTGTTTACGATGAGCTGTCAAACACCTATTGACAGTTATGTTAAGCGTTAATGTTGTGTTTAGCGTTAATAGAAATGTTTAGTCGGGTTGGGTCGCATTGGTTCGGTCGTGGGTGACACACACACAAGCAGACATACACATATCAGACCTTATGTAGATCCCAAGTGGGTTGTCGTTAATTGTAAACGGTTAGGTTATTTTAGATTGAAAGAGTATGTGCTTGTTGATAGCGTTGACTTTAATCTTTGTGGTCAAGAAATGACACTTTATTGATTGTTACCTTATCATCACACGATAGGCACACCACACACAAGAATAATTCACTCACAAGGACTTCAATCGCATAACAAGGCTAGACGCACGACTGAACACTTCATCCGCACGAATGGGCCTTCAATCGTACGAATCAACTTCACTCGTATGATTGAACCCTCATTCGTGCGACTCAGCATTTAGTCGTACCACACATCACCCATTTGCACGACTCAACGGCCATTCGCACGACTGAACCTTCATTCGTGCGATTGGACCTTCAGTCGTGCGATGCACAGTCGCACACATTCATCCGATTGACTCAATCGCACACACTCCAATCGCATGCATTCAGTCGCACGACATGCTCATACGCCTGGACTCAGTCGCACGACTCACCCCAGTCGCACCACTCAGTCGCACCACTCAGTCGCACGACACGCCCAGTCGTACAGCTCAGTCGCACGACTGGCGCAGTCGCGAACTGCAGCAGATCGCGACTGCTGGCGGGGCTTCGGATGTTCCGTGCACAGTTTTCACACATCAGGGACTTCCAGAAAAACTTTCCTAACATGTCTAAATATAATGCACATGCCAATTGACCTCACACGCACCCCCACGACCACATGCATTCGGGTTGAACCCGAACACCCGAACCCTATATTTGCAGCAGTGAAACGAGCAACAAAATGGACGACCAAGGTCGACTACCTGTTAGGAACGTGCTATCACAACTGTAGCGTGGTTTAGCCGGCGAGATCGAGCTCAAACGAGGCGATTTTTGGTGCTAGGAGGTGGTAGAAAGGTGTAGAGGAAGAAAGTGAAGAAGATAGAAGAAATGGGAGTGAAATGAAAATTAGGGCTGGTAAGGGGTTTATATACCCAGCCCTAGTTTGGTCATCGCACTTAGTCCCCGAGTTCCCGAATTTGTTTCGGTTGATAACGACGTAAATGGGCGAGCTATGTTAATTAAGAGGATTCCTTAAGTAATCTCGTTTATTTGAATCATCTACAAACACCAATGTTAGTATTATATATCATACTTTGTTTAACGATGTCGGTGACGATGCTTGTACACGTTTCGGGTAATAACGAGAATGTAACAATGATAACGACAACAGTCTGAATAGTGTTAACCTGAAATTACGTTGTGTCAGATATTGCAGAATGGTTATTGATTAAAAGATATGATCCCGAGAATGAATTTGAATTTGAATGTGATATTGTGCGTGATGAGTTGGTACATTTGTGGTGATGTTTACTTTTGAAGTCACGTAGCATCTAAATGTTTCTATTTTATCATTAATTAGAACGGGTGTACTCACCACCACCATGAGTGTTAATTGGTTTGAATTGTTATGTGATTTCATGAATCTTCCTCTAGCCTTTCTACTGTTGAACCCATTTAGAACCAAGTACATCATTTTTCAGGTTAGGGATGAAGAAGACATGAGAATAAATACTTAACCCATAGCCTATGAGTTTTTATTTTGAGATCATATCAACCCAAATTTAAAGAGTTAAGGCCAACATTACCAGATCTACTTCTGACCTTCTCTATTATAGTGGTAGAGCTAGAACAAACATTGATAGGGTTGTTTTTTTTCAATTAGGAGCAATTTCACTTGTATTATTATTAGCAACCTATATGTTTGGACAGGTCCAGCACCCTGATCATAGATAAATTTGTTAAAGTTACAAAAATAATAAACCTTAATATCTTCTAAATCAAAGAACCAATCATGAGTGCATAATAACATCTCGACATTTGAAGATACAAGTGAATGTCTACATTTACTTATAACTTGGCACCCAAAAAGGATAATTTTGAAGCGACAATCGATATTGGAATGCGCAAAATATCACGAGCCATTAAAGCTAATTGTGAATACTTTTCTTGATTGTACTTTCAATATTGTAAAACATTTACTTATATCCCTGCTCTTGAGTGTGATATACTGGGTTTGTTTGTTTGTTTGTTTATTGTAAAACATCAGGTTTTTGTTTTCTTTGAAGTGAAAGTTTCTCGAAATACATTGTTAGTTCTGATTTTTCTCTCTTAACACTTCTAAATGGCTTTTAAATAACCCGAACCCATATAACTCATCAGATACAACAACATCAACATTTGAACTCCAGCTACTAAATAATAATACATCTCTAAACGAACGTTATACTCCTTATCATATAACTTATGAATATCATAAAAATACACTTCAATTTCTCCTAACGTGCTTCATTTATATGAAAGTTTTAAGAAACAATATTCAACAATCTTAAGTTTATATCATAGATCAAAAAATATACTATAACTTTCTCAATATTTTTCACTTCTTTTTCACTTCTTTTGCCATGTCACTTACATTTGGGGAATCATACTTATCCCAAATATTTGTCTCTCATATAAATTATTTTAAATATTTTGTAAGTAAATGTTAGTGTCCAAAAAGAAAAATAATTGAAAAAGTAATAAAAAATGCATTATTTAATTGAATGGATATAAATATGGTGAATAAAATGTTAAAGATTAAAAAAAAAGAAAAAAAGAAAAGATAAACTCTCATCGTCCCAAACGATGGACCTCTGTCCATACGTCAACCTGTGTTTCTTCGCTATCTGATGGATTAAACGACATCAGCCTCCCTTCCGGTCCAAGTTCGATGATCTACAACAAGATACTCGAACGGAAACCCGATTTTGTCTCATGGTTACGTGCTGCTTTTGTATCGAAAATCGCTTAGGGTGATGTTTTTCCGACGAGAATGTGGAATTGGAGGATATATCGATCAGTGTGGAATTATGAAGCCGATTAAGGTCATTGTGGATTGTGATTTGGTGTTGATGATTAGGGTTTGCATTTGTTATTGCTGATGTTGTGAATTTGGTATAATTAGGTGATGGCGGCATTAGTAGCAACACAGATGATGAAGGTGGTGTCGGGTTGAAATCGGAAGAGATTCCGATGTGAAATTTGGGGAGTTTTTGTGATGCATTGCATTGGTGAATATACAGAGGAAATGTGCAGGTGAGGTTTTGTTCATGGCATACAAGTGCTTATATGGAAATATGACATCTAATTTGATGATCTTACTACTCTAATAAAAGAGTAACTTAAGTGTCACGTGACAGCACCACAATCACTCTCACAAAACTTTTCCCGTCTCTCTCTCATCTTAAATAATTACCTTAATTACTAATAATATTATTTAACTTTTTTTTTTACATTTAATAAATTTAAAACAAAGATCTATTTATTAATGTTATTTCTAAATAAACAATTTTAATATAAAATAATAAAATTTTAAAACGCATAAAACGTTTTTAAAAATGCAAAATATTTCAAAAGTGGTATTTTTAAAATTTTATATTTTTAAACAAAAATAATTAATTTGGGAGATAAAATAAGAAATTTTTTAAAATAACATTTTTATACGGTTTATTTTATAACAAAATGTCTATTTTAGGGAAAAAAATTTTAAAACAAAATTTTAAAAAATTGATAATACTATTTTATTAGTTATAGTTATTCTTATACGTAATTTCAATCATATCATATTTTAGAATATCATTTTATAATTAATAATTTTTATTATATTAATATTTTATTTATTCAACCCCGTGTAATGCACGGGTTTACTAAAGCTAGTTGTTATTTATTTGGGGAAGTCATTAGTAGTTTTTTTTTAAATTTAAACTAGATAACGTTTCTTATTGAGAATTGATGCATTTTCCTATTGAGGATTTAAGTAGTAGTAAGTTAGTTTATAAGAGAAAAATATCAATTGTGAAGATTTCACATCTTTTCACTTTGATGTTTATTTAAATATTTTTAAGGTGTTGTGCTGATGCAGTTTGTTAATAAAGAGGAGTGTTAACATGCTGATTTGAGGATCACAACTAATGACTTAATAAGTTATGTTGATGTTGTAATTTGTTGTAGAAACTGCAGTACTAAAAAGCTTTATTAAAGGTTCAGTTGCTGAATTATTATTGTTAAATTGCTGTTGTACTAGAGTGTTTTGTCATCGGTTTTATGCTTGCAATTTGTTAGTAAAGTGTAGTGTTAATATGCTGATATGAGTAACTACTGGTGTGGTTTTTGTAGAAGCTACAAAATTTAAAAAAGCTTGCATTTGATATTTCCTGCTTCAACCTCACTTAAGCTGTTGTTGTCATCAAATCATAACATGATACCTGCTAATAAAATTGTTCAATTCTTGCATTATAATGAATTACTTTAGTTGAGTTTGGTGAATGAAAATGCTAACACCAAGGATGACATAAATTGCCAATATTCTTTCTTCTCCAGTAAGATTTGATATTTGATTACCAGTTCAAACACTTTATTTTATTAAAGGATACGTTGCTTAAATGTTGTTTCTTTACGAAGATTCAAAGAAACAGCCTCCTTAGAATGATGTTTTTGACAATCTACCATCCTTATTATACAAAGACTCTGATGGCAGTTTTAAGTTCATGCACATTACTTGGATGAGTGAAATATAATGAATCTACTTTGTGCTTACTTATTTTGTTTGCTCTTTTCGGATCTAGGTCTTACTAGAATGGATTTACAAGTTGCGGGGCAGTTTTTTTTACCTACTGTTGTCCTCTTAGCCGTTCTTCTTAGAGACAGTAGCCTAATCATTCACCACTAGTCTTGGATTCTTGTTACAGGATGATTGACATTTTTGCATTGTGCTTTATATGTGACTTTATTATTACAAACGAACAAAATATATATTATGTTTGAGGAGAAATCCCAAAATCAATATTCAAAGACCCATTACGTACGACAATGATCCCATACAGATTCAAATTCAAAATGTTGAAGCAAGTAAAGTGTAACCTAATCCTCAAGAAATGGGTAATCAGTATATCCAACCACAGGATCATCAGTATAAAACGTACTTCTATCATACATATTCAAAGGTGCATTCAGCCTAAACCTTCGAGGTAGATCAGGGTTGGCCAAAAACGCCCGCCCGAACGCCACAAGATCAGCCATTCCGCTTTCGATCACGCGATTCGCTTCGTCGCGATCGTAGTACCCACCCGCGACAATAAATGTACCTTTAAACGCCTTTCTCATTGAACCCAAACTCTCCCGAGTCTCGGCTTTCTCAAACTGAGTCACCATCCGCGGCTCAATCACATGACAGTAGGCGATCCCGAGTTGGCTCAGTGAGTCGGCCATGTAAACGCCTAGAGAGTGAGGATCCGAGTCGCCTGAGTCGTTGTAGTTAGCAAAGGGAGACAACCTTATCCCCACTCTCTGAGATCCGATCTCATCGGAGATGGCTCGAACGACTTCAAGCGGAAAGCGGCAGCGGTTGTGGAGGCTTCCGCCGTAGCGATCGGTGCGATCGTTGACTTGATCTTTGATGAACTGGTCGATGAGGTATCCGTTTGCGGCGTGAATCTCGACGCCGTCGAAGCCTGCTTGGATCGCGTTTCGCGCTGCTGATCGGAAGTCGTTGATGACGCGGGAGATTTCGTCGACGGTTAATCGGTGCGGGGGTGAGTACTGAGCATCTGCACCACCGATGAACTTTTGGTTGGTAATTGGCTTGTCGGTGCTGGAGATCGGAGGCCGGCCGTCCGGTTGATAACCTGGATGCCGGAAAATTAAATTAATTAACGTTAAGTTCAAAAAAAGAAAAAAAGATAGAAAAATCAAATGATGATCGATGATGTCATTTGATCGACTTACTAGTGTTGGAAACTCTGCCAGAATGCCAAAGCTGACAGAAAAAGATTCCTCCATTCTCATGAACACCATCCACGATTGCTCTCCAACCCTCCACATGCTCTTTCTTCCAAATCCCTGGAGTGTTTGGCAGCCTAGCTTGCATTTATTTATTTATTTATTTATTTATTTATTTTCAAACTTGTTACTTTTTTTTTAATTAATTCATTTCAATTCGTTACAAAAACAAAAACCACATTGCTAATTGTTCTGTATCTATAGACTCGTACCCATGTAGCTTTGAATTTCGTTACAAATTAATATCATTTCTACTAGTAGAGAATTAAAAAAGTATGCATGCATGTTACCCTTGAGCGGTATCTGAAATCCCAGATGCTTCACTGATCAACAACCCGCCTCTTGTTGTTCTTTGTTTGTAATACAAAATGGCGTGCGGTTGTGGTGTGAAATTGTAGGATCTTAGCCTTGATAAAGGTGCCAAAACAACCCTGCACGCACAAATGCTAAACCACCTAAAATCCTACTCCCTCCATAAGAAAACAATGTCTACATTCATACATCCTTTAACAACACCGACATATGTAAACTGCAGTTTAGAATATGCAAACTGTACCTAAACTTCTTCGCCTTCAATAAGAAAATGGTATCTGGATTCATACACCCTTAAATTAAGAGTTTACACCACTGACATCTGTAAATTATAGTTTGTAATATGTAAATTGTTGTTTACTCTGTATGTAAACTGTAGTTTACACATTGTAAAATGCACTTTTAAACATATGCCCAACATATTCATTTTATTATTTTTAGTTAGTTAAAATAAATATACAATTAATATTAAGAGTTAATTTTAATTTTGCTCTCTAAGGTTTACCTAAAGTAACTATTTTCTTTCAAAAGATTAAAATTATCAATTTACCTTTAAAACTTTCATATGTTGTTTCAATTTCACTCAAAAGTTTCATCATCTTGGATAAAGTTGAAACAACTAATAAAACTTTTGAATTGAAATTGAAACAATTTATGAAACTTTTGAAGGTAAATTGGTGTTTTTAATCTTTTATAGGAAAATAATTATTTTTAACAACCCTTGATGAGTAAAAAAACTCTATATCATTGTACATTAAATAAATAGAATAAAGTATATAGTTTTATATTTCAAAAACTAATATAGAAGGTTCAAATTGAAAATAATGTTTATATTAAATGTATAATTTATAATATTTAAGAATATTGTTACCATAATCATGGCTAACATACATGCAAATAGTGAAATATTATGTATAACTTCTACGGATTTAGTATTTTTAAGGCTCGAGTGAGTTGGCTAACATATGTACCCCACGATGATATAAGTGGTATTCCCAATTTATGATTATTACAGATTATGTATAAATTCTACAGATTAATACTAGTTTTAGTTAATCAACAACTACACATAGTCTGAGTTTTCTACAAAATGCTTAGTCGTTCAATTAGATATAATTAAATGAAATAAATTACGTTGTAATATATATTTTTTAAAAGATATTACATTGTAATATCTGAGTGTAAAAATAATTACTCACTCTAGATTCATAAATGTTAAACTTGGTGATTATTAGTCAAAAATTTGAGGAAGAAGTTTTAATTGACATAAAAGTAAAAGAAAAAAAACGTAAATCATTGAGTTATTCAAATGGTTGGTGGAGAAAAACTTTGCAGTTAAGGAAGCCGAAAATATCAAAGAAAACTTTGCTAGTAAATCGTTTCTTGCCGGCGTTGTGGTCACATGAGACATGACGTGATAAATTAGAGACTATAATGATTCCACTCGTTTCAAGCTAAATTTACATTAAAACGTAGAGTTTTAAACTTATACCGTTGAATGAAAACATATTATATTTGACCTGACTATTTTTCAAATAAGATTTATGTCGAAACGTAAAATAATTCAAAATATCCATAAAAATAGCATGTGCAACGACGCTGCATGCGGTGTGAAAAAGTGTACATTACAATCGCCCTGTCACGTTTTCGAACTGAATCTACATCGAAAAGTAGAGCAACTTGGTTTTTTTACCGTCGAATGAAAACATGTTATATATTACGTGACATATGTCTTAACAAAAGCTATATTAAAACATAGACCAACTTAAAACGTGCATAAAAATAAGCACGGAATTAAACTTTGTGCCGACTCATTTCTGTAGACCAATTGAAAACGTGCATAAAAATAAGCACGAAATAAAACTTTGAGCCGACTATTTCTGAACAAAGTTTACGTCAAAACATTGACGAATTCAAACTTATACTATCTCAAAGCGTATATAAAAATAAGCATATAAATATTTTATATTTGACACAACTTGTTTATAAACAAAATTTACTTTAAAACATGCTCGTATATATACCGTCACGTATAAATTTGTATAGGGTTAAAGTGGTATTTTATAATTTTTTATTAAATGTTAGAAGCTTAAAAGGGTAAAAGATAAAAAACTCAAGGTGAGACCTGAGAGTAAGAACCAGGGCCGGATCTATAATGCAATTTATGAAACCACGGGCTTGGTGTCCCCCAAAAATGAGGGACCTCATTTTTAAAAGAAATTATAGCGGGTTTTGGTATTATATGAGTCAATGAAATTTTGAAACGGAAATAATATTTGATAGTTGAGTCCCGATGAAATTTTTGATTATTTGATAGGTTATTAAAAAAATATAACCACACAATTCACAAAATAAACGACCATTCCTAAGTTATTTCCTCTTTGATTGATCAAATCGACTAGCTCTTTTTGCCTCTTTTTTTTCAAAAAAATAAACTATTAAGCACTAAAGTTTAGTATACCATACTTTCTTTGATTTATTGTTTTTGTTCAAAAAATTTTACTAGGTTGCTTTGTTTAGATTGTGATTTTTAAAAAAAAGGCTCACTTTTTTAGTTCGATTCATGCCCAGAAAATGTTAGAGCCAGTCTTAGTAAGAACGATAGGAAACTTTACCCACTTTTGTTCTTAAAAGATAGTAATGGTATTATCCGAAAGATCGCTTGCTTTTTTATTTTCCGTAAGGTTCTCTGTAGAGCTTATACACCCTTAATCGACATCCAAGCGTCAAATTAGATGAATATCCACTCGAAAATAATTTTTCGTGATCGTGGACAAAACTGAACATTTCATTTTCATCGTTTATTGTTAAAATTTTAATATTATCGAACAAAATTAGATCCTAAAAGTATAAAAACAATAATAAGATTTTGTTCTATTTAGATTATACGTCTAATATTGTTAATTTAATATGTTATGGACCGAAAACTTTGCAAGTTACTAGACTTGTTTCACATCGATTGTATAAACAACTGTTAAGGATATGATCGAATATTATGGACTGAGATCATTACAAATTATGAGATTTGTCTCACATTAATTGTATGAACAACTATTATGAGGTTTATAAACCAAATGGATCCCTTTATCAATCAAACTGATATTTTAAGTTGAACTCTTATGTTTAATCCGTAACATGATATTTTATTTGTGAGTTTTTAGATCTAATATTCTTCCATGGCATATCTTTTATATCATCAAGAAATATAGACCACACATAAACATACAAATATAAATATAATATATATACATACATATATATATACATATATATATATATATATATATATATATATATATATATATATATATATAACTATGAGAAAGATAAGAAGACTTAAGATTACCTATGAGAAAGATAAAAAGATTTCATGGTGTATGGTGTAAGGAGGGGTATGGACACCATTGATGCTGTTTCTTCTTTTTTCTCCATCTTTCCTCTCAAAACAACCAGCAGTTTACAACCCCCGACTCGTAGAGTTGTAGCTTATATTGATATTGCAACCTTATAAATTGACAACCACTCATCCTCATATCAATTCAATAATATTATATTATGGTTTTCTTGTTGTTTGTCATAATAATTTTTCGTGATCGTGGACAAAACTGAACATTTCGTTTTCATCGTTTATTGTTAAAATTTTAATATAATCGAACAGAATTAGATCCTAAAAGTATAAAAACAATAATAAGATTTTGTTCTATTTAGATTGTACGTCTAATATTGTTAATTTAATATGTTATGGACCGAGAACTTTGCAAGTTACTAGACTTGTTTCACATCGATTGTATAAACAACTGTTAAGAATATGGTCGAATATTATGGACTGAGATCATTACAAGTTATGAGACTTGTCTCACATTGATTGTATGTACAACTATTATGAGGTTTATAATCAATCAAACTGATATTTTAAGTTGAACTCTTATGTTTAATCCGTAACATGATATTTTATTTGTGAGTTTTTAGATCTAATATTCTTCCATGGCATATCTTTTATATATATCATCAAGAAATATAGACCACACATAAACATACAAATATAATATATAATATATATATATATATATATATATATATATATATATATATATATATATATATATATATATATATATATATATATATATAACTATGAGAAAGATAAGAAGACTTAAGATTACCTATGAGAAAGATAAAAAGATTTCATGGTGTATGGTGTAAGGAGGGGTATGGACACCATTGATGCTGTTTCTTCTTTTTTCTCCATCTTTCCTCTCAAAACAACCAGCAGTTTACAACCCCCGACTCGTAGAGTTGTAGCTTATATTGATATTGCAACCTTATAAATTGACAACCACTCATCCTCATATCAATTCAATAATATTATATTATGGTTTTCTTGTTGTTTGTCATAATAATTTTTCGTGATCGTGGACAAAACTGAACATTTCGTTTTCATCGTTTATTGTTAAAATTTTAATATAATCGAACAGAATTAGATCCTAAAAGTATAAAAACAATAATAAGATTTTGTTCTATTTAGATTGTACGTCTAATATTGTTAATTTAATATGTTATGGACCGAGAACTTTGCAAGTTACTAGACTTGTTTCACATCGATTGTATAAACAACTGTTAAGAATATGGTCGAATATTATGGACTGAGATCATTACAAGTTATGAGACTTGTCTCACATTGATTGTATGTACAACTATTATGAGGTTTATAATCAATCAAACTGATATTTTAAGTTGAACTCTTATGTTTAATCCGTAACATGATATTTTATTTGTGAGTTTTTAGATCTAATATTCTTCCATGGCATATCTTTTATATATATCATCAAGAAATATAGACCACACATAAACATACAAATATAAATATATAATATATATATATATATATATATATATATATATATATATATATATATATATATATATATATATATATATATATATATATAACTATGAGAAAGATAAGAAGACTTAAGATTACCTATGAGAAAGATAAAAAGATTTCATGGTGTATGGTGTAAGGAGGGGTATGGACACCATTGATGCTGTTTCTTCTTTTTTCTCCATCTTTCCTCTCAAAACAACCAGCAGTTTACAACCCCCGACTCGTAGAGTTGTAGCTTATATTGATATTGCAACCTTATAAATTGACAACCACTCATCCTCATATCAATTCAATAATATTATATTATGGTTTTCTTGTTGTTTGTCATAATAATTTTTCGTGATCGTGGACAAAACTGAACATTTCGTTTTCATCGTTTATTGTTAAAATTTTAATATAATCGAACAGAATTAGATCCTAAAAGTATAAAAACAATAATAAGATTTTGTTCTATTTAGATTGTACGTCTAATATTGTTAATTTAATATGTTATGGACCGAGAACTTTGCAAGTTACTAGACTTGTTTCACATCGATTGTATAAACAACTGTTAAGAATATGGTCGAATATTATGGACTGAGATCATTACAAGTTATGAGACTTGTCTCACATTGATTGTATGTACAACTATTATGAGGTTTATAATCAATCAAACTGATATTTTAAGTTGAACTCTTATGTTTAATCCGTAACATGATATTTTATTTGTGAGTTTTTAGATCTAATATTCTTCCATGGCATATCTTTATATATATCATCAAGAAATATAGACCACACATAAACATACAAATATAAATATATATATATATATATATATATATATATATATATATATATATATATATATATATATATATATATATATATATATATATATATATAACTATGAGAAAGATAAGAAGACTTAAGATTACCTATGAGAAAGATAAAAAGATTTCATGGTGTATGGTGTAAGGAGGGGTATGGACACCATTGATGCTGTTTCTTCTTTTTTCTCCATCTTTCCTCTCAAAACAACCAGCAGTTTACAACCCCCGACTCGTAGAGTTGTAGCTTATATTGATATTGCAACCTTATAAATTGACAACCACTCATCCTCATATCTTACTGTATACAACTCAATACTATTATACTATGGTTTTCTTGTTGTTAGTCATAATTTTGAATACTATATTTGAAAATGATAAAGACAGAGGAATAGGAAAGTAGGTGTGCCCCTACAAGCATTATACAAATATATCTAATTACTACATATGACCCGGACTTGTCTTAGGAGTGTGGACGGTAGAGGTGTTCATCGAATTCGAGTTAATGAAATCGAATCGACTAAGTCGAATTTTAAAATTTTCAAATTGGATTCGAATTGAAAAGTTAAATCGAATTTGAATCGAATCAAATTCGAAAACTTTCAAACATGATTTGAATGCAATTCATATTCAAAAAAAAGTTCGAAATTGAATCGAATTTGAATTTATTCGATTCGTATTTAATAAAAATATAATATTTAATTGAATAGTATTTTCGAAATTAATTCGAAAAATCCAATTTCAAATGCTCAAAATAAATAAACAAGCATAACATATAATATATTATAAGTTATAAATAAGTCAAAAGGTACTATTAAGCTTTAACATTTTAGATCATATATTTTTTTAACTTTTAATTCTTAATTTCTCATATGCATATTCGTAAATTAATAAACAAAATCAATAAATGTAAGTGTGTAGTTGTAATTCGAATTAAAATAATCGAAAATCACAAATTCACAATTCGATTCGAGTTCAATAATTAGACTTTGAATCGAATTCGAATTTAAAAATTCAAATTAAATTTTGAATCATTATTTTTCGACTCAAATCGAATCGAATTTTGAGTTTTTCGAATTTGATTCGAATATTAGACACCCCTAATGGTCAGTCTTTAATTTCAAGGAGTAGTCTTTGTGACTTGTGTGTGATCGAGATTTAGTGCTTTGATATTTGCACTGCGCTACTAGAAATTTAGGGTATCATCACGATCAATACCGGACAATTGATCGCGTATCAAACATGGAAAATTTTGTGGTGGCAATTATTGACCTCAGTTCACCATCGAGTTATTTGACTGCCAGTATTTTCAGACGAGTCACTGACGATTCACAAACAAAATTTTTAATTAAAATTGCTTTTAAGGGGACTCATGAATGATACTCATGTTTTCTAGTAGTGTTGGTCTCAATGGTTGCCGATAAACCCTTTTAGCACAATATTTATTAAACATTGATGCATTTAGAAAACTCTAATGTTTAAGTCCATTTTCGAGTGGATCCAATCCTGTACATTTAAGCCATCATATCTAAGAGCATTCACATTTGGTTCCCCATAGCTATTCACATCTTCAAACTTTAAAGAATTTATAATAATTTGTGTAATTTGACCTTACATCAAATTCTTCATTCTCATACCCTAAACTTCATTCTCTCCATATTTGGGGTCACCTATTCACAAAACCACATAAATAATAGGTATGAGGATTGAAATATGATAAGTTTTACAAAATATGAAATAAATTCAGAGGATGGTGATATCTAAATAAATTATTAGGGAAAACCTGATGTGAATACTTTTGCTGGTGTAAGTAATTGTTATTATCTCTATGTATATATATAATTTGAACTTTCTACTTAAAAATGTCATTCTAATAAGTTTTTGATGCAAAAGTTTGTAAAATTTATGTCCTCAAGTTTCTACAAAATATAATGTTTAATGTTGATCACTGTTAGCTATATTTCTAAATCTTTTTAACTAAAAAATAGTCAAAAAAGGAATTTTAAGTTAGAGATTTTAATTATAAAAAAACTACATTTTGCGAAACAAGTAGATGAAAACTTGATGAAGTTTTATGAGCAATAATTATATATTTGAATTTTATTTTTAAAAAGAAGCTAGGTCGGTGGTTTGAGGTCCCTTTAACTCTTTAAGCTTTCTTTGTTTTATTTTTCCATTACTTTTTCATTTGTTTCAACCGCCTGTTTTTTTCACCTCCTTTGATTTTCATTTATATAAGATGTAATATGTGGTTTGTAATATTACACGGTTTAAACCACGAGCTTCCTTTTGATTGATTCACCGTCTAGTTGACTACTATTGAACCCTTTGTTCACAACTTATAAATTCATGAGTGGACGCAATCATCAGGCATGGCCCTCACTTGTAGAATACCATACAACTTTCATGAATTCGCGCAATAATTGGTGTCCTACGTGATGAATGACGATATTAACAACCAACTTGTATACGTTTCTTAATTTATTTGGTTACCAACTTTAAAATAAACAAAAGTAAGTCAAACTTTGATAGAATGACGTATCTTGTGTTTTGTTTTCATGGCAACGGAGTTATGCAGGCATATGCTCCCAAGGGTGGTATCACGTAGGTTATGGGTGTAGTCACAGTAACACTAATAAAATATGCGTAACTAGGTTAGTATCACATATATTACGAGTTCAATAAATAAAAAATTAAAATAATTAGTAATGAAAATTTATAAATTATAAAAGAGTAAATTACTATTTTAGTCCCTATGTTTTAGTCATTTTAACTATTTGAGTTCAAAAAAGAATTTTTTAACAAATCAAGCCCCATAGTTTGTATTCTCTAACTCTTTCAGTCCAATACATTAACAAAGTAAGATTTTTCAGTTAGTTTTTAATAAAATGACCAAAATATCATTGGACTGAAATGGTTATTTTTAATAAACTCAGAGACCAAAAACGTAATTCACTCTCTCACACAAACACTCACACAAACACACACACACATATATTATAAATATTATATATATACGTAATGTTTTATTTTATTTTAAAAAGTTTTTTAAAATTTATTTTTAAACGGCTCGGTTTTAAACGTCGTATTTAAACCATTCATCTTATCTAACTGAAGATATAAAATCGCTTGGCTTATTAAACTTGTTATTTAAACTGTTAGGCCACTTAAACATCATTTTTAGTCTATTTATTTTATTTAAACCGTTAGTCTTTTTAATTGTTATTTTATTTAAACGTCTTTCTTAATTGTTTAATTCTATTAAGCGTCTTTTATAATTTTTTGTTTTATTTATATATGTTTTTAACCATTCGGCTCGTTTAAACGTAATTTTATGTCGTTCTTTTATTTGAACGTCTTTTTACCATTCATTTATTAAAAAGCTTTATTTTTAAACCATTCATTTATTAAAACATCTTTTTTCTCTTTTCGTTTCATTTATCGTCTTCTATTTAAGTTGATTTGAAAGTGTTTCTACTTTTACGTCATTTGTTGTTTTAGGATTAATTTAGGTTTTGATTATTATAATTAGGGCTTTTACGATATTAAAATTACTTGTGTTTAGTTTATTAAACATTTTTAAGTCGTTCGTTGCGTTTGAATAACCAATCGATCTGGAAAAAGACTTTTAAATAAGGCAAACAAATTTAGAAAGAAGTGTAGATAATTGAATGGTTTAAAAAGCCATTTAAATAAAACATTTGAAAAACGTAAAGATTTTAAAAGACATTTAAGTAAGACGAACGATTAAAAAAATAAGTTTAAAAAGCAAATGATTATAAAAGATAAGTTTAAAAATCCAAAAGATTTTAAAGCAGAGCGGTTTGAAGATAAATGATTTTAAAAATTATTTAAAAAACCAACCTTAAAAAACATTTTTAAAAACCAATTGTTTAGAAAATGATGTTTAGAAAACCAAATGGTTTAAAAACACTTAAAAAACATTTTTTAGTAATTAGATTATCGACTTAAAATCCAAACGGTCTAAAAAATATTTTAAAACTTTAAAAAATAAAAAAAATCTTTTATACATATACATATACATATACATATACGTATACGTATACGTGTGTGTGTGTATATATATATATAAATATGTTTGTGTGAGAGAGTAACTTATGCTTTTGGTCCTTGAGGTTATTAAAAATAACCATTTTAG
This sequence comes from Flaveria linearis, assembly GCA_024085815.1. Lineage (NCBI taxonomy): Eukaryota > Viridiplantae > Streptophyta > Magnoliopsida > Asterales > Asteraceae > Flaveria > Flaveria linearis. The sequence continues at coordinate 1,870,658 of CM044006.1, read as the reverse complement.
TCCAATGACATTTTGGTCATGTTAATAGAAACTAACCGAAAAATCTAACTTTGTTAATGTATTGACTAAAAAGTTACAGAATACAAATCATATGGCTTGATTTGTTAGAAAATTTATTTTTGAACACAAATGGTTAAAATGACCAAACCATAGGGACCAAAATAGTAATTTACTCATTATAAAACCATGTTTAAAAATAAAATATGATATTACGTATAAATAGTTATTTTAAACGGATTATAAGTAGTAATAAACATGAAAAATTACAGTAAGATATTTTTATATAATAATAAAGAGAAATTAAATTGAGTGTTTAAATTATTATAATACTCTTTTAAAGTAAAATGATGTGAGGATATATAAAAGAATGACAAGTGTTAAAAAGGTGGGTTTAAAGAATGACAAGTGATAAAAAAACTTTTTTATTAGATACAACCAGACTAAAGACCGTATAATACACATGTTCAATCAGTAAAAATTGCTTATGATAAAAAATTTTCGTAGGTCATAATATTGTTGTTAATACCTTGTATATAAATTTTTATTTTTAACATCATCTATATATAATATTAATAAGTTCTTTTTATCAATGCTTATAAGTCTAAACAGTGTACAATATGGAATTAGATGAACTTATAAATAAGAAATTTAGGTAATAAACAAATTATATTGAATATAAGAACGTCCATAAACATTCGAAAACTTCTTTATATATAAAATTTGATGTTTAGTTTGTAATTTTATCATCATTGTTTGATATTAATAATTTTAATTATTGTCTACTAGTAACTCGAGATAATGCAACATAGAGCTAATCATTTGTGAACACTGGTTGTTTAAAAAATAAACCAACTTTGGAAAAAATTTAATTACAAAATATCTATAACAAAATTTATAAGATTAGCACAAAATTTATAGAATTAGAACTATGTTTTTAACTGAATTTAATGAAACTATCAAAATAAGAATATACGAAATTAATCATTAAAAATACTTTGAGCTACACGATATGACAAAAAACTATGTGATGAGGGTGGGAAGAAAGTTTAAAATGCATAACAAAAGGTAATGTGTCAATCTATTATATATTCTTTTATTATATAGTATAGATATAAATATATAAACTTTCATTTATTTTAGCTTATTATTTAAATTTTATTGACTTTTATAAGGATGCATAAAATACATAGACAGAAATATCAACCGTATGGTAAACATCATTCAACATTTAAACATAGATATAAAAATATCTTATGAATGTAAAATCTAAAACCATAATACTGAATTGAAAAATATAGTACAATATAATGTTAAACACGGTTAAAAATATTAGGATGTCATATATATAACATAGTCATTGCATGATATTTATTTCCATTCTTCACCTAGAATGTTATATAACACAATATTAGTACAAATTAAGTGTTAAAAAAGCTTTGGTAATTATGTTTATATTGTAATCTGCAATCACAAAGTATATTTATAACATATGAACTTCCACTTGACTACTTGCAGCATGTTTTATCTTTCCCTTTTTGAAAATAAACATGCACAATCAATTACCGATTCATCACACCCACTTGTATGTACCAAACATTTGCAAGGCTATATGAAAGTACAACTAAGATTTATATTGAATACTAATTGTAGAGTCAATATAAGTACAACTCTTCTTATATACTATTTCAACTATATCATATTTTATGTAATTCAATACATAATTGATACATTAAACAAAAAAAACCGGAAAGCATAATTTTCATAGAACGTAAAGTTATCAAGTTAGAATGAAAAATCTAAATGTGTAATCGACACTTAATAATTTCCATTGGGTCACCATACCAAATAGACATTTTTGACTTCAAACTCTTCTTACTAATATCTTCATCATCAACATCAACATCTTCATTTTGTGCATTTTTTGCTTCTTCCTTTTTAACACTTATAGGATCCCACCCTATAACTAATGGAAAGCAAAGCTTTTTTTAAGTTAACATTTGAACAACATAACATACAAAGACAATGCAGGATCGGTGTTGGTCTCTCAACATAATATTTTCTCACAAACTCACCACGTCTCACTCGTTTGATGATGCAGAATCTCAAACTAAGTTGATGATAATATACTAAGTTAATAAACACAAGAAATAGTTTTTCAAGATACTTGTATATATTATTTCTTAACTCAATGTTTACAAGACTCTTACAAAGCATACATAGTGAGTTACATTGAGAAACTATATATACTACTATCTGCAGCCGGTTATACTTAGAAAATCAACTGGAACTTACATCTAAACAAATATTACATTGCTAGAAGTAAGGTATCTAAGATAAAATACTATCCTAGATTAGGTAGTCATGACATGTTCATGACTTACCTTTTGTTACCTACTAAAGTTGATAACTGCACTAACTGATAAAAGGTGAATAGTGGAATAAAGTATGGTCAACTATATAGGCATGGGAACGCCATGCAGTATATCAGACTTGACAATATGTGTCAGTCAGACCATACTTATATCCATTGATCCATAGTTGATTCTTTTGAAGATAAATTAGCTTCGGAAGAATAAGTTCTTCCGAGGCCAATTATATTTTGGAATAATCAAAATTTTCTGAGTCTTTTGCAAGTCTTCAGGATTTCATTCTTTGGAAGGCTTCGCCATGGATCTTCTAAGTTGAACACTTCGGAAGAAAAACTACTTAGTCTCGAGAGACTTAGTTTTCCTTCGAAAGCTCTTCACACTTTAGGCTTCGGAAGATCTTCAGTTCGTCTTCGGAAGAGTTGCTTTTGCTTTGGAAGACTTTCTTCAGTTGTACTCAAAATCTTTTAAGTATAGTTTTGGTTGTACCAGCCTCATCTGATCAAACAAACTCCCCTAGGCTGATGCTACCAAAACTTCACTCTCTTCTTCTTCTTAAAACTTTTAACACCAAGGAAAGAAGGTATTTGTCAGTTTTCTTATTATTTCTATTTGTCAGTTTCCTTATTATTTTCTGAAGTGGTGCTGAGAAGTTTGTACAAGTCATTGGTGGAAAGGGGGTCCAATCTAGTGCTATGAATGACATGTACCTTTTGTTGTAGACCTCTGAAGAGAGTTAGTTAATGGGAATTATAGTCATATTCCCATCTAACTATGAAATCTAAAGTAGTACCTTAAATTATTTGAAAGAATGAGCTTCCTTTAGTAGTGGCACCTTCTTCTTCTTCCTTTCTCAGCTTCCACTCCTCTTCAGTTCCTGCCTTCTTTGTTAGCTCAGCAAGATAAAGTCCGACTAGTTGATTTCTAATATGAGCAGCTACTTGGGAGTTTGAGAGATTGGATAATGGCTTCTCTGCTAACTCAGTAATGTCAAATCTGCTTGAGTGTAGCAGAGATGGTGTGTCAAGTCTATTGACTTCACCATTCTCTCTTTCCACAACAAAGTTGTGAGAAGAGTCATCGAATCTCCATTGGACAATTTTCTTCCTAGGAGCGAGGGGCATACTTGGTAGTTTATCCCCTTTCCTGGTGTCCAGTAAATTCACCAATCTTCTTCACTTCTTCTCTGAGGGAGTCAGAATTTGTAGCCAAGAGTTGAAGAGGTTAGTCCAGTGTTCCCCTACGCAGATCAAGGAATGCATCTCTTATGAGGGAACAAGAAGAGCCATCAATATATCTCAGTGTTATGGACTCTTACTCATAAGAGATGTCACTCAGGGTTATGTAGTTGATGAGCTTTCCCTTGACCTCCTTGGACTCCTCTAAGGTCAGAGATTTAGATGGTTTAGAGGATGGCTTAGGTAATGGTTGGGTTTTGGGTTGTGTTTTGGGTTTTAGGATGAGTAGTGGTGGTGGTTGTTGAGAGGCAGTGGATGATGGTGGGATTAAGGTTGATGGTGTAGGTTCAGGGTGTAAGGTTCAGTAGTGGGTTCGGTTTTGATAAAGAAGGGAAGAGGTGTAGGCTCAGGTTTTGTTGGTTGTGGTTTGGGTGTTGGTTTGGGTACCATTTTATGGACACTTTGAGTTTGGTATACCTTTTTCCTTCTCCCTAAGTAAATGTCAACTTTGATATCACTGACATATCGCTGTAGGGTCTTCTCAGACATGGGTCCTACTTGCCTGCCTGTGAAGCCGTGGGCTCTGAGATAAGCCTTCATCCAGGCTTTGTCTCCTTCCTTCTTGGCAGCCATAAGTCTGGCCTCCTCCTCCCTCTTCTTCTTCTCCTTCACCTTCTCTTTGGCAGCTTTATTCTTCTCCTTATTGATCTGATCTTGTTCTTTGTTTAAAATAAACAAGATCGTCTCATTTTCATGAGGAGTCATCTCCTTCTAAGAATAGCCTCTTGAGCATAGGAAAGCTATCCTCTCTAACCTGTGCCTTTGTTAATCTTGTTCTTTCTTTCTTCTCTACTTTTCCTCTTCGGTCAACCTTGTTGCTTCATCCTTTTCCTTTTGCAGCAAGGTTATCTTTTCCAGATTCATAAGCTCATCAAGTGGGAGTAAGAGCATTTCTTCATTATCCATTCCCTGATTGATAAGCCTATCTATCTCTTCCACTTTTCGTTTATTGTTGATAGACTATTGAGCTGCTGCTGCTGCTTTGCTGCTTGCAGCCAGCAGCTTCATAGTGTTGAGTCTACCTTTTCTTTTTAGATTTTCCTGCGTTTCGTCTTCAAGAATCTCTTCAGCAGTCATCTTCTTTTTTCCTTTGGGATCTGAGGAAGATTCAACCTTTAGAGATTCTGGCTTGGGTGATTCAAGTTAGGGAGAGTGGGGTTGAACTTATGGTGTTGAAGAGAGAGGGATTTTGAGAAAGTCCTCACTGTTTACCTCAGAGGTTAGATCAAGGATAACCTCTGTGATAAGCAGATTATCAGACAAGGATGACAGTTGTGACAGGTCCGTTAACTAACGCTAACCTCGTTAACTCTCCTAGTGTACTTACTTTTGTCGCGTAATTAATTCGTTCTGATCTTAAAATTTTTGTCTTATGCGTCTTGCGCGTTGACCCTAATATTACATAAATAATAAATAATAAAATTAACCATTAATAGAATAATTAATTTTATTTATTAATTTCTTTTCTTTTAACTTTTAATATTGATTATTATTATTATTAGTAAAATTATTATTATTATTATTATTATTATGAAAATTAGTATTATTATTATTATTAATATTATTGTTAATATTATTATTATTATAATATAATTAATAAGTTTAGGGTTTAAATTGTAATATATATAAACTTTCAGGGATTAAATAATGTAAAGTTGGAGGGTCCAAAGTGAAATATGCCATATATATACAATGTCATGAAAAACCGTCGACCACCTACGACCGAAACCCTACGCGGCTACCGTTCGACGACTTCCACATTCCCGACCCCCGAACCAAACTTGCTAGCCACCGCAAGTCATCATCGTCACTCCGTCGTGACATTTTGCAGGTAAACGTTCGTAGATTGCTTCGTTTCGTTGAGTTTCGTTATCGTTTTGTTCGGTATGATTCGGTGGTGCGCGACGGTGCTTATTGTGTGGGTAATTGCGTCGTTGGTGTGGCAGTAGTGCCGCGATGTGTGTGTTCGGATATATATATATACACGTATGTGTGTGATGTCGTGTATATATATATGTATGTGTGTGATGCCGGGTATATATATGTATGTGTGTGTCACTAGTGCATATATATGTGTGTATCTGTGTGCTGTTCGTGTGTGTGTGTGTATATATGTATGTATACACACACACACACATACACACACACACACACACACACATATATATATATATATACACACACACACACACAAACACATGCATATGTTGCTACTCGGGTGTATATATATATATATATATATATATATATATATATATATATATATATACACACACACACTAGTATTACACCCGCGCGATACGGCGGTTATGACAACTCGCATATGATACTCTTCTCTATTACCTTATCAATAATAATCCTGTTGCTAACATTTTAAACAAGAGCTTACCTTTCTATTTTTTCTTTAATTTATTATTATTTATTTTTTGTTATATGTAAATTCGAATCCATAAACTTATATACAATGTTATTAAATATTCTTTTATGATTAGAAGAACAACAAACAATCAAGAACAAAAATCCTCGCATATTTGACCATACAAATTAAAAAGTAGCCACTCAGAAGTTAATTCCACACATAACAAAAAGAAGTCACAACAAATGATATTATTAGTTGTCTCCACTTAATGGTCACATAAATTGGTATGAACATTTCGTAACGAATATGCAGCCAACCAACCACATGTCAAGAATCGGCGTCCCAAGAATCGGTTAACAAAGTTGCCTATTAGATATACAGTCTCTTATATGAGTTTAAATTTGTAATGAACCTATTGTTTTTTCATAAGATCATGGCATCATAGGTTACTATAAACTCTAGTTCTACATTGAATATCGAAGTTCTTGTTAAGTAAATAACTACATATTATCCCTCGATTAGTTGGTATATGAAAATGCCTCTAATCCTATCGGTTATGTCATGTTGATGTGACATGTGGCTTGGTGAAACACAACTTGACATCTGTAAGTTTATAGAAAAAATAATGGTAACTTCATAGATGTTGGGTTGCAGCTAAACTATCACGTCTTTCATGTCATTGTGGTTACATTAAACTCATCGGGTCAAATAGGTAAACTCCAAAAACTTGATGGTAAGTGACCCCTAGTGCATTTAGGTGCTTATAACCTCTTAAATCTCTTAAGTAAAAAGGACAAAATATGTTTGTAGTTAACTTAGCCCGATCTACCCCCTTGACCCGTCTTGAAAGTACCAGTTGGACCCGAACCTACTTTGATTTGTAGCCAACCTGTCTAAGCAGTTTGATTTTACCACCCCTAGTAATAAGTGACCAGAGGAGATGTGTTGTCCTCTTAACTCTCTTTAATTAACAGAGTCGTATAATTTATTTAAATTAAAAACTCATAAGTTATAACTTAATTAACCCCTTCATAGGTTTAGGGTTCCCTGCCATCCATAAAAGAACACATGCCCATAAAAAAGCATGTCTAATTATTGATCCTAACAAAATTACAGTTGGAATATTGCTTTTTGTTTCCTGTAATGAGCATAAATGTCATTAATATACTCCACCACAGCAAGTGGATCACCCTTGTCATCATCATTAATGTCCAAAAGTGGTTCATCGTATATATCTTCATTCTAATAAAAAAATGTAAGACGTTAGTTGATTAAATCAAATAGGCCAAAATAACAATGCAAGGAAGAAAGAATTAAACTACCATCTTACTGATTTTCTCTAGCATGGCTTCTATAAGTTGCACAAACTTCAGTACATTAAAATCCTCTTCAACACCAATAATACTGCAGCCTTCATAGTCATTGTTTGGACTTTTGACTTCAGTAATTAAAATCCTCTTCATAATGACCGTACCTAGTCCTGAAAGCAGTCTTAGGTACATCTTCTGGCGTGACCTTTACCTGATGATACCCGAATCGCAAGTCTATTTTTGAAAAATAACTTGTTCCCTGTAATTGATCAAATAGATCATCGATCCTTGGTAAGGGGTACTTATTCTTTATAGTGACTTTATTCAAGTCTCTATAATCAATGCACATACGCATTGTCCCATCTTTCTTCTTAACAAACAGGATGGGTGCTCCTCAAGGTGAAGAGCTTGGCTGAATAAATCCTTTTTGAAGTAGTTCTTCTAGTTGCTTCTTGAGTTCTTGCATTTCTGTCGGGGCTATCTGTATGGAGACTTGGCAATCGGTGATGTTCCAGGCACTAAGTCAATACGAAACTCCACTTGTCTATCAAGTGGAAGTCCTGGGAGCTCATCCAGAAATACCACAAGATATTCCCGTACTACTGGCACGTCTTCAATCTTCTTATTCTCTGCGGTGTTTACACAATATGCCAAAAAGGCAATGCAACCTTTTCTCATATCTTTTTGTGCTTGTGCTATCGTGATGAGATTTTTAGTCCTTTCAGCGCGATCTCCTAATATGGTTAACCGTTTGCCATTGGGTAGCTGGAGTCGAATGATCTTTTTATCACACACTATTTCTGCGTGATTTAGGACTAACCAATCCATTCCTATAACTACATCAAATTCTCCTAGTTCCATAGGCATTAAATCAATAGGAAATGGATAACCATTTAAATTTATGATACAGTTCTTAATAATATTAGTAATTTCCTTTTGACTTCCATCAACCATTTCCACTATAAAGGTATGATCTTAATTTTGTGATTCTTGGTTCAAATAGTGCCTAAAGGTATTTGATACTAAACTTTTATTGGCACCAGAATCAAATAATACTCGTGCATATATATCATTGACAAGATACACACAGTAATCACATTGGAGTATTACGGGCTTCCTCCGTGGTCAATACAAATGCACGTCCTTTAGGTTTGTTTGGTTGTAGATTATTGTCATTTTGAAGTTTTGGGCAATTAGGTTTTAGATGTCCTGGATCTCCACATTCAAAACATTTTTTCGTCTCCTTGCATTCTTGAAGAAGATGCCCGGTCCTTTTGCAATTGGGGCATGGTTGTGTACAACAAGGCCCTAGATGATTCTTCTTACAAAATCTGCATTGAGGCATTTCTCTAGGTTTCTTGAAGTTGTTATTCCTTGTGTCCCCTTTTACTTCTTCCCATTTTCTTTTCAGAGCAGGAGATTCAGCTTGTCGTCGTAACATCTCGGCGGCCATGATAGCGCCAGCTTCAACCGTTTCTGAAAAGGTTTTGGGAGATTTGGATTTAATGAAAACTCTCATTTCGGATGGTAAACCCCAGATAAACCTATTGATCAGTTGTTCCTCAGTTATTGCAAGATGAGGAACAAGTCGAGATATTTCATTAAAACAAGTAACATACTGTCGGTATGTCTTGTTTCCCAGTTTTAACTAGAAGAATTCCACTTCCAGTTGTTTAGTTTCACTAGGAGGACAAAATTTAGTAAGGAACTTATGAACAAATTCCTCCCAGTTCATCTCCTTGACTTTTTCTTTGCCCTCGGTCCGGACCACAATGTTCCACCAGTGAAGGGCTTCAGATTCGAACATATGTACAGCGAACCGTACTTTGTTATTATCATTACAGTCACAAACATCCAATACTGACTCCATCCGATTCAGCCAGTCTTGGGCTTCTACGGCTCCTCTTCTTCCGTCGAAGGGCGAAGGTTTACAGGACATGAAATGCTTATATGTGCATTACTTTGATTTGGCTCCTTCCATTCTATCCCTTTCTTGTATAGGCGTAGAAGAAGCCGAGCTTTCTTCAAGTTGCTCTTTTGATTTATCAGCATTACTAGTTTGTGCATTCGTTAATATTTTTGCGACTTCCACTGCTATGTTATGGATAGCTTCAACATTTAGAATTGGGTTCATACTAGATCGAGATTTAACACTATGGGAGGAGGTTCGAGTCCTCTGAGAACTTTTTCCCATCCTGCTGCTAACTTGTTCGCGTCTAGATCCTTGTTCATGTCTAGATCCTTGATCATCTCTATGTTCAGACATTGCACCTACCTATAGGTTTATATAATTATACTGAAGTTATTGGTATGTGCTAAGCATACTTATAACATAACAGTTATGTTATACAGATTCATGTGTATAATACATATTTAGGAAATAAAAAGACATGACGTAGGTTATTTGATCTTATGTCATTCTAAGCAACATGAGTATATATATATATATACATATATATATATATATATATATATATATATATTTCTTAAAACTTGTTATTTGGCATAACCTGAATCTAACATTAATCTTATAGAGCTCTACTGGTTAAAGCTTAGGCATTTCTATAATACCTAATATATATATATATATATATATATATATAAATATTTCTTAAAAATTGTTATTTGGCATAACCTGAATCTAACATTAATCTTATAGAGCTCTACTGGTTAAAGCTTAGGCATTTCTATAATACCTAATTCGCTAAAACCTCAGGCTCTGATACCAACTGTGACACCCCACCCGTGACCCGGGCGGGCGTCAACAATTGATACAACTCACAGTGGAAGCTAAAATATGTTTTATTGCAAACTATAATATCATCAACTTGTTACACTACTATTTTATAACAGTATTTAAAAACAACTAAAACAAAAACTTCTTGGTCTTCTAGATTCTTTATCTTTAAGCACCTTTTAAGCATTTCCTTAAGGGTTACCTGTGATACATATACTAAAAAAGACTTTAGCTAATGCTGGTGAGCTAATGCTATACAGTTTATAAAATTAACTTTGACATGCATACAATATGGATTGTGATATTTGGGTCCATAGGCACAGTGCCTTCCCTGGTTTTACCACAACCACCGGCAGCGGGTTTGTCAGACCCTCCCGGCCGTCAAATAGGTATGAGCATGTGCCTGATGCATACGAGGAACCCTATCATCTTTTCAGCCAGTTTGACACACCCCATTAAATATATCAGGATCCTGTATACCCTTACCGATCCGTGCATATATGTAAGCATTATAATTATTACCAGTACAGACAGAATGAGTATATTATCATAGTTTTGATAACAGACATGATAACTCACCTGTTTAACAGTTGCTCAACAGTTGATAATCAATTCCTAGTACAATCTGGTGATATCTCAAGGTCCTGATACAGTTTAAGTAATCCTAGGTTAGGCGATGGTATAATTAACTAGTCATTGTCATGGTTGGATATTAGCTAGCGCTACCTTATTTAAGCATGGGTGATCAGTCCATGCCTAACTAAGGCTAAGCTATCTAAAACCCAACCCTAACAATAACCCTAACATCTAAAATATAATACTATACTAATACTAATCCTAATAATAATACTAAAATAAATAATAATTAACTTGACATAAACTTAAACAATAACATACCTTAAACCTATCTACGACAATCTGATGTAGAGTCTCCCTACTCGCGCTCCTACCCGAGCTCCAAAAACGACTAATAACAATACCCAATGGGGTATTGATTACTCGGGATTCTCTTTATATTAGAGCGTTCCCAAGAAAACTTATGTCTAAATACAACCCTAAGGTCTCTATTTATAAGCAAGCAGACACACAGGTGAAAGACTTAATTATTATTATATTATTATAATTAATTCAGCTGCTTACTTTATTTGTTTCTTATAACTTTTTAAGTATAACGTCTTATAAAACTTCAAATATTCCGTTGAGACAGACTTATTTTTCTCTACGAGTCGACCCAAGTTTCGTTAAAAATAGAGCACGTTTAAATATAATATATTATTATTTAAATATAATTAAACGGTCTCTTACGACTCTAAAATTAGTCTAGAAACTTAAAATTTTAAATATTTATTTTACTCGTTACTTACTCGTTCAAAGATATATGAAAGAAAAACTTCGTAATTCGCATACTTATAACTATTAAGTTAGGGGTATTACATCATCCCTCCCTTACAAAAATTTCGTCCTCGAAATTTAGTTTTACTTAAAGAGGTGAGGGTACTTTTCTTTTATCTCATTTTCTAATTCTCACGTATACTTGGGTCCATGACGTGCATTCCACTTGATCTTGACTAATGGGATTTCTTTTCTACGCAACTTTTAATCTTTCGGTCTTCGATAAGTAGTGGTTCTTCGATAAAGTTTAGCTTTTCATTAACATGCACATCTTCCAATGGTATTTGTTGTGCCTCATCTACCAAGCATTTTCTTAAATTTGACACGTGAAAAGTATTGTGTATTCCTGTCAGCTATTCGGGAAGTTTTAGTCGATAAGCCACCGGTCCTACTTTGGCTGTTATATCAAATGGTCCAATGTATCGAGGTTTGAGTTTTCCTTTCTTTCCAAATCGGATCACTCCCTTCAGAGGTGATACCTTTAGCATTACTTTATCTCTTACTTGAAATTTTAAGGGTTTACGTCTCTTGTCTGCATAACTTTTCTGTCTATCCTGAGCACTTTTCATCTTTTCTTTGATTCGTTGAATCTTCTCTGTGGTTTTAATAATGATTTCTGGTCCTGACAGTTGACTTTCGCTTACTTCTGTCCAGCAGATAGGTGTTCTGCACTTTCTCCCATATAGAGCTTCAAAAGGTGCTGCTTTGATGCTGGCGTGATAACTATTATTGTAAGCGAATTCAATAAGTGGCAGATGATTATCCCAATTACCACCAAAATCAATCACACATGCACGAAGCATGTCTTCTAACGTATGAATAGTCTGTTCACTTTGCCCATCAGTCTGTGGGTGATAAGCAGTGCTTAAGTTAAGCTTGGTTCCCAATTCATGTTGGAAACTTTGCCAAAACCTAGAAGTGAAACGGCTATCCCTATCTGATATGATTGATACAGGCACTCCATGCTGTGAGACTATTTCTTTGATGTAGATCTGGGCAAGTTTGTTCATCTTGTAGTCCTCACGAATCGGTAGAAAATATGCAGATTTAGTCAGTCTGTATACAATTACCCAAATAGTATCATAACCATGACTTGATCTTGGAAGTTTTGTAATAAAATCCATAGTGATTTTCTCCCATTTCCATTCCGGAATCTCCGGCTGTTGTAAATAACTTGACGGTTTTTGATGTTCTGCTTTCACTTTAAGGCAGGTGAGACATTTTTCTACATATCGAGCTATATATCGTTTCATTCCCGGCCACCAATAGTCATTCCTTAGATCTTTGTACATCTTGTCACTACCGGGATGGATAGAATACTTAGACTTGTGGGCCTTGTCTAAGATTATATCCTGTAGTCCTCCAAAACTAGGAACCCATATTCTATTGTTAAATCTTTGGATATTATCATCTCCTGCTGTCAACAACTTTAGTCTTCCAATCATTCTTTCCTTCACTTGATTATTACTTAGAGCCTCTTGTTGAACATTCTTAATTTGATTTAAGAGACTAGTTTTAACGTCTATTCTAGATCCATGAATTCTTATAGGTTGGGGCTTCTCCTTTCTACTTAATGCATCATCTACTACATTAGTCTTACCTGGATGGTATTGAATCTCACAGTCATAATCACTTAATAACTCCATCCAGCGTCTTTGACGCATATTAAGCTCCTTCTGTTCAAATATGTGTTTCAAACTTTTATGGTCGGTGTAAATAGTACATTTTGCACCGCAGAGATAATTTCTCCAAATTTTTAGTGCGAATATTACAGCACCAAGTTCTAAATCATGGGTCGTGTAGTTTCGTTTATGAGTCTTCAATTGTCGAGAAGCGTAAGCAATTACTTTACCTCTTTGCATGAGTACACAACCCATACCATAATGAGACGCATCATAATAGACTGCAAAATCTTCACTTCCTTTAGGAAGTGATAGTATTAGGGCACTGCACAACTTATGTTTTAACATGTTAAAGGCTTCTTCTTGTTTAGATCCCCAATTAAACTTAGAGGCTTTCTGGGTTAACGTTGTTAATGGCATAGCAATCTTGGAGAAGTCTTGAATAAATCTTCTATAGTATCCTGCTAACCCAAGAAATCTTCTAATTTCAGTAGGATTCTTTGGAACTTCCCATTTCTTAATAGCCTCGATCTTCACAGGATCAACTTGTATTCCTTGTTTATTGATTATGTGACCTAGGAATTGAACTTCACGTATCCAAAACTCACACTTGGAAAACTTTGCATAAAGTTTTTCTTTCTTAAGCAATTCAAGAATTGCTCTGAGGTGTTGTTCATGATCTGCCTCGTTCTTAGAGTAGATCAGAATGTCATCGATGAATACGATCACAAATTTTTCAAGATACGGTTTACAAACTCTATTCATAAGGTCCACGAATATTGCAGGTGCGTTGGTAAGCCCAAACGACATTACCAAAAATTCATAATGACCGTACCTAGTCCTGAAAGCAGTCTTAGGTACATCTTCTGGCATGACCTTTACCTGATGATACCCGGATCGCAAGTCTATTTTTGAAAAATAACTTGTTCCCTGTAATTGATCAAATAGATCATCGATCCTTGGTAAGGGGTACTTATTCTTTATAGTGACTTTATTCAAGTCTCTATAATCAATGCACATACGTATTGTCCCATCTTTCTTCTTAACAAACAGAATGGGTGCTCCCCAAGGTGAAGAGCTTGGCTGAATAAATCCTTTTTGAAGTATTTCTTCTTGTTGCTTCTTGAGTTCTTGCATTTCTGTCGGGGCTAGTTTGTATGGAGACTTGGTAATCGGTGATGTTCTAGGAACTAAGGCAATACGAAACTCCACTTGTCTATCAGGTGGAAGTCCTGGGAGCTCATCCGGAAATACCACAAGATATTCCCGTACTACTGGCACGTCTTCAATCTTCTTATTCTCTGCGGTGTTTACACAATATGCCAAAAAGGCAATGCAACCTTTTCTCATATCTTTTTGTGTTTGTGCTATCGTGATGAGATTTTTAGTCCTTTCAGCGCGATCTCCTAATATGGTTAACCGTTTGCCATTGGGTAGCTGGAGTCGAATGATCTTTTTATCACACACTATTTCTGCGTGATTTAGGACTTACCAATCCATTCCTATAACTACATCAAATTCTCCTAGTTCCATAGGCATTAAATCAATAGGAAATGGATAACCATTTAAATTTATGATATAGTTCTTAATAATATTAGTAATTTCCTTTTGACTTCCGTCAGCCATTTCCACTATAAAGGTATGATCTAAATTTTATGATTCTTGGTTCAAATAGTGCCTAAAGGTATTTGATACTAAGTTCATATATCATATATATATATATATATATATAATTAAGAAATTTTTTTCTTCAATAGTCAAATGATATCAACAATAGATGTCATATTATAACTTCAAATACGATATAAAACATGCTAATTGCGTTTATTAAAATCATTTGGTGCAAATGTTAAGAAAATCAAGGTTTGTAAACGTGTAAATCTTAAATGGACCATCGAAATTGACACTACACAAATAATGCAACTCATTCTTGTAAAATAGTAATTTTTTCAACATCTTTAAAAAAATCAAGGAGGCTTTGCAAAATATTCACTGTATTGTAATTTGAAAAGCTTCAGAAGTGTCAAGTACGTGACATGAGAAATTTACATGCAGTTTATGTTTCTTAAGAAAATAACTAAAGAAATTCAAAAACATGCTACTAGATAATGATCATAGTCAAAACTTAACAATCATTTAAGTACTAATTATAAGATCATATTCAAGATTTGATCCATTTAAACAGAATTAACATCATAAAACATGTTTGCACATGTAAGCTTCGTACTTAGACATTTCCACTTTCTGCAGAAAATCAAGAGAAAGAAGACAATTTACTAATTAAAGAACCGATAAAAAATTATTATGAGTATACATAACTTAGTTTTAAATACCAAAAAGAATAAGATCTCGATCACTGTTTACCCAAAAATAGTGAGAGGCGATCTAAAATTTGGTGAAGCAAAAAGCCACGATATTATACCAATTATGTTGTCGCCATCTTTAAGATAAAAATCAGAAGTGAATAGTGCGTTGACATCTTTTTAGAAAGCCACACTATAATAAACAAGAAAAATAGAATGAACTTCATATAGTGAGCATAATGAATTTAATTATAGCATTTACTTTTTGTATGAGAGCTTGTTATGCTCCTCTACTAGATCCAAAAGCAAAAAATCATTATATTCCTCCACCTTTATCTTGAGTCTATTATTTTCTATTTGTCATGAATTTTACCAATAATAAATCTAACAGCCAACCATGTTCACTCTATCGATCTGCAAAAAATGGGTCAAATGGTTATCCTAATATGTAACATAAACAAAAGTAGATGACATGTTAACTGATCATACTAAGATAATCAGTTGTGCAATCAAACAAATATAAATCAAACCAATTTATATCCATGTCTAATGATACTAAAAACATATATTGGGGTGAACTCGTAATACAAAAATTGATCCTCTTCACACCATAATTGTAAATCCTATTTTTACTTTTGAGAAAAAATATTACTTTTAGACTTCTAAGTTAATATGAACTTGCATAATCTTTAATAGATCATATGTAGGTATGTTAAACTATATAAAGATTAAAGAAACACTACAAGCAAATGAAAAACTTAGTATAAAGAAGCCAATAAATTGCAAATGCTTCTTTAAGTTACTTAAATTCTAAGATTTGACATCTCTAGATTGATTTATGAATATCTTAGAAAGACGAACACAAAAATAAGATCAAACCGACATTAAATTATAACATTAGTCCACAAAGATGATTGAAATATAGTAAAATCAAAACAATTAAAGAAAATCAACTTACACGTGTGTGTGTGTGTACACACACACACACGTGTATATGTGCGCTACTCGTGTGTATATATATGTGTGTGTGTGTGTGCTGCTATGTATATATATATATGTTTGTATATGCCGTACGTATGTGCAATGTGTGTGGTTGTATATGCAATGTGTGTGTTTATAGGCATTATGGGTGTGTACATATGGGTATGTATATATATATATATAGGTGTGGATGCTTGTTGTTATAATATATATATATATATATATATATATATATATATATATATATATATATATATGTGTGTGGATTGGTGAGTATGTGTGTTAAAAAATAATAATAAACAAATTTGTGTTTTGGGAAGACATGGCAGCCCATGGCTGCTGTACATGTATTATATATGTTATATATATATATATATATATAATATATATATATATATATATATATAACATATATATATATATAAAAGTGATGTGCATGTGCAGTGTGTGTGGTAGTATGTGTTTCGATGTGTAGACACATGTATATATGAGATGTGTATGAGATGTGTGTGAGATGTGGATATTATTATTAACACTAATAGTAATTTTTATCATAATTAACATAAAAATGATATTTATTATTATTATTATTATTACTATACTACTATTTCATTATTATTATTATATTATTATTATTATTATTATTATTATTATTATTATTATTATTATTATTATTATTATTATTATTATTATTGTGTTAAGGTGTGCATATTTTATGTGCGTGTCGCGAGTCGAACCTGAACCGATCCAAAACCGACCGAACGTACCTACTCTTCTTAAACGTGTTTTAAGAGTTAATTTGCAGCTAATTATAGACATTTAATCGTACGTTGCTCATACCTTTTGGAAGCTTTTTGTCTGCCTTGTTTCTAATCTCCCAAGGTGAGTTTCACGGCCCAATTTTATTATAATTTTATAAATCTTTGGGGGAAAGTGATGCTCACTTCTTTTAGCTGTGAACATAATTTATTTTGGATTAACGTGTTACTGTTTGCAAGCTATATATTATGCATGAGTTTCTGTGTGATTCTTTAATTACAACCATTTAACTCCGGTGTTGGAGCCGACGGACAGGTTGATAGTACTATTGGGTTGACACTCCCACCCATGTATGTTAGTATACTAATTGAGACTGACTATGGTTATGATCGACCTCTGGGTGAATATGTTCTGCCAATTGCTGTGTGGTTCGTCGTAGGTTTGGTTGTGATGCTCATGTGATATTATTTGTGATAAACTGTATGCACTTATGATCCATAAATTCATACACAATGACAAGTTTTTAATTTATGTTTAAACTTGTGAACTCACCAACCATGTGTTAACTTTTGAGCATATCTTTTCAGGTGATAATAATCAAAGAGGATAGCTAGAACCGATGCCTTAGCAGAGACCCTCAGGATTTCAGTAGACCTGCATTAGTGTTTTGACTATTATTTGAACTCGTTTATGAATACTATGTTGAACATTTCTATTTGTTGGATTTTATGTTGGATTTGATATTGATTAATCGATAGACTATGCTAGTCGTGGAATTGACTAACCACGACACAAGTCACTATTGTGTCGGGTGACGTCATGACACGTGGATCTTTGCATTTATTATATCTCTGTATACTAACCAAGTATTATGACGATCCCGTCTGTTACATCCTCGTGTTTCCGCTATAAGCGGGGGTGTGACAGATTGGTATCAGAGCCTTGGTTATTGAGAATTAGATGGAGCACTCGACCTAGACTATAACCTAAGAACCTTCATGTAGGATGCATACTAGGGTTTGTACGCATTTGATATTACATGCATGTTCTTCAGGAATTGATTGACTGCTTATTAGTTTCATAATATATTGCTTGTATCTGGGGAAAAGTCCTTACACTTTTTCCTTATAGGATGTCTTCTATCAGCCCTTCTGTTATTTCTATAGCTTGTATTATATCTTCTGAAAACGAATCAAGGCCTGAAGAGATTCTCTTAGCATATCTAGTGCAATCATATTCTAAAACAAAATCTGACCCCGAGGAGATGATGCTTGATGCATCAGACTCGTCTGAAGAGGAAGAACCCATGGACCCTTTGTGCTTGCTCTACCGTCTATCGCTATTGCACCGACTAATCCCCTGGAACCTGATACCCCTGTGGAGCCTATCCCCACTGCACCTGTAGTTCCTATAGCACCTGCAGACCCCGTCATACCAGCTAATTATTATATGCTCATTCATGTCGCACCTACTATTGCACATGTTGTTGCAAGGTACACCCTCGAGGCAAGACCCCATCAAGTGAACGACGGAGGAGCCGTAAGGCAGAAAGACTCGGATTAGAGGATTCCTGGCGAACCGGATTAGGATCCAGGCGCCCGCCGACGTGACCAACTTATGGGGCGACTATCCCGACCTACCCCTAAACCCCTCCAGTTCCTCTAGAGCGGTGAGAGCCAGGGTTAAAGCTGAACTGCTGATGATAGGAAGAAGATATGCTGTCTTATTTGTTTCCATTTATATTATATTCAGTATTTTTGAAACTTTTAGACTACTTTTATGTGTACGCTTATGATGGTTAAAATTTAGCTATGTTTGCGATACTTTTACTTGGTTATGAAGCTTATTATTATTATTATAGATTTGATCATGGTTGTGAGCTATATGAAACAATATGAATTGTATGCTCATTGATAACCCAGTTATAATTGATCTTTATATGGTTGATGTTAATGCATTTCTATGGTTTATTAGAAAATTTCGCCCAAAGAGACACACGCAATAACGGTCGGGGAGGTGATGCATCAAGATGCAGAGGTAGAGGAAGAGGAAGAGGTGCTGGTGGTCGTGGTGAAGCACCAGGTGGAGGAGATCAGGGAGGACCGACTGGTAACAACAATGTTGCCGAAAACCCTGATTTAGCTGCCATGATTGCACAGCAGCTGGCTGCCCTGATCCCGACTATAGTCGCTCAAGTAAGCGACAATCTTTTGAATCACAACAACGGTGGTGACGAAAACAATAGGGATAATGGAGAAAATAACGGGGAAAACGAAGGTGAAAATGCAAATGGGAATGATGGGGAGAACAATGATGATAATAGAGAAGGGAACGATAATGGAGGTGGGAATGAGAATGACAATGGCTTCGATGATGGAAATGATAATGGTCCACGAAACAATAATGCTAATGGAGGAGGAGATGAGAATGGACCTAGGTTTAATAGGAGAAGATATGGGTGTACTTATAAAGAGTTCGCAGCCTGTAAACCAAAGGATTTTGATGGTAAAGGTGGAGCGATAGTCCTTACAAGGTGGTTGGAGAAGATAGGGCTGTGATTGACATCAGCGAGTGCTTGGATAGTCAGAGAATCAAGTTCGCCACCTGTTCACTACGGGGAAGGGTGTTAACTTGGTGGAATACTAAAATCTAGGCAATGGGAAGAGATGGAGCAATGTAGATGACCTGAGATGAGTTCAAAGCACTGATTACTCAAGAATACTACCCTCTTAATGAGATGCAAAAGCTGGAGCATGAGTTCTAGAATTATGCCATGGTAGGAGCTGGACACGCAGCTTACGCAGATCGTTTTCACGAACAGGAAAGGCTCGTTCCACATTTGGTAACCCTAGAGTCTAAAAGAATCGAGAGGTACATTTGGGGTCTGGTTCCCCAAATCCAAGATATGATAACTGAAGCTGCTCCCCTAGCCATTCAAAGTGCAATTCTAAAAGCTGGCATATTAACTGATGAGATGGTAAGGACTGGTGTACTGGGTAAGTGTGGAGAGAAGAGGAATGACAGTGGGGAATAAAGTAGACAATTAGGTGGGAAATTTGATAAGAGAGCCAAGGTGACTAGGAATTTTATGGCGGTGAATCCCGGAAGGAAAGATGACACTGGGCTGCACCCTAAGTGCAAAAAGTGTAACTATCACCATCCTCAGGCTATGCAGTGCCGAATATGTTTGAATTGTAGGCGCCCGGGACACTTTGGGAAGGATTGTAGAGCAACGACCAATGTGGTGACACTGGTGAACATGGTTAATCCAACGGGGAATTTGAGGGTGTGTTATGAATATGGAAGCCCTGACCATTGTCGGAATATGTGCCCTAGGCTGAACCGGCACCGAGACAAAATGGGAATAACCGGAACCAAGTGATGGCTATAGCTGGGAATCAAGGTCAGGTAAATCAAGGGAATGCTGCATGTGGTCATGCTTTTGTCACCAGGGTGAATGATGCTCACAAGGACCCGAATGTTGTCACGGGTACGTATCTTCTCAACAACCATTTTGCATCTGTACTATTTGATACCGGGCCAGACAATAGTTTTATTTCCTTGGAATTTGCTTCGTTACTTGGTGTCAACCCTAGTTGTCTAGAAACTAGCTACTCTATAGAAATGGCTAATTATTATTTTGTAGAGACCAATGAGATTGTTAGAGGCTGCATATAATACTAGAAGATCATACCTTTGATATAGACTTAATACCTTTCAGGTTAGAAAGTTTCTATGTAGTAGTGGGAATGGATTGGTTGACAAAACATGGTGCGGAGATAGTCTGCCGAGAAAAAGTGGTACGAATCCCTAAGTCTAATAGTGAAGTTCTCAAGATTCATAGGGAACGATCAGGAAGAAATAAGAGACTCATCTCCTGCATGAAATCCCAACAGTGTTTAAAGAAGAAGTGTTATGCATTTTAGCACACGTAGTAGAGAAGAAGGTAGAGGAAAGGAAGCTAGAAGATATTCCTATTGTACGAGAATTTCCAGAGGTATTTCCAAATGATCTCTCTAGCTTACCCCCCCTCGACAAGTGGAGTTTCAAATCGACCTGATTCCTGGAGCGACGCCCGTAGCAAAGACACCCTACCGATTGGCACCGTCAGAGATGCAGGAGTTGTCGAGCCAACTGCAAGAATTGCTGGATAAGGGTTTTATCCGACCAAGTCTCTCAACATGGGGAGCACCAATACTGTTTTGTCACGAAGAAAGATGGATCATTCCGGATGTGTATAGACTATCGGGAATTGAACAAGCCGACTGTTAAGAACCGATACCCCCTTCCCAAGATCGATGACCTGTTCGACCAGTTGCAAGGAGCAACGTACTTCTCCATGATTGATCTTCGGTCTAGATATCATCAGCTGAGAGTTCACGAGGCAGATATACCAAAGACGGCCTTTTGTACTCATTATGGGCATTATGAGTTCTTGATGATGCCGTTTGGGTTGACAAATACTCCTGCAATGCTTATAGACTTGATGAATCGGGTCTGCAAACCGTATTTAGACAAATTCGTTATTGTATTTATTGACGACATCCTTATTTAATCGCGGTCAAAGGAGGAGCATGAACAATATCTGCGGGCAATACTGAAGCTATTGGGGGATGAAAAGCTTTATGCCAAATTCTCCAAGTGCGAATTCTGGTTGCGTGAGGTGAAATTTCTGGGGCATGTGGTTAATGATAAGGGAATCATGTCCCCGGAAAGATTGAAGCAGTAAAGAAATGGGACGCGCCTAATACGCCATCTAAAATCCAGTAATTCTTGGGATTCGCCGGGTATTATCGCCGGTTTATCGTGAATTTCTCAAAGATCGCGTAACCGTTGACCATGTTGACTCAGAAGGATAAGAAATTTGAATGGGGACGAAGACAAGAAGAAGCCTTCCAAACATTGAAAGACAAATTATGTAATGCACCGATCCTAACCCTCCCTAAAGGATCTGATGACTTCGTAGTATATTGTGATGCATCACACCAAGGTTTGGGTTGTGTCTTGATGCAGAAAGATAAGGTGATAGCTTACGCTTCTTGACAACTCAAGGTCCACGAGAAGAACTACACGACTCATGACCTGGAGTTGGTGCGGTAGTGTTTGCACTCAAGATCTAGAGGCACTACCTTTACAGGACAAAATATGTCATTTACATTGATCATATGAGTCTCCAGCACATATTTGATCTGAAGTAATTGAACATGCATTAGAGACGATGGGTAGAACTTCTCAGTGATTATGACTGTGAGATTCGATATCATCCGGGAAAGGCCAATATGATGGCCGATGCCTTGAGTAGGAAAGAACGTGTCAAAGCTATACGTGCAAGAGCCTTAGGAATGATTATTCAATCAAACTTGAAGACTCAGATTCTAACAGTGCAGGGTGAGGCATTAAAGGAAGAATATATGACTGGTGAAGAATTTCATGGGTTAGATAAGCAAATGGAGTGTAAGGAGGATGGTGTGCATTATTTTACGGATCGAATATTGGTACCGAAATGGGGAGACGTACGAGAGTTAGTACTAAACGAGGCACACAAGTCGAGGTACTCTGTTCATCCTTGTGCGGACAAAATGTACCATGATCATATTGGTGGCCAGGTATGAAGAAGGATATTGTAAGGTATGTGGGGGAATGCCTGACATGTTCCAAAGTAAAACCCAAACATCAGAAACCATCAGGGTTACTACAGCAACCAGAAATTCTTGAGTGGAAATGGGAAAACATAGAAATGGACTTCATCACCAAACTGCCGAGGACAAGTAGTGGTCATGATTCGATTTGGGTGATAGTGGATCTAATGACAAAGTCCGCTCATATCTTACCAATTTGTGAGGATTACAAAATGGAGAAGTTAGCGAGATTGTATGTAAATGAAATTTTGGATAGGCATGGTGTGCTTGTATCTATCATATCAGATCACGACAGTCGGTTTACGTCGCGGTTCTAGCAGACACTTCAGAAGGCACTGGGTACTCAGTTGGATCTAAGCACCACCTATCATCCTCAAACAGATGGGTAAAGCGAGCGTACGATTCATACTTTAGAAGACATGCTTAGGTCATGTGTGATTGACTTTGGTGGGAATTGGGATACCTATTTGCCACTGGTTGAGTTCTCTTACAACTACAGTTATCACTCGAGCATTGGATGTGCTCTATTTGAAGCTTTGTACTAGAGAAAATGTAGATCACCAATTTGTTGGTCCGAGGTCGGAGAAAGTCAACTGACAGGCCCTGAGATCATTCAGGAAACAACCGATAAGATATTTCTGATCAAAGGCAGACTTAAGGAAGCCAGAGACCGTCCGAAAAGTTATGCGGATAACAGGCGGAAACCGTTGGAATTCAATGTAGGAGATCGTGTGTTGTTAAAGATTTCCCCTTGGAAGGGTAATGTACGATTCAACAAAAAAGGAAAGTTAGCCCTGAGGTATGTGGCACCGTTTAAGATCACTGAAAGAATCGGTCCCGTGGCGTATCGTCTAAAATTACCTCAAGAGCTTAGTGGCGTGCATGATACATTCCATGTATCGAACCTTAAAAAGTGTTTAGCTGATGGATCCCTCCATGTGCCGATTGAAGCAATTAGGATTGAAGAAAAACTCCATTTTGTCAAAGAGCCAAAAGAGATTATGGACCAAGAAGTCAAACAATTAAAGCGTAGCAAAATTCCGGTTGTCATGTGAGGCCCCGTTCTCAGAGACCTCACAGTTGGACAATCATCGCATCATTATATAAAACAATATATAATTCATAATATTAAGCATCGGACTTTAATTAACAAAACCATTCATTTAATTTATAGTTACTGTTGTTAAGCAATACAACACTGTTTAAGTTACAAAAGCATCTATTAAATTGCATTACAAAACAATAATAATATTATGCGTGAATGGATGCCAGTCTTGCCCTGCTGAGCAGCCTTCCCGTGTGCCATCCTCAGCAATTATCACCTGCCAACTGAAAATGCATAAAAGTCAGCATTGCTGAGTGAGTTCTAGTTTTAGAAGTATTAAAATACCTTGTCTGTTTTATATACAAAAATATACTTCTCAAATATTATACATTACTTGCGTAAGCGAGCACACATCATACGCATATTCAGTCAACATTCATTGTTCGTTTCATTCTTTCGCACTTGCATTGCTATCTTTCATCGTCATACACATACTTTCATTTCATACATTATTTGTCATCTTTCATCGTCATACACATACTTTCGTTTCGTACTTCGTTATCTTTTACTTTCATTCGGACCAACGTGCAATACCCCGAACATTGTGCACGAAGCTGATGCTGGGCCTGAGGTCTACAAATAGACCCCGAACATTGTGTACGAAACTAACCCAGTCACCTAGGCCATGCCACGAGGGTCCCGTCAATCTTTGTTCTTTTCATAGTTTACATTATCTTTTACTTTTATCTAGACCAATGTGCAATACCCCGAACATTATGCACGAAGCTGATGTTGGGCCTGAGGTCTACAAATAGACCCCGAACATTGTGCACGAAGCTGACCCAGTTACTTAGGGCATGCCACAAGGGTCCTGTCAATCTCAATAATTGACCCTGTGTGCATCCTTCGGGTTAGCTAAACCACACACAGTTGAGCTAATGACAACATGGTCGTGCACCTCCTATTCAATTTTGCTTGCAAGCCATTCTTTTGTTCATTACATTTCACTTTTCATCTTTGTTATCTTTCACTTCATTACATTATACTTTACGTTCATTCATACATACATCATACAATATAAAGTCATAACATCTTTTACTACTATATAAAGCATATTGGATGGGCAGAAAAGTAATTTCTCACTTCTTGTAAGACGCGCCCTTTGAACTACTCTTCATCGCCCTCGACTTCGCCTCCACCAGCCGTTACGCCTGATTGAGGTACCTCCGTCTGCTCCCCTTCTGGTTGTTACGCGATGGTTTTGTTGTTTACAGCCCCCCACCCCTCAAACATCTTTATTTAAGCTTAGGGATGCAGCTTAGAACAGCCAGATCCGAGTGGGTCGCAACTTTACCAGGTACAAATATGAATACAAATTCTACTCTTCTTCTCTGTAATTCGTCTCTGTCATTTAGGTTTAAGCCTTTTGAGCACCGTCATCGTGAATCAGGTCCGACCAATTGGGGTTTATTCAACACATCACTGAGCCACGGTCATCATCGGCTTTCTCCTTTCTTAGGTAATAATCCAATTAAAATTTTCACGCTTGTTTTATTGATTTGTGAGTAGTTTCGAATAAGTGTGAGTTGGTGTCTTTAGTGGTTTATTTCAACATTATGATATGAACCTGCACTTTATATTAGAAAAATGTTTTCCATTAATCTCAACATTTGGACCGGCGTCATGTCTTTAGCTAAATACATATTGAGATTATGACTAAAACTAAGGTGAATGATTCTTCTACTTGAATTAATTTATAGTCTTATATTAACAATTGATTTTGACCTCTTGGGGTGGTGGATCAAAATTTAAAGCTACTGAGGATAACTTTGTTTACTCAACAAATGAAAGCATATACAAGTCTCTACATTGCAGAGGGGTGATGGTTTTTTCATTAAGTAGATGCTAGCAATAAATGTTGTTTGGTGTAGTTTTCTTGATGATTTGGATGTCTGTGAGTCTCTGACTGTATGTTTACACACTAATGTTTTCTCATAGGCTATAAGAATAATTGTTGAGTAGGTGACTGTAGGTTTACACACTAATGTTTTCATAGGATTTTAGGAATTACGCATCGATAATTAAGCTCAATGAATAAGATTTTGTTTGTTTTGTGTTGATTTGGTATAGGTCTTTTGTGTAGCTATTACTGGCACCAATGTGCTCAAAAGCATTCCTTTTTCTCAGAGAGAATTCTAGTTCTTCCAATCTTAAAAATTGTATAATAGTGGTGTTTGATGTGATTACAACATGTTCGCTATGACATATGATTATATTCATATGAATTGATCTAATATTATACAACTAATAATTTTACACCTTTGATTTGATCTTATGCTCTCATTAAAAGCAACACACAACATGAGCGATATGTATTAATGATCAAATGGACTTCTTATTGAAATTTGATTATGTTCATCATTGTTGAGTTTTAACAAACAAATCCATGCTATAAACGCTCACTTTCATTGAAATTTGTGTAGGTCGGAAGGTGTTCTCAATTGCAATATGGTTGTTTGTTATTTGTGTATCCTTCAATCTCGCAAATTTCAATGTGCTTGTCTGCTCGCCCGACGTTCTCAATAGTCAGCAGGGCAGCATTAATCAATCAGAAATAGGAGGTTTGTTTGGCTCTATGTTAATGGAAGTTAATAGAGGTGAATTTGGTGAATTCAAATAATTGTATGGAGCTATAAGGGCTAAATTTATCACCTTTTAGCCTAACTCACATAAGTGTTGCTATGATGCTATTCATCCTAATTTTTTCTTATTTCTTTTTTTATTTCACATTTTAAATCCAATTAATAGGCATTGCTAGAATACTTAGATAGCCTTTTGAAATTGTAGAAAATAGTGGAGTCTTATTCAATGAATTTGCTCTAAAAGGAACCCACTTTGTTGAATTATACTTTTAACGTAATGTTCTATTGGTGATCCTTCAAATATTACAATATTCATGGTATGCCATCTTATTCATCCCATAAATACTTGACAAACACATGTATTTTGTTACTTTGTTATGCTTGTGGGTCACCTTTTTCATTAAATAAAAGCTCCTTTACATTCTTGTACAATTGCTCAGCTATAAATTTGTGTAATACCAACCTTTGAATGGGTGTAACTTTTCTATTTGTCACTAGGGGCTTATTGTTGAATAATTTTCCTAAATGGCTAACTGTTTAATTATGTTATGTATAGTAAACATTTAGTTTAAGTGATATGCGTGTTTTGTTCTTGTGATAGGTTGGATCAAAATCAGAGGGTGGCTAACGCTATTGCAAAAGCCGGAGCAAAGACGACGACAGTTGTCTTTTGTGCAAAAGTTAGTTTCTTTTAGCAACTCTTCGCTTTGATTGTTATAATTTTCACTTTACAATTATTTAGTTAAGCTTACCATTTTTCTTTTCATAACGTAAGCCCTCTTAGAAGTTGATCCTGACACCTTTTAATAAAAGTTTCAAGAATTCACTATATGAGATGTCTCCTCATCACTGTAGGAATTTTCTTATCATGTAATTGCTGCTTGCAGCCGGCCTTCCAACCGGAAAGGATAACTTTAATAGAAAACAAAAAGACAAAAGTTATTTTATGCCTGTTGATCTTGTTATTGTTGCTATGGAACATTCAGATCTTGACTTTTTTGTTTAATGAAACAGGTGGCTAATCATCTGGTAATATGATTCCCTTAAGAACCATAATATTCAAGGTTATTCTCAAATTTACTTGGTAAGTTAATTGCAAAACACAATTTCTTGCTTTGTTAGTGTAATAATGGA
Organism: Flaveria linearis; assembly: GCA_024085815.1. Classification (NCBI taxonomy): domain Eukaryota; kingdom Viridiplantae; phylum Streptophyta; class Magnoliopsida; order Asterales; family Asteraceae; genus Flaveria; species Flaveria linearis. The sequence goes on along the minus strand of CM044006.1, from coordinate 1,843,131 downwards.
TGTTATTCCTCTCTCTGCAACTTACTTGGTCGTCTTCTCGCATAAACTGTCACTTTCATTGTTGTCACCACTGTTAAAGGAGACACTGGTGATCATGAGGCCATGAAGGCAGCAAAACTTTTCTGGTTTCTTTAAGACTACACATAGAGAATAACTAGATCAATAATGTGCCTGTTAATAAAAACCCCATGAAATTTGTAGTAGGTGGTATGCTAAATATTTTGTACGTCCACATATTATGGCACCCTATGATTACATATTCATTTGGGATGAGCATCTTGGATTAGATGATTTTGATACTAAAAGTATGAAGATATATCTAATATATTCTTTTGGGGAAGTGGTAATTTTGATTGTTAATTTATAATGAGTACATTTAGGCTCTACTTTATGTATGATGGGTCAAACAAATAAGATAGAAAAGAATTAGCCAAAATGGAAAAATGAAGAAAGTTGGCCAAGGTGTATTCTAATTCATAAAGCCTTCTAACACATTTTAATTAAAATGATATAGAAATTGAATAATCTTTTCAAGCAGTTTTAACTTGCTAATTATTTTTAAAATAATGGAAAGAAAATGGTATAGGTCACGTGACGCGATACGTTTCAGTCTACCATAAAATTTACCTGTTCTGAATTGTTACTTAACCCAACTGACTTGTTAACCACCATATGGTATTTAGGTACATAAAATTGATTCAACAGCATTTTCTCAGCTATGCTTACTGGAAATAGGGGTCACCTATCTGGCAAATGACCATGTATAACTTATATTGATAAACTTTCCGTTGATACTTAGTTATCAATAATACTTCGACTAAATATGAGTAAATTTATATATATCATATTTATTACACATAAATGTGGGGCAAAATGTTTTGAGTATGTAGATGGAAATAGAGATTCTACTTATTCATTTAACCGCACTAAAGTATCTATAAGGTATGATATAGTTATGTGACCCGTTCAGGTGTATTTTTTGGTTTACCGATCATTTTAGGATTGTTAAACAGTTTTATGTCTTCAAAATTCAAATTGAATATAGGAGCAGATTGTGGTTGGGGTGTGACTAAGGTAAATATCTCCCCCTTTTCAATATCTTATTGTTTATCATGATTTTATTTTGTTATTGTTATTGACTAATCTTGCAACATAACTCAGACGGTTTGGTAAAGTCTTCTTGATCGATGAGCTTGAGATCTAAACTAGGCCGCGTGGAGCACAATAAGTCTATCAGCGCTGCACATGTCTCTCCTTTGATAAAAGGTGTTTGTTTTGTTTCTATTAGATCCCTAACCAGAAGCCATATAGTGTTTTATGGTTTAAACACCACTAAGTTTATGATTATAGTTATTATAGTGATCAATAACCAAGCCAAGCTTTGGCTCCCCTAATTCTACAATTATATGGTATGAATTTCCTCATATGTTGCTTCTATCAAACTAAGTGCTGTTCTTATAAAGGACTGGATTTTCTTACAATTTAGCACTAACGGATTGGCATTAAGTTAAAGATTACAGTTAATATAGAAGGGAGTGAGTTTCATATTATATGGATGTAAATTTCATTTAGACTTGATTACATATCTCCCATTTGCAGGTAGTGTTTATCTTGGTTAGATCTGTATGTTTATATTCTTTTTTCTAATTAATAATATGATTGCATATTTGTTTAGATCACATGGGTGGTAGTATGCATATTAAGTGTAATACAATAATTTGATTGATTATTAAACTGATGATTTTGATATGTTTAACATTACGATTATTATAGCTTATTCCCAGATAAGCATTAATCACAAATCCAAAGTGCTATTTCATATGACTATAGAAATGAATACGGTGAAATTGATAGTTGTCACTGAGCTATGCTTCTTTGTTGAGATTGCTTGCCAAAAAGATCATTGCAATGTCTCCCCTAAAATGGAGCACAATAATATTATTGACTTATTACATGCCTTTCACTTTTAATCACACAGCCTCCTTTTATGGCAATGAAGAGAAGAGGAGGCAAACTTTTGGTATTTCAATTAGACAAGCTCATGAATTTGATTAATATTTGTACTTAACCATTAGTGACAGAAGTATATTGATCGTAATATACTTCTTGAGTGTATAAGACTCAATAAATACATTGTTACTTTCATACAATTTTATAACCACTTTGTTCAGGTCAATGAAGCCATAGTTCCAATTGCATGACGAAGTGAGAATGTTTCAAACTTTCAATCATACATGCACATAAAAATACAAGTTCATGTATATTTTTGTGCACAATAGGCTGTGATGCGGTCTTTAATTGGATAAAGTTTAAAATTTTAATGAGATTAGTCTTCTTTGAGTGTTATTCTTTTACATGTCCTATTTTATGACTTTTAAAGTCAATCATGTTAATTTTTTGAGCAACCTCAAGAGAAATGTTGATTGTGTATTTTGAGTATCACATGTAAATTGCCCCGCCGCATCGCGCGGGTTTCTTACTAGCAATATATAATGTATATTATAATATAATATATATACGTTCTAAAAACCATTAAAAGATAACACAACATATACATATGCATATCATAACATTCATCACATCATAACCCTCATCATGTTATCATGCATACTTTAATCATAGGCTAATACATCACATCAGAGCCTATCCTCAAACATGTACCCCTTAAAACCCCTTAGAAAGTTCTATGTTCAAAATAGGCTCATGGGACATTTCTGGCGCATGAGCCTAAAATTTTCTATGTAAAAACAGTCTAAGCGTATCAGCACTATGGAGGATCATGAGTCCTTCTTAGGTGTTTTTTTACTATGCATGCACATGAGCCTTACTTAGGCGCATCAACACTTAGGCACATGAGCCACTTCGGGTGCATGGGCACTATTTGGGCGTATGAACTATACTTAGGCGACTAATAATAAGTTTTTGGGTGCATGGGTTACTGTTTAGGCGCATGAGTCTTTACTTTGATTTTCTAAGTCAATATTTCAGGCGCATGGACACTATTAGGGCGCATGAACCCCATAATATTTTCTAAGGCAAATTTTCTAGGCGTATGGGAACTATTTGGGCGCATGAGATATACTTGTGCTTTCCAAGTCAAATTTCAGGCGCATGGGCCACTGTTTAGGCGCATGAACCATTTTCATACATGTTTCTAAACCATTTTCAGACCCGAACATCATCTTAACATGTTTTTGACTTATATCTATTATTCTAAGCATCAACATCACATATAAAGTCATAAAACACAAGAATACATACATCCATACATACGGGTACATATACAACCGTTATGAAACATTTTAAAACATGCATTTTCATCCCTAAAAGTTTAAAAACACATAAAACAGGGGTCTAGAAACTCATATTGACTGCTATCAAACACCTCTCCTTTAAATTTTGAGAAGTCTTGATGTTTCTAACACCTAGACACCAAGAACACATAACCCAAACACACATAAACGCATAAGAACATGTAAAACTCGAAAAACCCATCAAAACGAACCAAATATGCAAGAAAACTTACGTATGCCAAGATCAGCTGCTCCCTCTCTCTCTAGAACTGAAGAACTTTGCTTCTTCTTCCTCTCATTTTCTTTTGGTTGACAAAAACAGATTATGGAGGTACATATGGGCGGCCATACTCAAAGAATTATTAAAATATTGAGTTTTGTACTTTTTACACTTAGCCCCCTCTATTTTGGCTCCTTTTACTTTCTTTCAAGATACTTTTATTTTTCTCATTACTTTTCTCTTCTTTTATTTGACTAAAATTTCGGGCGTTACAAGTCTACCCCCCTTAAAGAGTTTTCATCCCCGAAACCTGTCATTCTTTGAATAACTGTGGGTAATGTTGTCTCATCTCTTCCTCAGTCTCCCACGTAGAGTCAGAACCCTTTTGGAGTTTCCACTGCACACGCACCAGTGGAACCACTTTATTCCTCAATCTCTTCTCCTTCCGATCAATGATTGCCACTATCTGCTTTACATAATTGAGCCGTTCATCCATCTCGATATCCTCCAGTGGTACAATCGCATCTTCGTCAGCTAAGCAATTTTTTTAGATGAGATACATAGAATGTTAGATAAATTCTAGTTAACTCATCTGGTAGCTCTAACCTATAGGCTACCTCTTCCACTCAAGCAATGATTCGGAAAGGTCCTATATACCTCGGGCTCAGTTTACCTCGCTTTCTGAACCGGATGATTCCCTTCCAAGGTGAGACCTTCAACATGACTCGGTCGCCCACCTTGAATTCGATCGGTCTACGCCTCTTGTCGGCGTGTTAGGACGGTTTTCGTACGGAGTACTAACTGATTCTCCGTGAGACCAGATCAAATAGCATGGAATTCTACTTGATTGGCGATCCAATCAGTGAGAACGACAAACTGATCGATCTAACGATTAAACAAATGTTAACAACAATTTGGAATCGATTAGGAACGAACTATGAAGTTGGATGGATGTACTGGACGCTCTGGACGGCTAGGGTATGATAGTATTCAAAGTGTTATGTTTTTTCATGAATTATGTGGTATTTATAGGTTTTCAGTATCCAGTCGTATGACTGAGCCATTAGCATGGTTCAGTCGTGCGACTAACTCATGCGTTTCACTCATACGCATGATTGAAGGTTCAGTCATGCGACTGAGTCAATCTTATGTCTCAGTCATACGACTGATCCAGTCACCTGGTTCAGTCGTACGACTGGTCCATAACTATGGTCCATTCGTGCGGCTGGTCCATAAGTATGGTCCATTAGCATGAATAACCACCCGACTAAGTTGAACACATTTCTGAATCATTATTGATTCAGAACTATGTACAACAACCTCAAACCTATATATAATGTTTATATATACAAGTAATACCAATTACAATAAGAATATGATATAATCAAAGACAAATAAACATCAACACACATATCATATTTCATTAAGTACTTGCATTACATATGTGTAAGATATGAAAGACATTTACATTGAAGTACATAAACTAGAAACATAGTGTATCAACAAACTCCCCCTTAGACCTAGTTTACCCTATTTTCTAACATTCTTCACATGTTCTTGAAATTTCTTGTACTTCTCCTCTTTAGTGACTCCCGCATGTATCTCAAAAGCGAAACAGAGTCGTATGACGTATTTGAACTGAGAGCTTGTACAATATCTTGTGTCTCATAGAACAGTGGCCACTTGTATAATGTATAAACATCATTAGCTGGCAAGTTGGTAAGCCACATTAGGTCGAATACCCTGATAGTCTCAATCTTTCCTTCTCTGTTCAAAACTCTGACCGGTTCCCCCGTCCTTCAATCATAATACCACCATTTGAAGTGTGGAGTGAAGTCCTGAGGCATCTCCCGTAAAGGGATCTTAGACATCGTGCATGGGGGACTCCATTTCAACATAACCTTAGGCCTTCAAGTGATAGGGTCAACTTCAGTCTTATGAATAAACCTCTTAGGTTGCTGAGGTCTGAAGTTTACCCATCTGGTGTGGTATTCTTTCTTCAACGCCATCTCAAACCATCCTGACATCTTCCTCGGGTTGGCAAATAACAGATCTAAGCAGACTAATCTGTTTAACTCAAATCTAGGGGGAGTCTTCAGATTATGTGGATATCTGAAGTACTCAATCCCTTTCTCCTATTTCACTGTGTACACACCTAAATCCTCAAAGTAAGCCCAAATGATAATCTTGCTCGACACCTTCTGATTTCTCTTAACTTTGTACAATTTGGTGTAGGCATTTAGCTTTGGAGGTTCACGTTGAGCTTTCATCTCTGTCAAACATGCAGCCTATTTAGCTTTCTTTAGATCAACATCAGCATCTGCAGCTTGGGCTTTACCTTCAGTCTCTTCTTTCTTAGTCGCTTTCTCAGCTAGTTTGTCAAAAGTATCACTGCGAAATGTCTCTCCCAAGTTAGGGATAACATCATGATCAGGGTCAGTGTACTGAGGATAATGATCTGACATGACATCCTCTATCTCTATTTCATCCACTCCTTGTAACTCCTTGTCACTCACAACATCGACTTCCGGAGCATCTTTGACAAGCTCATTGGGATTCAGTCAAAACATATCAGCGAGGTGCTCGTCTGTTAGGTCATGGATAATCTCTCCTTCTTCTGGAGTGTAACTCACAGACCATCTCACAATCCCTTGCAAATCAAGAATCATAGTAAGTTGAGTCTTGATTTGCTGAAGGGGAGTGACATCATACTCATCGGTCTATTGAGTTTCATTTGTTTGATTAAATAATCAACAATGCAAACATTAATCATTAATCAAGACATTAAACCTAAATTATCATTAATTACACTAATGTAATACGCAATTCAAGTACAAAAGTTTCAAATACATAAACGATCTTAATCATTACTTTTGTCCTGTACTTGAGGCTCGTCAGCTTAAGGAGCTGAGGATGAGGTTCGTTGATCTTGATTTCTTTTAGTGCGCCTCTCCCTTGTTGATTGAGTCGAGGCTGATGCATTAGCATCACCTTCAAGCTCATCCTCCTCATCATAATCCTTCTTTTTCTCCTTTCCACTCTCTCCGACTTCCTCCTGGATAACATACTCCTTCTTAAGTATGTAGCATTTCTTATTGTCAAATACGACCTTAAAGCCTTTATCACAAATTTGGGAGACAGAAAGCAAGTTGTTTTGAAATTGTTGAACGTAGTTTACCTTGTCGAACTTTACCTTCTCGTTTCCCATTTCGCCTTGAGCGGTGATATATCCTCCTTTGTTTCCTGCGAAAGATACATGTCCCCCTTTAATTTGCTTGATGTTGAAAAGGAGGGACGAATTCCCGGTCATGTGCCTGGAATCCCCACTATCAATAATCCAGGTATTAGTGATAGCGTTGTAGCGGACCACCTGCACAAAGAATTGAAATGATTAGTTCAGGTTTGGGACCCAAGCCTTTACTGGCTTTGGTTTCCCAGAGGTATCACATATCATGAACTCAACCCACTGACCTTCGTAGGACGAGGACACATCTTTCTTCTTCTTGTCCTCACTATCAGACATAATACTTGATTTTTCTTTCCACAAACCAATTTTGTGCAAGGCCTGTTTGTGGTAAACAGACGACTGGCTTATGGTTCGAACTTTAGGTTCACTAGTATTCCTAGGTTTAACCTTAGGTAACACAACTTCGCTTTGAGTTTGTCTGTGTTGCCTTTGGTATCTCGGAGGAGTATTAGATCTATTTTTGAAAAATCTTTGTTTTTCATCAAAAAGTTCAAATTTTCTTTTAGGTGTCTGATAATAAGGACAATTTGGAGAAATATGTCCTCGTTTTCCACAACTGTAGCAGGATCTTCCTTCGACAGGTTGAGGAGATCCTTGGTGAGGGGTTGAATATGCTCGGGGGCTGGTCTTTTTCTCTTCCTTCTTAGATGCTTCACCTTCTTTAACAAAATTAATTGGTTTGACATTATGAACACCTTTTTCTTTCATTTTATCAGGATTTTGATGAGTAACACATTTAGGGTTTGTTGGTTTAGATTTTTTAGGTTCTAAAGTAGACGTTTGTGAACCCGACCCAACATTATCCTTTTCAACTTTATCGCATAAATCCTCTATAAGCACCTTATCTTTTAATCCTGAAGTAGTAGCCTTCTTTACAGTGACAAACTGCATAAGTTTACCTGTGGACTTTGGATCACTGACCAGAGGAGTAGTCACCACATGGTCCTTAACTGGGTTATTATTTATTGGTCTACATTTAGTATTTAAAAGGATCGCATGTGGAGGTGGCACTACCTTATATCCCAGACCTTCCCCACCGTTACGTTCTTTCACTAAGTTCTGAACTATGTGAGAGGAACTAGCTATACTATGCAACTTTTGATTTAAAGACTCAACCTCGACTTGCAAAACTGCTTTTCCTTTTTAGTTTCCTCTATAGTAGTTAAATATAACTTAATGTCATTTGATTGATTTAGGGGAACAACCTCGGTTTTCCTTAGTTGTTTCCCTAACAGTTCTATCTTTTCTTTAAAACTGCACTCATTTTGTTTTAAAACATGGTTTGCTTCAGTGCAGAGTTTTAAGTCATTTACCAGATTATCACTGTGTTCTAATAACCTATCAAATTTTAAGTCAATGCTTTCTCTAAATTTATCACATTCATCACAAGCATGTTTATCAAACAATTTGTCTTTAGAGTACACCTGTGCGGAACTAGACGAATCAGCCATAAGTGCAGATTCTGACTCTTCAATAACTGAAGATTCTGAGTTTGCAGCACTCAATTCTTCTTCAACCAGATGATCTACAACATCCATAGCTTCTTCAATATCTGAACGTGCATGCTCAGCTATGATGTCTCCCTCACTCGCAGATCCATCATCCAAATCAACCACTAATGCTACATTCAATTCTCCCTCAGATACAAATCGTTAGGACTAGTCTTGTCCTTCATCGCCCTGAGTGACCATAGCTTTCGACTCTTTACTCGATGATGCCCCATTCTTCTCTTTGTCTTGGCGGTTGATCGAAGAAAAAGGGTTACTGTTACTAGTCTTCTTCGGCTTTACGCATTCATGTTTGAAATGCCCCTTTTCTCAATAGTTGTGGCATGTGACCTTGGTTTTATTAAACCCAAACGTAGTGTCTTTGGTGGCAACCAAATTCTGCCCCGTCTTCTAACAAACTTTTTGGCTCTCCTAACCGCACTAGCCAAAGCCCACATTATATCCATACATTCCAACTCAGTCTCATCCACCTGCTCGTAGTCCTCGTCAGCGAGATGACAATTTCCAATCTTCCCAGCGACTAACCCATTGTAATAATAAGCCACTGCAGCTAGAAGATCCATGTGCTATTTGGCAACTTCCACAGTGACATTTCTCAGATTCTTGGTCTTCAGCTTAGCTGGGTTGGAATCAAGGACAATGTATTGGGTTCCAGATGAACCTGACGCTTCGCTTCCTGAGGAACTACTTTGGGAAGAAGTAGATGAATTAGACACAAACGGCATTTGTAGCAGTGCGCCTGATGAAGCCGGAGTAGGAACATAATTGTAGAGTGAAGGATTCTGAGCGTAGGATCCTTTCTTATACTTGTATTTCAATTGTAGTTCCTCCTCCCTTAACTTCAAGATGAAATCATTTATGTCTAAAGTTGCAAGAGTGTCATTCTGTCTCAGATTAGACATAAATGGATCCCATTTGTCCGGCAGACTATCAGCAAAGTTTGAAACTTTATCTTCCATAGATGTAATCACACCATGAGTATGCAGCTCACTCATCAAATGATAAAATCTATCAATGATGTCATCTAAGCTCTCATTTCCTATTGGAGAGAAATTATCAAATTCCTTTTTGAGAGCTTTAGCCTTCAGCACCTTCAAGGTTGCATTACCATCGTCTCTCTTTTCTAAAGCTTCCCAAAACTTCTTAGACTACTTGTTCTCCGAGAATTGATGGAATATATTTTTTGGTATCGACTGAGTCAACAGTGCATACACTTTCTTCTCAGCGTTACGCAGAACCTTCTGAGCTTAGTTCATACCCCCAGCGTCAACTTCACCCCATTTGCGCTGACTGGTACAGTATAACCAGTCTCAATAGATGTCCACAGTTTAAGGTCTATTCCATTCAAGTATATCTCAAACCAGTGCTTCCACTGTGGGTACTCATCCAACGTCAACAACTTCGGCGGTTTGTTGTGATTCCCTATCTCATTTTCCAGAAGAAGAAGATTCTGGATACACGAGTCTTTTCCGGCAGTGAACGCAGCAAACTGGTCTTCCATGGCTTAAAACTTGACAAACTTAAGACAAGACAGATTCAATCGTGCGATTGAGCAAGGAGTCTGAGTCAATCGTTCGATTGAAGGATGCGAATGAATTCAATCGTGCGATTGGATTTAGCCGTGCGAATGAAAAGTACGATTGAGTTCAAACGACTGGAATAGCTTAACCGTGCGATTGAACGATGCGACTGAGTCCAGTCATGCGATTGGAATATGCGAATGGGATTCAGTCTTACGATTGATCTACTCGTGCGACTGAGGCTGATGTGTTTGAAAAATTTTGAATTTTGAACACTTTGACACAAAATACGAATTTTTCAGGAACCCTAATCTGCCGTATGATGAGAAATCGAAAGTTTTAACTCATGCACTCGTCAAAAACATGTTTTGAAGCAAAAAGATGGATCTTTTGATTAAAACATTAATTTTAACACCAAAACTAATCGAATCCACGCAAAATCACGAGCCTAAGCTCTGATACCACTTTTTAGGACTGTTTTCATACGGAGTACTAACTGATTCTGCATGAGACCAGATCAAATAGCACGGAATTTTATTTGATTGGCGATCCAATCAGTGAGAGAGACGACCTGATCGATCTAATGACTAAACAAACGTTAACAATGAGTTGGAATCGATCAGGAACGAACTATGAAGTTGGATGGACGAACTGGGATGCTCTAGATGGCTAGGGTATGATAGTATTCGACGTGTTCAGTTTTTCCACGAATTATGTGGTATTTATAGGTTTTTAGTATCTAATCGTACGACTGAGCCATTAGCATGGTTCAGTCGTGCGACTGACTCATGCGTTTGACTCATATGCACAACTGAAGGTTCAGTCGTGCGACTGAGTCAATCTTATGTCTCAGTCATACGATTGATCCAGTCACCTGGTTCAGTCGTGCGACTGGTCCATAAGTATGTTCCATTCATGCGGCTGGTCCATAAGTATGGTCCATTAGCATGAATAACCACCCAACTAAGTTGAACACATTTCTGAATCATTATTGACTCAGAACTATGTAAAACAACCTCAAACCTATATATAATGTTCATACATATGAGTAATACCAATTACAATAATAATATGATATAATCAAAGACAAATAAACATCAACACACATATCATATTTCATTAAGTTCTTGTATTACATATGTGTAAGATATGAAAGACATTTACATTGAAGTACATAAACTAGGAACATAGTGTATCAACATGGCGTACGACTTTTGTCGATCCTTGGCCGTTCTTATAAAGGCCTTGATCTTTTCTAACTTTTCTGTCATGACCTCTATCACCTCGACACCTCCTAACTCCTTCTGCCCAATCTATAACAAAGAACGAGTTTTGTTGAAGGCTTTTTGGTTGAGTGACTTGGTGATTCGGGTGATAAAAATAAAATGTTTAAGCTCAACGGGGCTAACTAGGGTTGACGTTCGGGTAAGGAAGATTAAAAGAAAATTGTTGGGGCTTGAATGGTTAAGGTTTCCTAATGCCTAACTCATTTTTATGCATAAAATACTAATTAAGGTCTTGAAATGTATACCCAAAGCAAGTTCTAATCACACGTATCATAAGGCACTCTCAATTGAATCCAGAATGAAAGTAAAATTGCAAAGGTTCGCAAATGTTGTTTAAGGCTCAAAAGTAAACTCACAAATGGATGGAATTGGGTAAAAGTGTTTCATTTTGCATGATTACATATGTTTACTTGATTATTGCTTTTAAGGATATCACAAAAAATATTTTCAACTTTTATTTGGATTTCTTTTATTTACTTATTTATTTCTCGAAAACGTATATTTATAATTTGGTTTATCAAAAATTGTTTAACTTTTTTGGTTTCGTGTCACAAAAATTAATGGTTAAGTGATTTTGTTAAAAATTTTCAATTTGGACTTGTATTTAGCAAAGTATCAAATAAGTATCTCGATTAATCCCATCCCCACACTTAAAATTCACATTGTCCCCAATGTGATAAATAATGCAAAACAAGGAATGGTAACGAGATACTCCCCTAAAGATGATGAAGTTGACTTGTGCCTTTGCTTGCGAGAATCATCGGGATCACCTGAAATATCATCCATTTATTGAAAACATTAAAATCCTAAACATACAAGCTAAAATAAAATGACATAAAGTAAAGGATAGATTGGCACAAAACGACTGTGCCCGGGCCTTGAAAGTGATATGGTTTTTCAATGGCTTTGTGGCGGGATATCCCCCCACTCATGATACATTCGGTTTCTGATGTACGTGACATCATTGCTCAGGTCATCCACTCGGGAGTGCAGATTTTCGACGTGGTTGAAGGCTTGTTGCGCGTATTTGAATGATCTCCTTGCATGGTCACTGGTGGTCTGGATTGCTTCATAAAGGTCTAACATGGTTGGAAATTCTCCGGCGTGTGAGATGGAGGCCCCGGCTTCTTCATGATGTGTTGGCATATCAAGGTCCATAATAATGTCCTCGGGATATGCCGGATCCCATATTTGTCCCTTCCTATCCATAAATCTCGGTTATCCATTTGGTAGGGTTGTGATCATGTACATGCTTGTGCAAATGATTAAATCCAACAATCCTGGCATTACTCTTTCGGTTCCCTCCGTGTTACACCCATAACTCTCGTACAAGTTCAGGATCCAGCTTCCTCCAAACATGGGTGTCGGAGCACCTTCAGTTGCATTCCTGGCAAACAAGTTACAAAACAAATACCCAATGTTGTATGGCAAATGATTAGTCATACAATATAAAATAAACAGGTCTCTCAAACTAACAACTCCCTCGCTTTGGCCACGAGCTGTTATCGAATGGCTAAGCAACCGATGTATGTATCGTAGAAACGAGTCTCGAATCTGACTGCTCTTAGTTTTACTTGAGTTGAACGCCCCTGTTCTAATCTTTTCCTAAAATGTGTTTCTCATGGCACCGCTTTCTGCGTCCCTACTTTCCTCATCTCGAAATGTATGGTAAGCTGGCATTCCTGATATTGCTTCCTCCTCTATTTCCTGTTGTAACACCCAGAATTTTTCCTTTCTGCAGTGTCATGCGACTGGGAGCCAATCAGCCGACTGAGGCATGACTGAAGCCTAATCGTATGACTGAGAACGACTAAGTTTCATTCGCACGACTGGGGTCCAATCGTCCGACTGGAGTTTAGTCGCATGACAGAACATACGACTAAGAGCCCAGTCGTTTATGTGCTCAGTCGCACAGGTTCATTCGCACGATTGAGGGATGAGTCGTCTATGAGTCCAATCGCCTAATGCTCAGTCGCATGGAGGTCGTGCGACTGAAGCATGATCAGTCACCCAGATAGTGCTGTCGAGGCTTAAAGGTTATGATGGGCACGATGTTAATAGTATTGCATGTGTATGTATGATGTATGTATGTCATGTATGATGTGGCCCTATATAATGCTGATGACTGATGACTTGTAAATGTCGATGTTCCTCGTTTCGATACGTGTTTGTCTTTCCGTAACTTTACGTGTTATGTTTAACGAATGAAACGAAATTATTATGTAACATAAAGCGGAAGATACTAAAAGAGGAACGTAATGAATGAATGCATGCATTAATAAAGGATGAGAGTAATAAAGTCTTGCAAGCAAACAAATGAGGTGAGCAACCTTGTTGTTGCAACAGACTCGATATGGGATCCTTGTTTTGCGACCTCAGTAATCGTGACTGTGTGCCACGAGGAGGGTAAAATCCTGACACTGTGATCGACCATGTGTATAGAACCATCGCTGCACATCCTAGGTACTGTGACCAGGAGGTGCGGTGCACCATTATAGAAGGTCTATGATAGGCCTAGGTCTAGTACCATGAATATAGAAGGATGTTGCCTATGGCAATGGTATACTTAAACCTTACCTTAGGTGTTGTGGCCAGGAGGTGTGATGCACCGATATAGAAGGTCTATAATTAGGCCTAGGTCCAGCACCATGATACAGAAAGGTAAAGAATATAGGAGATGTAAAGAAAAGAGATAAAGATGAAAGAGTAAAAAGGTTAAAGATATACAGAGAATGAATGATAGTTAAAGACAGTGAACGAATGAAAGAATGTGAAAGAATGTAAATGTTATGTCTATCGGCACACGAACAAAAGTTAATGAATGAACAATGATGATAATAAAAATATTATCTACGTGTACGTACCTTGTGTGACCGCAAGTAAGCAAAGAAAGGTTTAACGAGAGAAAAGTATGTTTTATTATAAAACTAGAACTCACTCAGCAACGCTGACTTTTTATGTGTTTCCAGGTGGCAGGTAGTGTTGCTGGGGGATGGCACGAGGCGGCTACTCAGCTCTTTTGGGATGACATTCTCCTTTTGATAATGCTGCCATGCAATAGGATGCGGGCGCATAACGCATGCAACACTTTATATTGCATGCAAGTGCCAAGTGTTCCTTGAGGATCCCCATAAAAGGGATTACTTAAGGAATCTTCCTTGAGGATCCCGATAAACGGGATTATTTAAGGAATCTTCTTTAAATTTAGTTTTTAAGGTATTTGTACTAGAGGTCACCGTTTATGACCATTTTGTAATTAGTAACGATGTAATCTTTTGTAAAAGCTTTTATGATGAAATGAGATGTATCTTTTGAATGTTTCCGCTGCAGTGTTTTATTTAAATATATGTTTTATATGCGATGAATGACAAACTGTGAGGTGCTCGGGAAGGGGGCCTTACACCTATTCTGTATATATTCCCAGATTGACGCCAAACAAAGCGATGGATGTTTTTCGCCAATGCCCACCTAGTCTGAATGTAACTGCTTCATCATCCCAAGGGTCGAAGTCTTTCATGCTAAATCTGAAAGATGCTAAAAACTCAAGAGTTAGTTCATAAATAGAAGGTCTGTTTTGTGAAAACAACCGCTTCCACTGAATACTCAATAAATTGTTATATCTTTCGAGCTGTCCGACAGCCACCAAGGTTTTCCCATCGGCTTGCAAATGTGACTTTTTAGCCCTTTGCAAGATCCTTTGCAACCGGTCACGTCACCATCTTTCACGGTTTCCTCCAAATTATAAGTATGGATGGTTCATGATCCTGCAAATTTTGACAAATCCATTAAAATATACAAAACAGGTTTTTGGAATAGTATATCTATTTTAGGGACAAAAATGATTTTCAAGAGCCATGTCACCCTTTTTGTGAAACTTTTGTTGAAAAACAGTTGACACATTTCCTTTTTAAGAAAAATTTGTTAAACATGGGGGTGTGTCTCTTGAAACGTCGGGGTGCGGTTAACATTTTGAGGTATGAAATTCCAACTCGAGCAAGCGTGGTTTTGTTTGTAAATCTTTGATTAAGCATAAATTTGTCATTTTCTTGCTTGAAAAACCAAAGATTTTACGTTAAACATTTTGAGCATTTGTTAATAATTCAAGACAAAAATATATAATGTTTCAACACTACTTGCTAATTCTTGTAACATAAACATGATTAACAATGAAATCACCACGCATTATGAAGATAGTCTTGTTAACACTAAAATGAAACATACTAATACTAATAACTAACTAATCATACTAATTAACACTAGTCAACTTCAAGAGAAACATAAACAAGAAGGGATAAAGCATTCATAATTCCATAACATGTTTAAGCACAAGCCTTTACATATAATCATTAGGATTTCGGTTGTTTAGAGACCTAATCACCTAAATACATGCAAATGGCTATCATAATCATAGGAATTAGTATACCAACCTCTTAATTAAAGTTCTTGAAAGATGACTTGAAAATATGAAAGAAAAATTGAAAGAAATTGCACAAGGTGAAGAGGATACGACTTTGCAGACAATGAAGTCGGGATATATCATGCAACATTGATGGGGAACAAGACAAAAGGCTGAAACAAGTCAGATTTTGTCACTTTTTTGTCGTCACGGGGGCATGCCTCTTGAGGCACGGGGGCGTGTTCCCCTTATGCAGTTTCGGTTCAGTCCTTTTGTTGTTCCGTTTCTCAATTTCGCGCGTTGCGTAATTTACCCGGTTAAGTTTTGTCACATCCAAATCATCAGAAAAGCTACGAAATTAGTTCTAGAATTTAAATAAATAAGCCAAGCGACAAGTACATTTTCCTAGCTCCTACGATTACATAATTCGTTAAAAACCGGGAATCTGAAACTGCAAAACCAGACTCCTTAACGCGCACTAGCGCACATGACACATCGCGAAATTCCTCTAGAAGAAGCCTCCACACATTTTGTGTGGAAGGGTCGGGATAGGGTAGTGCGAAGTGCGGTTGCTAAGTTCCACGAGCCGACGATTGATGGAAACAAGTTCCTCGCTCATTTCCTGAACTTTCTGGATAAGTTCAGCTAAGCGTTGAGTTGTGGTGAGATTCATCTCAGTCAATTTCTTGATTAGCTCATGAAGCTTGAATAAATATTCTTGAGTTGTTGGTTCCCGAGTTTCAGATCGTGGTTTTGTTGCAGGATTCCAATTGGAACTTCCTTGACTTGATTCTTTCATCTTTTTATGAGATTTTGAGGAGAAATGGGTGTGATGAAAGCTTGGAACAAGTGTGGTATTTATACACAGGTCGGAAAAGTTGATCACGGGGGTGTGCTTAGGTAGGCACGGCCCCGTGCTTGTCAGAAATCGCCTTAAATTTGACCTGCAACGTTCCAGAGTCGTCAACGGAGATCATGGAAAAAAATTTTGTTAGAGTCACGGGGGCGTGTTCAGGGGGGCACGGCCCCGTGCTTGTGCTTGTGAGTCCTACAAAAAGTTAAAAAGTTCAAATAAAATATATGTACAAGTGTCGTGTTTTCGTTTCGGGTCTTTGGCGTGACTCTTCCCCATACTTAATCTTCGTCGGGGCGGAGGTGTAATTCCTCTGAGAAAATCTTGGTTGGCCTATCGTTATATGGTTTTGAACGATGTCCATTCACTTTGAAACTTAAACCGTCGTGGTTGTCAATTTCGATGGCACCATTTGGAAACACATTTTTAATCGTGTAAGGTCCAAACCAATGTGATTTTAGCTTTCCAGGAAACAAACATAAACGAGAGTTATATAGCAAGGCACGTTCCCCCACATGAAATTTTAGTGCTCCTTAAACGAGAGTCGTGGAATTTCCTTGTCTTTTCCTTGTAAACCCTAGCGTTTTCGTATGCTTGTTCTCTCAGTTCCTCTAGTTCATGGATTTGTAGAAATTGATTCTTTCCTGCAAGGCCTTGGTCTAGGTTTACTGCTTTGCGTGCCCAATAGGCTTTATGTTCCAGTTCCACAGGTAGATGACACGACTTCCCATAAACGAGTTTGAACGGTGTTATGCCAATGGGAGTCTTAAAGGCTATTCGAAAAGCCCATAATGCATCATCTAGCTTGGTAGACCAGTCCTTGTGATTTTGTCCTACGGTTTTCTCGAGGATTCGTTTGATACCTCGATTAGTAACTTTAGCTTGCCCATTTGCTTATGGATGATAAGCGGTTGTAAAGCGATGGTTCACTCCATAACGAGCCATTGCTCTTTCGAGCTGGTTGTTACAGAAATGGGTTTCTCGGTCACTAATCAAAGCCTTGGGGGTACCAAAACAAGAGAATAATTTCATAAGGAATCTGACAACATTTCTTGCATCGTTGGTAGGCAGGGCTTGAGCTTTGGCCCATTTTGAGACATACTCAACTGCTACCAAGATGTAACGATTGCCAAATGACACCAGGAATGGCCCCATGAAATCAATACCCCATACATCAAATACCTCGCATACTTGAACGGGTTTCTGAGGCATCTCATCCTGTGTTGAGATGTTGGTTGCTCTTTGACAGGCATCACAGGTGCGTACCATGTTATGAGCATCCTTGAAGATTGTGGGCCAATAGAATCCAGAATCGAAGACTTTTTTGGCTGTTAGGGTTGCTCTATGGTGGCCTCCTGTGGGTCCTTCATGACAGTGCCTTAGGATCTGTTCCGCTTCACTTCCGTATACGCATCTTTGAATGAGTTGGTCCGCGCTGATTCTGAATAGGTACGGGTCTTCCCAGTAGTAATGCTTAATGTCAGTGAAAAATTTCTTCTTTTGCTGATAAGTCATTCCTTTGAGAAGGATTCCGCTTGCCAAATAGTTCGCAAAATCGGCAAACCAAGGATTGTCATCGATTGAAGATTGGATGTTCAAAAGGAATTCGTGAGGAAAATTATCGTTTATTTTGAATTCCTCGGTTTATGGAGGGTTTGAATCTTCAAGACGCAATAGATGATCAGCCGCTAGATTTTCTGCTCCTTTCTTGTCACGAATCTCAATGTCGAATTCTTGAAGCAGAAGTATCCATCGTATCAATCTCGGCTTTGTATCTTGTTTGTTGAACATATAACGTAGGGCTGCATGATTGGTATAGACGATTGTTTTTGACAGGATTAGATACGAGCGGAATTTGTCAAATGCGAAAACTACGGCGAGAAGTTCTTTATCGATGGTTGTGTAGTTTTCTTGTGCGTCGTTTAGGGTTTTGCTCGCATAGTGAATTGGGTGGAATTGCTTGTCTTTACTTTGTCCTAACACGGCTCCTACCGCAAAATCGCTTGTATCGCATATGAGTTCAAATGGTAACGTCCAATCTGGAGAAACCATAATTGGAGCGGTAACCAATCTCTCTTTTAACAGATCAAATGCACTGATGCATTCGTTGGAAAACACGAATTTTGCATCTTTCTCAAGAAGTTGAGTCATCGGTCGTGCGATTTTTGAGAAGTCTTTAATGAAACAACAATAGAATCCTGCATGACCTAGGAAGCTTCTAATTTCTTTCATGGTTGTGGGATATGGCAGTTTGGAAATAGTGTCAACTTTGGCTTGATCAACTTCGAGGCGTGCTCGAGAGATCTTATGTCCCAACACTATTCCTTCAGTAACCATGAAGTAACACTTTTTCCAATTTAAAACAAGGTTAGAATCCTCGCATCTAACCAACATTTTCTACAGGTTTTCAAGACATTGTTTAAATGAGTTTCCAAAGATGGAGAAATCATCCATGAAAACTTCCATTGAGTGTTCAATCATGTCATGAAAAATTGCTACCATGCATCTTTGAAATGTAGCAGTGGCATTACATAATCCAAAAGGCATTCGTCGATACGCAAAAGTGCCATATGGACAAGTGAATGTCGTTTTCTCTTGATCTTCGGGAGCAATAGGATTTTGAAAGTACCCAGAGAAACCATCGAGGAAACAATAGAACATTTTTCCAGAGAGTCTCTCAAGCATTTGGTCAATGAAAGGTAGAGGGAAGTGATCCTTTCTTGTGGCGTCATTGAGTTTGCTATAATCGATGCAAACTCTCCATCCTGTAACCGTAAGAGTTGGAATAAGCTCATTCTTTTCGTTAGTTACCACAGTCATTCCTCTTTTCTTTGGAACAACTTGGACGGTACTGACCCAAGGCGAATAAAAAATAGGGTAAATCAAACCGGCATCTAGCAGTTTGATTACTTCTTTCTTCACCACCTCTTGCATACTTGGATTTAAACATCTTTGTGGTTGAATGACGGATTTGAAGTTCTCTTCCATTAATATTTATGAGTGCAAAAGGATGGGTTGATTCCCTTGATGTCCATGATTTTCTATGCAATTGCTCGTTTATATGCCTTCAGCACATTGAGCAACTTGCTCTTCTCATCTTTTGATAAGGTGGATGAGATTATGATAGGAAGCTGAGAGGTGTTTTCAAGAAAAGCGTATTCGAGATGAGACGGAAGTTCTTTGAGTTCTAAAGCCGGATGGTCTTCGATAGAAGGTTTGGCTTTAGGTTCTAATTCTTGATCGATGATCTCAAATGCTTCTTGATAAGATGATGTTTTATCAATTTCAAGTTCTGGAATGATTTGATGCTCATAGATGGGTTTGGTGGTTTGGATTTCTATTAATTGAGTACTGCAGGCTTCAATTTGACGAGTGTTCTTCAGATGACAGCTTATGATTGAGTCGCAAACATCAATATAATAGAGTGAATCGTCATGATGTTGAGGATGTTTCATGGATTGTCCTATGTCGAATGTCACTTCCTCCTCATCCACTCGGAGTGTGAGTTTGCCGGTGCAAACGTCAATGAGGGCTCGAACGGTTGCTAAGAAAGGTCGACCTAGGATGAGAGGAACATTCTTATCCTCATCCATGTCGAGGATCACAAAATCAACGGGAAATACGAACTTGTCGATTTTAACTAAGAGATTTTCAACAATGCCCCTCGGATATTTGACAGAACGGTCAGCTAATTGGATGCTCATTCGAGTAGGTCTAGGCTCACCTAAGTTTAACATTTCAAAAACCGCATAAGGCATAAGGTTAATGCTAGCACCTAAATCGGCTAACGCGTTGCTGACAGAAAGATTTCCTATTAGGCAAGGTACGGTGAAACTCCCTGGATCAGTCATCTTTTGAGGTAGTTTGTTTTGAAGAACTGCTGAGCATTCCTCATTCAAAACTACATGTGATAAATCTTCCAGTTTCTTCTTGTTTGATAATACACACTTTAAAAACTTAGCATAATTTGGCATTTGGGCTAAGACTTCCACCAATGGCAGATTAATGTGGAGTTGCTTGAACAACCCCAGAAATTTGCCATATTATGCCTCCATTCGTTGTTGTCTCAGACGACCGGGATATGGAGGTGGTGGAACATAAGGTGGTGGTGGTACGTATTTCTTGGCTGGTTCTTCAACAATGACAGGTTTCTTTTGCTTATCACTTGTATTACTTGGTGTCTCGAGTTCTATTTCTTCAATGATGGGCTGTAATACAGGTACATCACCTTGAGTGGTTTTGCCACTCCTTGTGGTGATGGCTTTGACTTGAGCATTAGGGTTTGTTACAGTGTTGCTAGGCAAAGCACCTTGGGGTCTTGCAGATAGTTGTTATGCTATCTGACCTACTTGGTTTTCAATGGTTTGCAAATGCTTTGTTGCTTTTGATGTCAGCCTCGTTTCTTTGGAACCTTTCCTCATTTCTTCGATCAGATTTCCGGATGTACTCATCTGTGGCTTGTGTGGTTTCTGTAGTTGGTAAGGTGGCCTACGGTTGAATCCAGATGATGATTGGTTGTTACCAGCTTCTCTGTAATTCGACTTGCTCCTCCAATTTGAGTTGTTGTTATATGAGTTATTTGCACCTCTTACGTAGTCAACATCTTCAACCATCATAATGCCTTGTGGGCATTCATTGGTCTTGTGTGAATTTCCGCATGTGTTGCATCGTGTTGGAGTATTTTTAAGTTCAGCTTGCAATTGTTCGAATCGTTTGGTTAAGGCTTCTAACTGGGCCGTGATCAGCGTTTTAGAGTCTACTTGATGAATTCCTCTAGAGTTGATTTTGTTTCTCAAGGGATTGTAAGCAAAGCTCTTCTTAGCTGCTTTTTCTAGGGCTTGGTATGCTTCGATTGGCGTGACACTTCCGAAATCTCATCCCGCACTTTGGTCTACAACTTGTTTGTGTGCTCCGCTGATTGCATCATAAAAAGTTTGACACTGCAACCACAGATCAAGTCCGTGATGTGGGCATCTCCGAAGGAGACCTTTATATCTCTCCCACGCTGTGTGTAATGATTCATCATCGTCTTGGCGAAAGCTTGTGATGCTGTTTCTCAATTTGGCAGTGCGGTCGGGTGGAAAGTATTTCAACAGGAATTGTTCAGCCATTTCCGCCCACGTGGTGATGGAACCAGGCGGAAGTGAATCAAGCCAGTGAATGGCTCGACCACGAAGTGAAAATGGAAAAAGTCTTAGTCTAATAGCATCGTCTAAACAGTTATTGATTTTGAATGTTGCACAGATACGAAGGAATCGTGAGATGTGAGTGTTAGGGTCTTCGTCTTGCAATCCGTGAAGCTGAACAGAGTTCTCTACGAGTTGGATAATACTAGACTTAATCTCGAAATTGTTAGCCGCTATTGCTGGTTGGACAACACTAGACTCATAGTCGTCGATTGATGGAGTGGCATAGTGCGTCATCTTCATTTCTTCGTCTTGATTAGCCATGTCTCCTTCGGATGGTGTATCTTCCGAGATGTCTTCTTCGATGATTGTTGCTGCTTTTGTGGTCTTTCACGTAATCTTTTTCGGAAAAGTCGTTCAGGTTCCGAAAGAGGTGAAGCAAGTTCAGGACTAGACGAGTCGGACATACAATAACTTAAGGAAGCATAAACTAACTAAGGCTTAAAATGAATCAGGCAAATGTAACTAAACTATCTAAGGCAAACAAACTACAAAATTAAAATAAATTTGAACAAAGATTGTATTAACAATTATAAGCAGGATAGTCAAAAATCTGGATTGTCTTTCAAAACTTGTCGTGTGTCCCCGGCAACGACGCCAAAAACTTGATGCGGTGTGAAAGTATATATATTTTGATAAAGGATTTTCGCACAAATTCAGTGTTAAATAGTTGTTACTACTACTAACTACACACACAAAAGGCAAGTGCACCTATCATGAGGTAATATAGTGTTGGTAAGAACCGAGTATCAATCCGTGGACAAACTCAGACTACTCAACAACCCTTATGATTGACTGTCAGTTTGATTTTTGTTTAGGAGGATGATAAGTTGCATTGATGTAAATTAGGGTTTATTTAGGGTTTTAAACTAGTAATAGGAATAACAAATAAAGTAAAACAAGTTGAAACTTTTGGATTTAAAATCAGGGGATAAAGGCTATCATCCTAACTTGGATTACACTTATGTAACTGTGATGAAGTGGTGATGTGATTAAAGATATTGAATAAATTAATTGTGTTAACGTTTATAAAGATTAGCTGGTGCGATTTCTCATCTATCCGCTCCGTAGTGAACAGGACCATGTCAGGTTGAGATTTACTGCTTAGGTCAATGCCCTAGTAATGTAAGTGAATCTTTTGTGTCCTTTTCGACATACGATTTCTGAAAACATAACTTAATATAAGAAGAGAGTTGATCAAGTTCCATTCCAACATACCATTAATTTTAGAAAACCATAACAATTACTGTAGATTTCTCAGACTAATAAAAGGGAACCCGTAAATGATCAGAGAGTTAATGTGATATGATTTCTAATAACAATCTCTAGTTAATTAGCCATAGTTTGTTATGAATAAAAGTTGATCATACATTTTTCAACCGTGTATGACAATCACAATTACAAACCATAAGTTTATAACCCCCCGTTCAAATGTAGGTGCTACCCATCAAAAGTTTTCCCAAGACCACCATAACATTAACACAATATTTATCACACCATTTAGTTCATCACAAATTACATAAGTTTCATCCAGTTAGGATGATAATGAGAGTTTAGCTCATAATGAGCTTGAACATAACAACACACAACATAGAAGATAAATATGAATTCATCGGTGAAATGGAACAATCAAACTGGTGATCCACAATGGATGACGTTTAGACAATCACGAGCTTCTTCCAAGTATTGTATGCACCTCCCGAGCCTCCAAATGGTCTTCAAGACTTGATTCCCGAGAGAGTTCTGCAGAGTATCACCCCACCAAAAGCTTCCTAAAATGGTGAACTTAGCCCTCTATTTATAGGCTTCCCGGAGTGTTTAAGCACGGCCCTGTGACAAAAAGGCACGGTCTCGTGTTAGTACAATGCTTACGAAAGTTGGTCGGCTCGTACATCTAGGAGTTGTCGGGCACGACCCCGTGACAAATAGGGCACAGCCCCGTGAAAGGGGCAAGCACGGCCCTGTGACTATTGGGGCACGGCCCCGTGACTGCTTTTGGGGAACAATACTTTTTGTCCTGTCAGATGTCCAATCACGAGGGTGTGTCAATTAGCACAGGGGTGTGTTTCAGGCAGGGCATGGGGGCGTGCTAAATGAGGCACGGCCCCATGCTTGGAATTTCAAGCTTGGATTTCTTCAATTTCTTGTCCAATATGCTCCTTTTGTTCATCTTGCCCTTCACAACACCTGAAAACACAATTAAATGATTTTAAGTACATAATCATCATATTTCGGAAGATATAAAAGAATAATTGATGTGCTTTTGATAGTGTTTTTATGTATAATTTGGAGCACATCAGTGATCATCCCACAAAGCTGCACCCGAGGGTTGTTCGAGGGTGCTTTCTACGCATCAAGTACGTCGGTGATATAAATGTCAGTGTACTGAACAAGAGCAACATGTGCCCTCAGTTCAAGTATCTTGCTCATGTGCTACTGAAGTGCATTGCATCAAGAAGAGGAGGTTTTGATGAGCTCAGTGACTAGATGCAAAACGCATTTGTCACGTTGGTGCTCAACGTGATGTTCAGCTTCTCCCGGATGTTCTTCAACTATCTTGTTGAAAACATCGAAGCGAAAGGAAAGGAGGGTTTCTGCATGTATCCTCGCTTCCTGCAGATGATATTCGACAACAAGCTTCCCAACCTGCCGAAGAGTCCAGCTGATGAAGTAAAGCTTGAGATTATGGATGACACTACGCTGGGAAGGATGAAGGTCTACAGAGGCAAGGCAGAAAAGCCTCCTGTTCGAAGGTTGTTTGGTCATCTTGCTAGAGCTGACTATGTGGCTCCGAGAGGGAAGAAATGGAGGCATAACGACAGTGATTTTGACGTAGAGGATGTAGTGTTTTTAGATGATAAGGATGATGACGACGATGACGATGAGGATAGTGATCATGGTAGTGATGAGGCCTCAGGCCAGGTACAGGGTGGAGAGGCATCAGTAGGGCTTCTGGTGATAGTCCGGCTCACCCAGATTTCTCCAAAATGGAGGATTTGGGTAACTTTGATCTGGATGAGTTGGATGATTCTGAAGATTTAAAGGAGGTACCGCTTATGAGACGAGAGGGAAGCAAGGTTGTTGCTACTGCTCGTGGCTTAGCAGAGGTTGGAGCCCGACCGGAGAGCTCCAAGGGGAAGGATCCTGAGGTAACGAATCCGTAATACACCCATGAGTCTCCAGCTCCAAAGGGAAAAGAGGTGGCTAGGACAGGAAAGAGGAGGAAGAGGATGGCCAAAGTCAAGGGCAAGCGTCCTAGATTGATCCTACGGGTTCTCTTAGACCTTCACCGTCTACCACCGCCACAGCCACTCCCACTACTACCACCACTACCACTCCCACACACATGCCTGAACCTACCACAACCACCACAACTACCACAGCCACTCCCACTACTACCACCACTACCACTCCTAAACCCATGCCTTCACCTACCACAACCACCACGACTACCACACCTACTCTCACACCTATATACACCACATCTACCCAAAACAAACCGCCTCTCAAACCAATCCCGCACCTATCCAAACCCCAAGCTTCCAAGGTTTCTTTTCATCACCAGTGGGGATGGAGGAGCAGCTAGCTAATGTCAAGAGGCTAGTGATGAGGCTGCTAGCTGCTGAGGATTCGCGAACTGCAAAAATTCAGCAGCTGATGGCTGCTAATGCTGCTCAGTCTGAGTAGATAGCTCCCCAAGCTGAGCAGATAGCTCACCAAGCTAAGAATATAGACCAACAAGCTGAAGAGATGGCTGCTCTTAGAGAGAGGAGCGAGGCCAATAAGAGGGCTTTGGTATCTACCCACGAGGCCTTACGGACTCAAAACCAGTTGCTGTTGGCATCCATTGGAAAAATTGAGGAGTTGGAGAGGAAAAACAAGAAGATTTTACTGAGGTTAAAGGGGAGGAAGGGTGAAACCTTAAAGATAAAAGGGAATGGGGATGACGGAGATGATGATGATGACACCAGTGAGGAAGCATCTGATGATGATAAGGAGAAGGATAAGACATTAGATGTCTAAGATGAAGAACAGGGCAAGGATGGTGATGATGAGGATGATCAACCTCCTACTGAAGGAAAGACATCAGCTTCTCCTCAGCCGGATAGAGAAAGGAGAACCAGGAAGAACGCAGACCGAGGTGCATCGACCTCCGGCCACAACGATCAAGACACACAGTCCAAAGATGAAAGTAATGATTGATTAGACTTGTATCTTGATATCTATGTATTAATGTTAATTTAATAAATGAAAAGGTTGAACTGTCATGTGTTATGTGCTTAATGTCTATTAACTCTTAATGTGTTTGTTTATTCCTATAACAGGCTCAACTAAACCGGTTGATGAGCATGATGTGATACCCCTTCGACAAATCAAGACTCAGTTGATAATGATTCTTCATTTGCAAGGGATTGTACAACGCTCAGTCAGCTATACACCTAAAGAGGGAGAGATCATTCATGATCTGACAGATGAACAAATTGCCAAGATGTTCAGTCTGAACCCGGATGAATTGGTGAAAGATGCTCCAGAAGTCGACATAGTCAGTGATAAAGAACTACAAGGTGTCGATAAGGTGGAGATCGAGGATATGACTGTTGACCATTATCACCAGTATATGATCGCTGATGGCGAGGTACTACCAGACATGGGAGAAACATTTGGCAGCAGTGCATTCGATAAGGTTGAAGAAAAAGTAGCGGAAAAGGAAGCTACAAAAGAAGCTCCTCAGGCGGATGATGTTGATCTAGCAAACAAAAAGGCTGAGTGGGCAGCCTGCCTGGAGGAAATGAGGAAACAGCGGGAGCCTGTAAAGTCTAACGCCTACACCAAGCTCTACAAAGTAAAGAAGCATCAGAAGGTGTCTGGCAAGATCATAAGCTGGGCGTATTTTGAGGACCTAAACGTCTATGCTGTGAAGAGACAGAAGGGAATAGAGTATTTCAGATTCCCACACGATCTGAAAACTCTCCCTGGATTTGAGCTTAATCATCTTGATAACTTGAACCTGCTTTATGCAGTTCCCGGAAAGAAATCGGGATGGTTCGAGAAGGCATTGAAAAGGGAATACGACACGAGGTGGGTCAACTTCAAGCCTCAACATCCCAGAAGGTTTATTCATAAGACAGAGGTTGACCCTATCTCAGGAGGACCAAAGGTAGTCTTGACATGGCACCCTCTACGCATGATGTCACGTATACCATTGAGGGAGATGCCATAAGACTTTACACCCCATTTTAAATGGTGGTACTATGACTGGCGTACACGAGAAGCCGTCATTGTTTTGGATAGAGAGGGGACGTTGGAGACAATAAGGGTGTTCGACCCAATATGGCTCACAAACTTGTCAACAGCTGATATATATACGCTGTACAAGTGGCCACTGTTTTTTGATACACAGGATATCATGCAAGCACTTCAGTTTCAACATGTTATACGCTTATGCTTTGCACTAGATATTCATGTTGGTATTTCAAGGGAAGAGAGAGTCAAGAGATATGAAGAGTTTACAAAGGAGGTCAAAGAATAGATAGAACTAGGTCCAAGGGGGAGTTTGTTGGTACACATGTCCCTAGTTCTAGTTCTAGTGTGCTTAAATGTAAATGACTTTCATTTTGATTACACTGATGTAATGTTTTGATATATGTAATGAAAACTCTTTATTGAATGATTATTGGTTATTGAATGTCATATCTATTTATATTATTGTTTATTATATGCTTATATGAACATGTTATATGGGTTTACAGTTGTTAGACATAGTTCTGTATCATTAAAGGTTCAGGAATATGTTTAACCAAGGCTTATGATCCAGTCGCACGACTGGACCATGCTAATGGGCCAGTCGCACGACTGAACTATTTGATTGAGTCAAACACATGATTGAGTCATAAGACTGGCTCAGTCGTACGAATGAATCAATCATGTGAGTCAATCGTCCGTGTGAGTGGATCGTATGACTCAGTCGCACGACTGAGCCATACTCATGGCTCAGTCGTATGAATAAAGACTGTAACCTATAAATACCACTTAATTCATGGAAAACGGAACACTTTGATAATTCACTACCCTAGACGTCCCAGAACGTCCAAGTCGTCCCTTACAACTTCATAGAGCGTTTCTGATCATTGCTAATCAATTCTTAACGTTTTCTAATCGTTAGTTTTGATCAGATTAACGTTCTCCCTGATTGGATCGCCAATCAAATAGGATCCTGCACTATTTGATCTAGTTTCACGTTGATTCAGTTAGTACCAGCCCGTACTAGGTCCTAACAGGAGCGGACAATAGTTTTATATCCTCTGAATTTGTTCACATGCTTGACTTGAACCCTAGTAGGCTAGAAACTAGCTACTCCATAGAAATGGCAAACGGTAGAATTGTATAGGCCGATGAGATTATTAGAAATTTCTCGATGATATTGGAGAACCATGCATTTGATATAGACTTGATACCTTTCGATTTAGGGAGTTTCGACGTAGTTATGGGGATGGATTGGTTGTCAAAGCACGAAGCAGAGATTGTATGTCGGGAGAAAGTAGTAGAATCCCCATGCTGGAAGGGGAAATACTCAGGATTCACGGTGAATGATCGGGGAGAACCCTAAAGCTTATCTCTTGCATGAAGACACGTTGATGTTTACGAAAGCAATGCTACGTATTTCTAGCTCATGTGGTAGAAAAGAAGGACGAGGAGAGGAAATTGGTAGACATTCCAATAGTACGGGACTACCCAGATGTATTCCCTGATGACTTGTCGGGTTTGCCTCCTTCACGGCAGGTGGAATTTCGTATAGAGTTAGTTCCTAGAGCTACACCGGTAGCAAAGGCACCGTATCGGTTAGCACCATCAGAAATGCAAGAGTTATCTAGTCAATTACAGGAACTACTGGAGAAGGGTTTTATCCGGTCAAGTCACTCACCATGGGGAGCACCGGTATTATTTGTCAAAAAGAAAGATGGGTCGTTCCATATGTGCATCGATTACCGTGAGTTGAACAAGTTTACCATGAAGAATCGATATCCTCTTCCCAGGATCGACGATCTATTTGATCAGCTACAAGGAGCCTGGTATTTCTCCAAGATCGGCCTTCGTTCAGGATACCATCAACTAAGCATTTTCGAGGATGTCATATCGAAGATAGCATTTAGAACTTGGGCACTATGAGTTCTTAGTCATGCTGTTCGGACTGACTAATGCACCAGCCGTGTTCATGGATCTGATGAATTGAGTATGGAAACCTTAGTTGGATAAGTTCATGATCGTATTCATAGACGACATACTTATCTACTCCCGATCGAAAGAGGACCATAAGGAACACCTTCGGGCAATACTGAGTCTATTACAAGAAGAGAAACATTTCGCTATGTTCTCAAAGTGCGAGGTTTGGCTACGAGAAGTGAAATTTTTGGGACACGTGGTGAACGAAAATGGGATTCACGTAGATCCCAGAAAGATCGAGGAAGTGAAGAGATGGGAAGCACCACAGACACCTTCAGAAATACGTCAATTCTTGGGTTTGGCTGGATACTATAGACGTTTCATCGCAAACTTCTTAAAAATCGCATAACCATTGACTTTACTGACTCAGAAAGATAAGAAATTTGACTGGGGACATGCACAAGAAGTGACAGGATCTCAGCCTCTAGTTTGATCAATTAGGTTGTATTCGCAGCGGATTTAGCACGAGAATTAGCAATTACAGCAAAAACACATATGATTTTGCTTGTAACAGTACAAATATAGAGAGAGAGAGCAATTCTGCCAAAAAGGTATTTTCTATTACTCACACGTTTCGGCACGGATACAATTAGGTCATCTTCCTTTTATAGGAAGAATGACGAATGCTGATGTCACTTGATAGTGACATCAAACGGTTATTGACAAACTACTGAAAGAACACTAAACTACTGAAGATGTCAAACAGCTGACATCTTCTTACAAAATGCTAAGTGTTCTAACTTATCACAAACTACTGAAGAAAAGAAGCAGCATAAGCTTTGTCTATGCAAAGTGTAGAGTCTCAGAGCTTCCTTCTTCATGTTGACTATAGAAGAAGAAGCAGCATAAGCTTTGTCTATGCTTTTCAACATCTCCTCATCATGACGTTTCTGCTGCTCTTCTTCTTCTATCTTAACCCTCACAGCTTCCATCTGTGAGGTGGGAGTGATGGGTTTAGGTATGTCTCGCGGTAAGGATATGACTGCAGAAAGAGGCAGCCTATCTTCCTCATCCTCCTCTTCTTCTTCTTCTTAAAGCCTCAACACCCTTCTCTTCTTCTACAAGGGTGTATCATCGGCAATAGGTTTTGATGGTGAGGGGATTGGTTTCGTGGGTTGTGTTGGGTAGGTGTTGGTGTGGGAGATTGGGCAGGCCTTGCTAGCAATCTAGAAATGAGGGAAGGTTTAGTTTGTTTGGCTAGCAAGGTCCTGTTCCCAGCACCGGCTTCAGATAGGGCTTCTACTACCAGTCCTTTACTAAATTCACCAGCCGAATAGATCTTGGTGGCTATAGCCAAGATTCTGTCCCTGGTCCATGACCTCACATCTAAGACTGGTCTCCCCAGATACATCGAAATGAACCTAGTTATAGCCTCGTGTCTCTTTCTCTCCTCTTGGATATAACTGGTCCATCGGTATTCAATTTCCTTCATCTCCAACTTCCTAATTTCCTGATCTAGCATGGCAGTGTCCGTGTCAAAGCCTTGCCTGAATAGCTGATCAATGATAGATTCCATTGATCGGCTATGCTCAGCATCAGCCTCCTTGACCAGGACTGCTAGATCAGTCTCCACCTTCTCTCCCTCCTTCTCTCCCTTCTTCCTTTTGTAAATGACATGAACTTCCTTTTGGATTTCAGCCACTTTACTTTGTTCAGCTCTCTCATCCCTCTCCTTCTCCTTCCCCTTCACCTTCACAATCTCCTCCACCACATCCCTCTTATTTTCCCCCTTTTTCCTCACTTCTTGCTCCTCCTCTACCCTCTTCCTCTTTTCTTGTACTGATGTCTCCCCTTTTTTGGTTGCATTGGTTAGGGTTTGACTATCAGCAAGTGATTTGGCCATAGCAGCCTCCACCAATGGCTGTATTTATGATGGAAGCCTCTCATCAAGGGTTTTCATCACAATGTCTGTGATTATTGGTGTAATGAGAGGTAGGGATTCTTGGAAGATAGCAACTAGTTGCTCAGGAGGGTTCTGTTCCTGAGAACTAGTGCCAGAAGCAGTGGCAGGTGGATGAGTTTGTGGGAGTGGTTGAGTATATGTGAGACCTTCAGGTGAAGGTGCCATCTGTGGGTGTATGGTGGCAGATGGACTTGCATCCTGAGACATTTTGGCAAGCAGCTCTTTGAGTCTGCTTACCTCATCCTCTAGGATGGTGTTTTGAGCAACTACGTCGTAGAAGAAGCTCAGGTCATCATCAGTTTGCACTGAATCACCTGACCTACTGACTATGTTAGGATGTACATGCACTGAGTGTGGCTCAGTAGTTGCATGTGCCCCTTTGTCTTGGTTCTGGGGACTTCCAGCCTCCGGATTGGATCCATCATCGGCAGTTGCCTCTGGTGAGGTCTTATTGATGTTACCAGCTTCTTCCTGCTCATATGCTGATGCAGGGGAAGTGGAAGGCTCACCAGATTGTCTTATCTCCCTAGCCACACTGGGAGATGAGACATGTGATTCTTGGTATTGGGGGCTCCTATCAACACTTGTTTCCACCCTCTCTTTGGTTGGAGATACCCCAGTTGTGATTGGTTGCTGGGGAGAGGGTGGAGTGTTCAGATGGGTCAACACTTTGGCAATTATAAGGGTAGGACTTTGAGGGGCGGTTTCAGTAGGAGATAGGCTCGAAGCAATGTGTACATGGGGAGGAATATGCTCTTCAATGGCAACTTTCTCAATTAAGAAAAGTTCTAGATGTGTGGCAGCCCCTAAAATGGTTGCATCAGGTTCCTGTAAAGAGGATTCCTGTGCGGTTGTGGTAGGTGGAGTCGTGGTGACTGCTGGGAGAATCTGGCCAGCAGTCACTTCCTGCGTTTGTGTTGCAGGGGCATCCTCAGGGGACTCATCTCTCTGAGTAGCCTTTTTAGGTTTTCTTTTGGGTTTGGGTTTGGTGGGGACTTTGGATTGTGAGGTGGAGGCTGTGGGTTCCAGCTGCGTGGGTTTTCGCAGCTTGGCAGCCTGTTTAAGCGTTTGGTCGGTGTTATGCCTGGAGTATACCTCAGCTAAAACAGCCATGGCAGGGACCCCAGTGCCAACAAGTCCCTCAGCATCAAGCTAGCTCTCTATCATGGCCATAATGAACCGAGGATATAAAATCCAACGGTTTGCAAATGGTTTTGAGGCCATGTCTTTGAGTTCCAAAAATATTATTTCAGTTAAGTTTAAAGGTTGTTTCTCAAAGATAGAGTACAATACCTGTTGCCACCTTATGGACATCTGGTCCCATGAAGATGTCTTCGGGGCCAGACAAACATTCACCATGTGGAAGATGAGTCGTTGTGGATCTGGTAAATGTTTCTTCAGCAAGGTGGAGGCAGAGAGGTCACCCTGATAATCATGAGCATTGAAAGAAAGATCAAGGGTGCCTTTGGGGTAGGCAGTTAGGAAGGTGGCATCCTCCAGCTTTAGGGTTTGTCGAATGATAGCTGGAGTGATAACCACTGGTTTGTTGTTCACGGACGACCGGAGAAAGACCTCGCCATCGTTCTCTCCAGTTTGAACGGTGATGTTCGTCCAGAACTCTAATAGGGAATCGGTGTATATGGTTGGATTTATTAGGAAGGCCGTTTTGTATGGTGATTCGATCATCAGATCTACGACATTGTGGAATTTGGACCAGAATGGCGATTTAGTAAGGTATGCGACACAGTTGTGTCGAGGTTTGAGTTGCATGGTCGCCATTAATGGTGTATGGGAAGTTTCAGAGGTTTTTGAAAGTTAGGTCAAGTGAGTATGAAAAACTCTGAAGGTTGGGTGGGTATTTATCGGCTAAAAGAAAACTACTGAAGGTTTTGGTGTTAGTCATCAGTTGTTAACACGACTGGTAAGGTGGTTTTAACCTTCAGAAGTTGTAACGGCTAAAGACTTATTGTTAGTCGTCAGTAGTTATAAACTACTGAAGACATGGTTTTCATCTTCAGACGTTGTAACAACTAAAGACTTGGTGTTAGCCTTCAGTAGTTGTAAACTGCTAACATCAGTAGTTATGAACTACTAAAGACATGGTTTTGCTTCAGTTGTTGTAAACAACTAAGGACTTGGTTTTAGTCATCAGTAGTTGTGAAACTACTGAAGACATGATTTTGTCCTTCAGTTGTTTGGATATGAAACATCAAATGTAGGTATCAGCTGAAGAGTAAAGTTACTCATCAGCTGTTGCCGTCAATTCAGTTGTTTCATGCTGACCTCCACACTTTACTCATCAGCTCTTTGGCTGACTTTTAGATGTTTCATTGGCCCTTCAGCTCTTGTGAATATTTATTCCTCAGCTCTTGTGATCAGATGTTCATAAGTGCTGATGAAATAAGTTATTCAGAGCTGGTGAACAAATTGTCTTCAGTACTTATGTGTAAGATTGCACATCAGTACTTGTGAACAAAATTTGTTCTTCAGTACTTATTTGTTTGAAAATTATACATCAGTAGTTATAACCACATCAGTAGTTGTAACTACATCATCTGTTTTCAACAAATAATGTACTTCAGTACTTTGAAGCATTTTAGTCTTCAGTAGTTGTGAAAATACTGAAGACTAAATTACTTATCAGTACTTATATTTGACCTTTGCATACTAATGCTCATCAGTACTTGTGAACTGAGAACATCAGTATTAGTCAAATTATTCTAGCTACAGCATACCAAGCCTTAGTACTAAATTTTAAATGTGGCACTATCTAAAGGCTTAGTAAAATGTCTGCAAGCTCATCAGCACTAGGCACAAACTTTGGATCAATCGGACCCTTTTCATAGCAATCTCTTATAAAATGATGTCTGATCTCTATATGTTTGGTCCTACAGTGCTGGACTGGATTTTTAATAATACAAAAAGCTGAAGCACTATCCATTAGTAATGGAGTCTTAGTCTCTGTAATGCCATAATCCAAGAGTTGGTTCTGAAGCCAGAGTACCTGGGATGTACAACTTGCAGCAGCAATGTACTCAGCTTCAGCAGTGGATGTAGCAATTGATGTTTGTTTCTTACTCTGCCAAGAAACTAAACAATTGCCTAGGAATTGGCAACCACCAGAAGTGGATTTTCTGGTGACTTTGCATCCTGCATAGTTACTATCAGAGAAAGCAACTAATTTGCAAGAATGCCCAGCTAAATACCAAAGACCTAGTGATTGGGTACCTTGCAGATATCTAAAGATCCTTTTGACTGCAATCAAATAGTATTCTTTAGGTACAACCTGAAATCTAGCACAGGCATATGTTGCAAACATGATGTCTGGTCTAGAAGCTGTAAGGTACATCAAGGACCCAATCATACATTTGTAAAGGGTTTCATCAACCGCTTTACCTTTCTGATCTACATCCAGTTATGTGATGCTGCTCATGGGAGTAGAACAGGGCTTACAGTTTTGTAAATCAAACTTATTCAATAACTCTTTGGTGTATTTGGACTGATGAATAAAGATACCATCAGCCCTTTGTTTGATTTGCAAACCTAGAAAGAACTGTAATTCTCCCATAGCACTCATTTCAAACTTTTGCTTCATGAGCTTTGTGAATTCATCACACAACTATGGATCAGAGGATGCAAAAATGATGTCATCTACATAAATTTGAACAAGGAGCTTATGCTGTCCCACAGTCTTTATGAACAAAGTTTTATCAATCGTGCCTCTAGTGAACTTATTTTGGAGAAGGAAAGTTGATAATGTCTCATACCAGGCTCTAGGAGCTTGTTTCAGCCCATATAGAGCCTTATCAAGCTTATACACCCAATCAGGATGTTTATTGTCTTCAAAGCCTGGTGGTTGACACACATAAACTTCTTCTTTTATTTTACCATATAAGAAGGCACTTTTGACATCCATTTGATAAACTTTAAGACTGTGAAAGGCAGCATAAGCTAAGAACAATCTAATTGCCTCCAGTCTGGCCACAGGGGCAAAGGTTTCATCATAATCGATGCCTTCCTCTTGTGCAAACCCCTAAACAACCAGCCTGACCTTATTCTTAACTATCTGGCCCTTTTCATCTGTTTTGTTCCTAAATACCCATTTGGTGCCTATTGCACACTTACCTTGGGGTAAAGGAACAAGCTCCCACACTTGCTGTTTCTTGAACTGAAGAAGCTCAAGCTGCATTGCTTCAACCCATCCATTGTCTCTTAAGGCAACATGGTAGTTCTTTGGCTCTTGCTAACTGATGAAGAGAGCATAGAAGTAGAAGTTGGACAATTGACTTCTTGTTGAAACTCCAGCATTGATATCACCAATGATTTGAGACATTGGGTGATTCTTCAGCTCACTAAAAACTATAAGGTCTGTGCAAGTGTTTGTAGGACCTTCAGCAGCAACAGATGATGATGGAGATTCTTGAAACCATGTAGGAGATGGCAGCTCAAATGAAGTAGAGCAGGCAGAAATCTCATCAGCATTTGTTATGGATAGAGCTGCTGAAGCTATAGGAGCATCAGGTTTAGTGAACTCAGGCAGGTTGTCACTAAACCTAAAAAGGTGAGTACTGGCTACATCATCATCAGTACAACCAGGTGGAGAACTGTTGATAGGCACAACAGCTGGAGGTTGATAAGGAACATATTACAGTATGTCCAGATCAAACAACTCCACTGGGTTTGGTGGAATCTTGTCCTTTGGAGATTCATTGAACTTGACATGCAGAGTTTCTTCAACCATCTTTGTCCTACAGTTGAAAACTCTGTATGCCTTGCAAGTTGATGAATAACCAACAAAATACCCTGCATCCACCTTACTAGCAAACTTCTGGAGTGGATTGCTAGTGTTGAGAATGAAACATGGACACCCAAAGGCTCTAAAGAAGGAAATCAAAGGGGCCAAATGATAAAGTACTTCATAGGGAGTCTTCATTAACCTTTGATTCCCTAAGGCTCTATTCTGCACATAGCAAGCTGTGTTTACAGCTTCAGCCCAAAAGGTCAGTGTCAATCCTGAGTCAGCCAACATTAACCTTGCAGCTTCAATAAGAGTCCTGTTCTTTCTCTCAATCACTCTATTCTATTCAGGAGTTCTGGGAATACTGAACTGCCTTTTAATTCCCTTAGACAGGTAGAAGTCATCAAGTGTGTGGTTTCTAAACTCTGTTCCATTGTCACTCCTCACACACTTGACCTGCAGGGAATACTGCTTCTCCATAAATAACACAAAGTTCATAATAGCCTTGGCAGCTTCATCCTTGGAGTGCAAGAAGAAAGTCTATACAAACCTGGAGTAATCATCCATAATTACCAGGCAGTATTTCTTTTTGCCATGCTCATCACCCTGACAGGACCAAAGAGATCCATGTGTAGGAGTTGCAAGCAGGCAGTGGACTTTGGTTCTTCTATTGGAGGAAATGAAACTCTGTGTTGTTTTCCCTTTAACCAAGCAGTGCAGTTGTCTTCACACTTGAACTCCTTCAAAGGCAATCCTCTTACTAAGCCATGGCTTATCAGGTGATTCATGTTCTTGAGATTAACATGCCCCAGCCTTCTATGACATAGAGTAGATTCTTGAGGAGAGGCCTTGGAGAATAGGCAAGGATGGCCTTTTAGATCTATCTTTTTGGAAAGATCTAAGGCATATACTCTTCCTGTCCTGTTGGCCTTCAGGAGAGTATATTCATCCAACACCTTGTCAATCAAATTTAGAACTTTGGATGACAGAATCCGACAGTTCTGGCTTGTGAAAAGGGCAACATGGCCTTTATCACACATTTGACTGACACTCAAGAGGTTGTACTTGAGATTCTCCACATGGTTTACATCATCAAACCTTATTTCCCCATTGGAAACAAAGCCTTTTCTGATGATGTAACCTTTTGCATCATTGCCAAAGGAGACAAATCCCTTCTTTCCTTGAGAGTAGTCATTAAGAAGGGAATTGCTTCCTGTCATGTGCATGGATCCTCCACTGTCTACATACCAGATTCTTCTTTGGCATGTTGAAGAACCCTGCAATCATAACCACACGTTAGTTAGTTTTAGAGACCCAAACCTTTTGGTTTTGGGTCTGTTCTCAATAACAGGTGCAACACTAACAGGTGTGTTATGTGTGACAGCCTGAGGTGAAGGAGATGGTGTAGAAGAGGAACCCTTTGGCTTGGATTTTCTTTTCTGTGGTTTCAACACAGGAGCATCTAAATGGTTGACTCTTCCCATTAGATGTTGAACCATCATCACAAGTTGTGTCTGACTTTGTGATAAAGCTTTCAGCTCTTCAGACACATTAGTGCTTGCTGGTGATGGATTCCTGTGTTGCACCATCTTCTTTTGAGCAACCTCAGCTGTTGCTTGAGTAACCCCTACCTTCGTTTTGGATTTAGCTTTGGGCTTAGGGATTTCAGGCTTTGATGTTGCTAGTACAAACTTGGTCTCAAACTCATTTTTCATTTTATTCATCTACTCTTTAATTTTCTCCTTTTGTTTGAGTTTGGAACCCCTTTTGTACCAACAATCATCAGTAAGATGATTGAACAAGCCACATATCTCATATGGCTTCTTCTTCATCTTATGTTGATCATCAATTAGAAGAGGATGAAACTGCTGAAGACTTGTTCTTCAGCTGTTTGCTGTCAGTACTTGCAGTTTTCTTCCTTATAGTACCTGCTTTCCTGACATCCTCTTTAGTTGTCTTCAAACCCTTTCTACTGTCAGTTTTTTTCTCTTTAGTGCTAGCAGTAGTAGAGGTTTGAACTTCAGGTATTATCACTTGCTCTCCGGTACTTTCAGTACTTCTAGAGACAACACCTGAGTTGATTAACTTGTTTACCATGTGACAGTCAGCATTTGAACCATCAGCTGTTGTAGCATCAGCTGATTGGTTTTGGGATTTAATGCTGACTTCTACCTCTGATGATGCTGTATCAGATAGTAGGTCACATGATGAGAAGGATTGGTTATTGCTCTCTCCATCAGATTCTACATCTGCTCTTGAAGTCAAATCTGTTGGAGGAACAGTGTGATTATAACCAATGCCAAACTTCACATTGGAAGCTGATTGCTTACTAAGAAGCATTTCAAAACTCTTGCAGGATTGCACCCATCGATCACACTCTACTTGGGTGGTTGCAAGAGTTTCCTTGAGGTCTCTGTACTTCTCTAGAAGTACATCTTCCCTAGCCTTATCATCTTTTATTTGGCACTTAAGCTTATAAATTTCATCATTTTTATCATTAAGTGCAGCCTCAAATTCAACTTTCTTTTTGGAAATGGTTTGCTCTAGCTCAAGGTTTTTGTCAATTAAAGCTACATTTGCTTCTCTAATAGAAGCAAATGCTGCTATGGATGAATCAAAACAAAGCTTGGCTTTAGCCTCAGAGGATACCTGTGATAAAGCATTGGATGATGACCCATTAGCAGACTCAAAGGCCATTAGAGCAAGATTCCCAAATGGATGATCACCACCATGTTGACCAGCACCTTGGAATAGTTGTTCCTGACCAGATAGATCATCTGGTAGACTACTCCAATCAATAACTCCTGGGGTGAAGAAGTTGTGTTGTTGAGGTTGGGTTTGATGATGAGATTGGGAAGGTTGAGGCTCAAGGAGAGCATGTGGTGGCTGAGCAGGAGGTGCTTGAGCTTGACTGGGCTGAGGCACATAGTAGTAGGGGTATGGGTATGGCATATGACCCTGAGGCACAAAGTAAGCAGGTGATAGCTGTGCTGATGATGGATGACCCTAAGAACTGGAATGCTGCCCTTTATGCTGTGAGCTATTACTAGGAAAAGTCACAAAGGGTGCAGAGGTGTTAGATCCAGATGATCTACACTCTCTAGCAAAGTGTCCAAGCCTGTGGCACTTGTGACACCTCAGCTTGCTCTTGTCAAAACCAACCTTGGTTTTGCCTGAGAGACCAGGAAATTTCCTGCCAGTTCTCTTGTAGAACTTTTGAGATCGAATATTGATCATGGCCATCTGACTCAAAATATCCATCTCTTCCATATCATCATCTGGAATGCCCTTTAAGTCCTCCATCAGGAAACACAGGTTATCACTGCTACCCCCTGAACCACTATCAACACCAACAAAAGCATGTTCAGAGTTGGTAGAGAAATCAATATGCTCATCATAGGCACTCTCTGATGCAGCATATTTCGACTCCTGACCTATCAAGGTAGCATTGCCTGTGACAAAGTCATCAGTGAGCTTGCCAGAGGTGGACAACTTCCTCTTTTGCTCTATCTCTCTCTCAAATGTGAGCAGTTTCCCATAAAGTTGGGTGAGAGATAGAGTATCCAGATTTGCACTGGAGCTTAGGACAATGGTGTAAGTGTCCCATCTCTCAGGCAGTGATCTGAGGAATCTGTTGTTCATCTGGCTATTAGAGTACTCTTGTTTGACCATCTTCAACTCAGAGATCAAACATGAGAACCGCTCATACTGTTGAGTCAGAGTCTCACCCTTCCTATGAGAGAATGTCTCATATTATTGGGCGAGGATTTCCCTTGTGTTTGCTAAGACCTCATCGGTTCCTTCGAATTGTTCCTTCAGAGCAACCTAGAGATCATGAGCAGTCTCATGATGCATCAGACCAGCATAGATTTCATTCGGCAGTGCCACGGACAGAATTCCATGGGCTTTTGCATCAATCTCGAACAGCTTGAGATCTTCGTCTGAGTATTGATCAGGTTTCTTCGGAACCCTCTCATTAGACTCAGGGACGCTCACCATCGGCTTGTATGGTCCATGCACCACCGATTTCCAACAACCAGCACAGTTGATCGATAGATGATGGAGCATACACCTTTGCCAGATGTTATACTCATTCCTCACAAGCATCGGAGGCTTGGTTGAGGAACCAGTATTGTGAGGATCGTTCGTTGGTGTCGCTATCTCAGATTTCAGTCAAAATCAAGTTTAAACAAAACAAATGTAGATCAAAACCACAGAGAACCTCAAGTTTAACGGCCAGAAACAGCAGAATCTCAATCTCTATAACTAATTCTTGCAATAATTCGATCAAACATAGAGATCAAAAGAGCAGTTTCAATGATCAATTGTGAAATCGATCAATGATTAACCTGCTCTGATACCAATTGACAGGATCTCAGCCTCTAGTTTGATCAATTAGGTTGTATTCGCAGCGGATTTAGCATGAGAATTAGCAATTACAGCAAGAACACATATGATTTTGCATGTAACAGTACAAATATAGAGAGAGAGCAATTCTGCCAAAAAGGTATTTTCTATTACTCACACGTTTCGGCACAGATACAATTAGGTCATCTTCCTTTTATAGGAAGAATGACGAATGCTGATGTCACTTGATAGTGACATCAAACGGTTATTAACAAACTACTGAAAGAACACTAAACTACTGAAGATGTCAAACAGCTGACATCTTCTTACAAAATGCTACGTGTTCTAACTTATCACAAACTACTGAAGAAAAGAAACTACTAAAAGAACTACAACGACTGAAGAACAAACTCTTCAGTCGTTTACAACTACTGAACTATAACAGCTAAAGAACAAACTCTTCAGCTGTTGTACAAACTACTGAAAAGGAAAAATACAAATACTGAAAAGTAAAACCATCACAACAACTGAAGAAGACTTCTTCAGCTGTTGTGACAAACTCTGAAGCTTTAGCACTTGGTCTTCAGACTTTGGTCTTCAGATGTTTCATCAGCTGATGACTTCAGTAGTTGTCATCAGCTGATGTCTTCAGACTTTGTGCATCAGTTGTTGATCTTCAGTTCTTCAGTTCTTCAGCTGTTGATCTTCAGCACTTGAGTCTTCAGTACTTGTATTCTTCAGTACTTCAGACTTCAGTACTTGTCTTCAGTACTTGGGATCTTCAGCTGTTGTTCTTCAGATCTTTGATCTTCAGCTGTTGAGTCTTCAGTCTTTTTCAAACTGCTGATGAAGCCTTCAGCAGTTGTTGTGATGTCATGTAGGACTTAGAGGTTTTCCTGATCTTGGCTCATTGGTTCTTTTGGTCCAACAAGAAGAGGCCTTCCAAACATTGAAAGTAAAGTTGTGCAATGCACCGATATTGTCCCTCACGGGCGGATCTAATGATTTTGTGGTGTACTGCGATGCTTCATATCAAGGATTAGGATGTGTGCTAATGAAAAGGGATAAGGTAATTGCCTACACCTCGCGACAACTTAAGGTGCATGAAAAGAACTATACAACCCATGATCTGGAGTTGGGCACTGTAGTATTTGCACTTAAGATATGGAGGCATTACTTGTATGGAACTAAATGCATCATTTACACAGATCATAAGAGCCTCCAACATATCCTGAATCAGAAGGAACTTAATATGCGTCAGCGACAATGGGTAGAACTCCTTAGTGACTACGATTGTGAAATCTGGTATCATCCGGGGAAAGCGAACGTGGTGGCCGATGCCTTAAGTCGCAAGGAACGCGTGAAACCGCTACGTGCTCGAGCATTAGGATTGACTATTCAAACGAGCCTGAAAGCTCAGATCCTAACAGCACAAGCTGAAGCGCTGAAAGAAGAGAATGTAACGGGGGAAGAATTTCGAGGTCTGGATAAACAAATGATTTGCAAGGATGATGG
Source organism: Flaveria linearis (assembly GCA_024085815.1). Classification (NCBI taxonomy): domain Eukaryota; kingdom Viridiplantae; phylum Streptophyta; class Magnoliopsida; order Asterales; family Asteraceae; genus Flaveria; species Flaveria linearis. The sequence goes on along the minus strand of CM044006.1, from coordinate 1,801,898 downwards.
TATACAGTACTTCATGGATCGTATATGGGTACCCAAATGGGGAGACGTACGTACTTTGGTTATGGACAAAGCACATAAGTCAAGGTATTCTGTTCACCCCAGTGCAGACAAGATGTACCACGATCTCAAAGATTTGTATTGGTGGCCAGGCATGAAGAAAGACATTGCTATGTATGTAAGCCGATGCTTGACATGCTCGAAAGTTAAAGCCGAACACCAGAAACCATCAGGATTATTGCAGCAACCTGAAATCTCTGAGTGGAAATGGGCAAATATAGCTATGGATTTTATTACCAAACTTCCTAGAACGAGTAGCGGGCACGACTCAATATGGGTCATAGTGGATCAGATGACGAAGTCAGCTCATTTCTTGCCGATCCGAGAGGATTACAAGATGGATAAGTTGGCGAGATTGTACATAAAGGAGGTCGTGACAAGGCACGGAGTGCCGGTGTCGATCATATCCGACCGTGACAGTCGATTTACTTCACGATTTTGGCAGACACTGCAGAAAGCGATGGGTACTCGTTTAGATATGAGTACCGCCTATCACCCACAGACAGACGGTCAAAGTGAATGAACAATACAGACATTGGAAGACATGCTCAAGGCTTGTGTAATCGATTTTGGTGGTAGCTGGGACACTCATCTACCATTAATTGAGTTCTCTTACAATAACAGCTACCATACGAGCATTGGATGCGCTCCATTTGAAGCCCTGTATGGAAGGAAATGTAGGTCTCCAGTTTGCTAGGCAGAGATTGGTGAAAGTAAGTTGACAAGCCCAGAGATCATTCAGGAAACAACCGATAAGATTTTCCAGATCAAAGACAGACTAAAAGCAGCCAGAGATCGCCAAGAGAGCTACTCCGACAACCGTCAGAAACCTCTGGAATTCAACGAGGGAGATCATATTTTACTTAAGGTGTCTCCCTGGAAAGGGATTGTATGATTTGGAAAGAAAGGGAAGTTGGCCTCGAGATACGTAGGACCATTCGAAATCACGAAAAGAATTGGTCCAGTGGCATACCGATTAAGGTTGCCACCAGAACTCAGTGGTGTACATGATACGTTTCACGTATCAAACCTTAAAAAGTGCTTAGTGGATAAAACTCTTCATGTACCGATCGAGGAAATCAAGATCGATGAAAAGCTTCATTTTATCGAAGAACCTATAGAGATCATGGACCGGAAGGTCAAACGACTAAGGCGCAGCAAGATACCGATTGTCCGCGTGAGATGGAACTCTAAACGAGGACCAGAATTCACATGGGAACGGGAAGACCAGATGAAACTCAAGTATCGACATCTATTCATGGAGGATGCTCCTGGATCTAACTCCATCTGATTTTCGGGACAAAATTCTCTCAACTGGGGGATACTGTGACGTCCGTCACCAAAAGGTCCGTCAACTAACGTAGCACTTGTTAGCCTTCTTGAATACTTAACAGTAACTCATAACCAAGTTGCCTTAGTTTCAAATTTTGTTTCCCTAACTATGTGAATTATCCCAAGTGCACATAAAAACCAACACGTTAAACACTTAATGAAACATTTCCCCTACTAGCATAAATACTATGGTTATTATCATTATCACAATTACTGTTATCATTATTGTTATTGTAGTTATAATTGTTATTAAAACCATTATAAGAATTATTACTATTAGTAAAATCATACTAATTAACGCGCTATTATTAAAGCAACTAACAAGGTTAAGAGTCAAAGTGTAATTAGGCAAATTAGGAAGGGAAATAAGTGAATTAAGTACAGGGACTAAAGTTGCTAAACCTACAAACTTGAAAAGGGTATAAAAACCCCTTTTTTACACCTTATCCATTTTACCCAAACCTACAATCACCAACCGCCTCTCCCTCTCTGCTCTCCGACCCTCTACGCGGTTCCTCCGGCCAATCGCCACTACAGGCCGCCCGAAGCCGACCCCACGCAGGTAGACAACCACCGTAGCCTTCTATTTCGCCATATTCTTCTCTCTTGCGATGGTTCGGGTAATTTCGAGTGTCCCCGAACGAACGAACAAGATTGAGGGTCCTTCGAGTGCTCAAATTGCTAATACACATGATAAATCAACTCCTAAATGTTCTGTGGTGCCATTTGAGTGGTCACAACGGCCGAAGGATGCTGTAAGCACCCCGACACCCCTGTGACCTGCGCATGCGACTGGGTTCTGTCATGTGGCTGAGTCATGCGACTGAGTCGTGCGACTGACTATCTCATGCGACTGAGTCATGCGACTGAGTGTGTCGTGCAACTGAGTCATGCGATTGAGTGTATGTATACGATTGAGTCATGCGATTGTATGTGTCGTGCGATTGAGTCAATGCGGATGAGTGTATACAGGCGATTGAGTCTATGCGGATGAATGTGTGCGATTGTGCGTGTATCGCACGACTGAATGCTGAGTCACAAGAATGGAGGTTCATTCGTACGAATGAAGCTGATTCGTACGAATGAAGGTTGATTCGTGCGTATGAATGTTGATTCGTGCGTATGAATGTTGAGTCGTGCGATTGAGTACTGTGTGGTACGACTGAAGGCTGAGTCGCACGAATGAAGGTTCATTCGTACGAATGAAGCTGATTCGTACGAATGGAGGTTGATTCGTGCGGATAGAGTGTTGAGTCGTGCGTCTGGTCCTGTCGTACGACTGAAGTTATTCGTGTGTGTATTCCCCTCTGTGTGTATGGTGTGTGTATGTCATGTGAGGTTAAGGTGACATCGACATGGTCACCATTGCTAATGACATTATTAACGCTTACGATATAAAAATTACTAATATTACCACCAATCAAATCAACGTTAACATTTTTACAATTATCAAGAACTGATTTGCAACCATTAGAATTTACTAAGTACTTCTTCAACAACAATGAAACCTTTACACTAATCATCGGCAATGGCGACGATTCCAATTACTTGGATCTATATAAGATCTAATACTAATATCTGCTTGTGTGTGCGATACAACCCGAACCGACCGAACGTTACTATTTTCTTTGAACTTATCATTAATGCTTAACAATAACTGATAATAGGTGTTTGATCGTTTATTGCTTACCTCATTTGGAACTTGATCATCTATACTTACCACCGAACAAGTGAGTTTCGTGACCCCTTTTTATGCTTATTCAATACTTCAATCATATACAAACTTGGGGGAAAAGTATGCTCACCCATTTTATGTTGTACAACTTACATTCTTGGAATCAACGTGTTACTGTTTTGTGAGTACTTATCTAATACATACATGAGTTCGCTGTGTGTTACTTTCTTTACAACCATTTAATTCCGGTGTTGGAACCGACGGATAGGTATTGGTATACTACTGGGTTGACACCCCCACCCCTGTTTATTGGTATACTAGTTGGTACCAACAGTGGCCAGGAACGGGCCCTTAGGTGAATATAACCCGACAAAATTCTATGTGTACGTCATTAGGTTTGGTTGTGAAGCTCATTTTTATGTGATTTTGCTTACTTATAACCGTATTCATGGTATTCCGCAAAACTATTATGCAACATCAATTTACTTACTATTTAAACATGTGAGCTCACCAATATTTTTTGTTGATCATTTTGAGCATATCTTTTCAGGTGACAATGCTAATTGAAGATCTAGGTGTGCTACCTTAGTGGAGACCCTATGATGCATTTTTGAGACTATGCAATACTTGACAAACATTCTTTTGAAACATTGTTGGTCTGATTACATACATTTAATCTTTTGGATACTTGTTCCCGGGTTGTGGGAATTACATTACAATGATATTATTTTTGGTTATGTGATTCAATTACAATGTTTATGCTTATGGCTATGTTGTCGTGAATATTGACTAAACACGACACAAGTCTCCTTTGTGTCAGGTGTCATCATGACACGCTTACCATCATTTATTTATATTGCATCTCTATTGTTTACAATGTGTTATGACGATCCCGTCTCGTTACATTCCCGTGTTTCCGCTCTCAGCGGGGGTGTGACACCAAAGAACCGAGTCACCATACTGCAATTGACATCTGATCATTGTTTTGCAACCGAAAAAAATAGATTTGTTGAATCAACAACTGTATTAAGACAAAAATCAAAATTTTCATAGAATGAACTTGCCAAAGCTAGTTTTCACAAGCAACTAAATTTCAAGTCAAAATCATGACTAATTGAGTAATTGTACTGCACTTTAAATGTTACGAAGCTGTCATTTTATCTTTTGGTTTTATGTATAGACGACGTGCTAACTATACCCACGTTTGCAAGTTGTGCGTTTAATCTTCATGTCTCGGCCGTATAGTGTAGGAACCGAACAATAGTTTTTGTACATTTGATAAAACAAATGAACATAACAACATGCCTAACGTTTCTTAATGTCTCATTTTGGTTCGTTCATTTTAATTCATTCGTTTATATTTGCTTTTTTACGTTTGTTTATATCCATTCATTTGCCTTAATTCGTTTAGATTCATTTAGATATCATCTCAAATATATATTACGTATAAATAATCAATTTGATTTCCTAACCTAATATTAAGGGCAATATATCGCTTCTAATTTTTTTAGTTTGTGTGCCCGCTTTAACCCATCAATCTTGTTCGGTCCCATTATACATTTTATGTATTTATTTATATTCATTTACTAGTGTAGAAACACGTGTACTAAATGTGGTACACTTAATTAATAAAACAATAACAATATCTTTTTAGACTTTTGTATTTAAAATACTTTTGGTTTAAAAGTTGTTTTTTAAACATTCTATTTGAAAAAACTATTTTTTAAATAATATCTTTTTTTTAAGTTCTTGGTATTAGAAACTTTATTTTTCATAAAATTTTGTTTTTAAAAAAGTTATGTTTTCTTAAAAAAAGAAACATGTTTTTAATTTGTTTAAAAATTTGTATTTATAATTTGAAAATAATATAAATAATATAATTAGCATTTAATATTATTTTTAAATGGGTGACTTTATATGCAAGTGACAGATGTCAAAACAAATATAAAAAGATGACATGTGTTAAAATGGTGTGATAAGATGATATTTGATAAAAAAAATATTTTGTTTTAGTAGATAGGACACTTGTATGTGATACTTTGTGTTGTTTACGTAAGTTATGTTCATAAACCATATATTTACAATATTAACAAACGAAGACGAACACAAATTTTAATAAACAAACACAAACAAGAAAATTATATTCATATTATAACTTTCTTCCATTTCATATATTAATAATCATCAAAAAATTTATAAAACATTTATAAACTTTATAAACCTTTTATTCTTGGTGTATGGTGCAAGGAGGGGTATAGACATTGATTTTTTTAACCTAGTGTTATTTTATAAAGGTTTATAGTTTTTGGTGTGAATTTGAAAAAGGTTTTGGTTTATGAGTGTTCTGTTAGTTACATATGTGGTAGATGCTTGTAGGGGATGGTAGGGAGGGATGTTGATGTGCACTAAAAACCATCTATCACATAGGCGTTTTCCGCTAGTCTTACTAGTGGAACGTCCATAAAATATTACGCTTTCAAATCCACACTAGAAATTATCACCCTTTGCAAAACAACAATAATTAAAAACAAAAAAGTTCTATGGACTCTATTGTTTTTGTTTCCTTTTCTTTCTTCATTTTTATTTTCAAAGTAACTAGCAATTTTTCTTATAGAGTCATATGGCTGGCCTAGAATCTTATATCATAGCTGATACATACGATGATATTTTGTTGTAACTCTCACAATACTGTTGATATTGTTAAGTTCAGAACCACATTTTAGAATAACACATATACCCTTAAGTTATACAAAAAATAAATCGATTATCAAGTTATTCTAATATATCTTTGAAACTACTTTCATAATTTAACTAAACTCTTATCATCTAAAAAAACTCCAAGTAAACTTCTAATAAAATAAACAATAAAACTAATAATAAAAGATTAATAACTACAATAAAAACCAACCCACTGTGAAAATCGATTTAAACTCCGCGCTCCTTATGTTTTTACCCTTTTTACAATCAAGATTAACACTTACATTATCCTCATTAATCTTGATTTTGTACCACCTAGATCTTGAACTCGTAGCAAGACCCCTCTTTGCCCATTGACCTATTCACTATCCTCTATTTATTGCACCTAATAACAGGAATCATAACTTCTTCTTCGTGTTCTCTCAGCAACCTTGCTTGTTTCTTCATTGTAATTTCATCAAGTCAACTTCTTTTCTTATCTTTTCTTATTAATCCTTGAATCACACACATCAACTTACAACATGAATCACTTAGGTTTCTTTCACTTCTTCCGATAGTGTCCTTCACAAGTAGATCACTACTCACGCCTATTATAGGTCACAATACTTGCACTTTGGTCCATATTATGTGGAGTTCTTCATTGATTCTTTAATAGATCTATCATAACTAACTTAGTTTCTCTTGATTGCTTCACATAACGAACTTTCACAGCATCTTCTACAATATTCGAACCAAGCATAGGTTATGGTTTTGGTCATTCTTTCACAGATTCAATCGAATAGTTTAGTTATTAACATCATTGCTTGTTACTCGGTCCGTCTTTCTTCCTTGATGGATATTTGCAGGACCGTTAAAGGTGGTTAATACAGTCAGTTTCACAACGAGGAGAGACTTAGAACACTTAACAAATCAAATAGGGAACCTGGTTTTAGTTGATGATACTAGGAACACAAGTAAGTATGAGACTATATAAGAACAAGAACAGCAACAAGATTAATATTTGGTTTTCAAGAATGATGTATATTGCTCTCAAGTTCTATTACAAGTGTTACAAAACATAAAAAAATTCAAGTAGTTAAGACACTTTATACTACATCCTACAGCCGACTATACTTGAAAGTCAGCCGGAAACACTAATCTAGACAACAAGATCAATGTATAGTTAAAAGTCAGATTGTCTTTTGACTTGTGACTATAACATGTCATAGCTCATATATATTACAAAAAGGATAAAAGGTATAAAAGTAGAAAGTTACAGACCAATGACCATAATCTACAGTTGACAAAAGCATGGACCTTTTCACCAACTTATATAACTTGGTGAGTTTTCAGAGGTGCCAGCAAAAAGTTGTTCAGCTTTTTGTCAAAAGGTGATAAGAGAAAACATGTCTTCTCTGTCTTCGGAAGAAATTAGTCTTTGGCTTCGAAAGACTTTGTCTTTGAAGCTTCGAAAGACTTCATCTTTGTCTTCGGAAGATTTTTTCATTTGGCTTTGGAAGATTTTACACTTACCTTATTTCCTTTGAGTTGTGTAAAACTTCTGAAGTAACTTTACTGTGTACTTTATGCATGCATGTTGAGAGCTCTTTGGTTGCTTTAGTTGCATCAACCTTTAAGTATAAACCTTACAAACTCCCCCTAAGCTGATGCTACCATAACAGAAGAGATTACTCATCTATTGACAATCCTCATCAGGATCAAGACCATTCCTTCCTTCATCATTTGGTTAGGATCACTTAGAATCTTATAGTGTCTCCTCATATCATAGAGATCATGCAGAGTAAGATCAAGTATGTCTTGCTAGAAGTAGCATCTTGACCTCCTTGATCTCTAATGACATACTATCTGTCTGGATAAGCAGCAAAGGTCTATGTCACACCCTCAAAATCCACGTGCGGGGTTTTACCGCGAGGCATGTGACAAACCAGGATCCCAGTCATTAGTTACTTAGAACGACACTATATGCAACGTTTAAACCAAAGACCAATCAAAGTTTAAAGTTTTAATACATTTGCGGAAGCGTTTTGTAAGTAATTCAAACCCAAAGTACTTAATGAAAACTGTGCAAAAACACATGCCTAAACGAAAGTATATAAGTATATGTTGAATTCAAAACTAAAACAATGTTTAAAACAAAGCATGCTTGACACGTGCATGCTCCTATGGGCAGCTGCTAGATATAACCTAAGAAAACATACTAAAGTGTCAACACAACGGTTGGTGAGTTCAAGAGTTTGTAATCATTAGAAATAATGGCGTTAGTAAAATATAAACAAGTGTATTAAACTAGATAGCTAGTCTAATTTCATTAGTAAAGAAACAATAGTGATTTTGCGATCGAAGTTAACTATGTTTGTTTGGTTGCCTCCCGCCACGACATACCAGGTCATACGCTGTTAGTAGTTTAGGACAATATTGCACCCATTGACTTTCGGTAACATGGGTGGAGCTTGTCAGACCCAGTACTACTACCCAAGATTTTCCGCTAGATTCCTTAATTAATGATCCGAATGTGCGAGGGCTTTCTATGGTATATTACACTATGTTTTTACTAAACACATGTTATAAAAATAAAGCGTTTAAAGTAGAGTATGTTTTCTCCCTCAAAAAGAGAGGTAAATAAAAATGGGGCATTGAACTCACCTGGTAATCCCAAGAGACAGTAAATTCTAGCATAGAGTATGAGTAGGGACAATCCATCACAAGTTACCTAAATCATGTGAGTTTGTAAGTATACTAGATCAGAATGGTCAAAGAGAACCTAAGTGACTTAGGAAGAAAAGATAATTGACCAAGTTGACCCGTTTGACCCATTGGTGACATTATAGTTGAAATTCCATTCAATCAAGCATAATAGTTCATCATACATGGTTATCATACAAGTTGTTCACGTATGTCATTTCATCAACCACTTGTTCTACCTAGATCATCATACAAGTAGATTATCATATAACTAGATTATCATCACACTGTTTAACAAGATTCATGCCATCCAACATACTCATATTTATCTACAACAATCCCAAGCATGGTCCAATCATAACCCACATAATCCATTACCATGTGTACCCACAAAGTGATTATACCTCCAAATAACCAAACAAGCATCCATATAACACAATTAATCCATTCCACCATATTAGACACCAACAATGGACATGCTAACATGATCCTAATGCTACAAATGTGCCCAATTCATCATATCCAAGAATTCATACAATTAAAGTTTTCCTTTTGGGAAAACGCATACCAAAATCTATCTAACACTCATTACATTAATGAATTCATCAACAATATACCAATTCAAGCTCACATTATCATCTAGACATGTTCAACACCATCACAACATCATAATCCATCAATTTCACAACCAAAAGTTACTACTTTTGGAAAGATATGAACTACATTGTATGTTCTTAGATTTCTAACATAATCATCATCATTCTAACATCCATACAACATCATAAACACCATAACATCATCAATACATCACCAAATCACCAAGTTCATGAAATAAAGTTACTATTAATAGTAATATATGAACTACACATCAAAATCATGGATTTTCTTGCAAGATCATCATAAACTATCATCAATGCAATCCAACTAACATCAATACATCATCAAACAACATCAATTGCACAATCTCATGATAAAAAGTTACTGAGTAAGGTATGAACTAGGTCATCAAAATCATGGAATTCTTGCACAATCAACATAGATTAGCACTCATACAACCTAACTAACATCATATCATCATCAATTCATCATCAATTTCATCTTTTATTCATGATTTTCGAATTAGGGTTCATCATACATCAATAACAATGAAAAAACAATGAAGTTCTAACCTTTAATCGCGTAGAAATCAAGATATGATGCTTGCAACATGTTGGAACCACTTGGAACTTAATCAAGGATGTTTCTTGTTCTTGATAAATTTCATGAGAATAAGGGGAGGGGATGGTTTGGCCGATTGGAATGGGTTTGGGGGCTAGGGTTTTGCTTATTTTTGTTAAGTTTTAGTTTATGGTAATTACCACTTAACCCCTTATTGTTTATATTTTATAAGAACTAATCTTTATACTACTTTTTAAATAGTTTTAACTACAAAATACCAACATTATTAATCACTAATAATAATCATATATATTATTTGCACTAGTCACAGAATATACGAATTAAATATAACACGTTGCCACATTACGCGATAAAATTTACAATTAATATTTAGACCGTGTAAACACATAAGCATAACTTAATAATCACATTATTGATTAAATTATTATTAGTTTATCATTGTTAACCATTATTAAGTCACCAACGTTCAATGACAACTAGTGTGTGCTCATGACACGTGTATGCAAGACCTAACGGAACTAACGGAGTTCGGTAATAGAAAATTAACGGATGTCACAGTCTAGGACAAGATGGGTCTCCTAGCAGCACAGGCTCTACATTTGTTAGACTTGGTTGAGCAGCCTCTTCTTGAGTAGCCTCAAGATGCTTTGACTCATCCTGAGGTGTAAAAGTGGATGCCTTGGACTTCTTCTTCTTCTGAATGTCCCTCTTCATAGCCATCCTTTTCTTCCTCTTTCTAGATTTCAACTGAGAAGACTGGCCTTCAGCACCAGTTTGCTCTTGTGTGTCTTTCTTAGTTGGGTCCTCTTCCCTTACAGGTTCAGAAGGAGAGGGATAAGGACCCTGTTGTGGATCTGAAGATAAATTTAGTTGTGGTCCAGCACTAAGTCTAGGTTATGTTGTCTCTTGTGGTTCAACCTTAACCTTAACTTCAGGTGCAGCCTGACTTGGTGGAGAATACAAGTCAATGAGCTCACCTTTTTTAATCTTCAGCTTGATTACCCCAATGTGCTCATCCATGGTGGATAGAGACATTGGACCAAGCCTTCTTTCGGAGAATCCATACAACCTCAAGAAGCTCATCATCCTCTGCCTATCAGCAGACTTGTTTAGAATCCTTTTAGATATTGGCTCTTGACTTTGTAGCTTCTTCATTCATATTCCTCTTAGAAGCATTTGTTCTTTCATTACTTGTTGCTCAAGCCGCTTGAGGTACTCAAACTCTATGTATTAATATGACAAGGGAAGAAGTGGAGATGCCTGATAGAGGCCTGGCACTCAGTTAGTTGATCATATTTTGTTTGTCTGCTTCTTTGTCTACATGAGGTTGTTACTCAGTTGCCACAGCCTCTGTCTCAAAACTTTCTTAAACTGGGGAGATGGTAGGATCATGCTTGTGGAGTCTTTTCCTCCTCCTTTCTTGAGGAGTAGTTTTGCATTCTTTGCCTCCTTCCTCTCCTTTTACAACTCAGTGTCATCCAGTTTATTAACTCTTCTAAGGGAAGAGAGATGAGTTCATCAATGTTGTAGTTTCTGATCCCTATGTAGTTTAATTTGACTGCCCTTAACTTATCATCTTGAGTGTTTGGCCTGGGGCAACCCTGATTGCAGCTTCTATGAAACCTGAGGACCCACTTGAACTCTCTCCCTTTAGGTTACTCTTCTTCTCCCTTTCCTCTTACTTAATCTCCTCAGGAGTCAACTTACTTTTCCCTTTGTCACTCACAGACCTTGGTGCCTCAAGGTTAACAGAGATTTAGCCTTCAATACTTAATTCAGCATTTGAGCTCTGGTCAGAGAGAGGTTGTGAAGCATGTTTGTAACGCTCGGATATTTTCTTTCAAGCCGACGAAAGAAGAAAAGAAATAAAGCCCAAAGTCGAGGGACCAAACTTGCCAAAACGGGAAGAAATTTGAATGAGTGGGGGTATAAAAGGGGGAGGGAAGCCCACACCCTCCCTATTCTTGCAAAAACTCAGCCAAAGGGAGAAGAGAAGGAGAAAAGGGAGAAAGCTTGGTTCGGGTGGATTCGAGTTTGAAAATCAAATGGTAGCGGGTCAAATCGAAGCTCTACTTGACAGGATTTTTTGTGTGAGTTCTAGGACCCCTCTTTTACAAGTTTTTGAATGATTTTGGGGTTGAAACACATCTGAAAATTGTTTTTGGGTATTTTAGGTGTAAACCCGTTTGTGTATGTATGTGTATGTGTATGATTCGTTTGGGTCTTGATTTCGGACTTGGTTGTGCTTGAATGGTGTCATGGTATGCTTCCCTAAGGTTTAGAATGGCTGATTTGAGCTTAAAAGAGGTTCGGAAGAGTTTGGAGGTTGAACTTGGCAGCTGCAGTTCGGGATGAACCGCATTCTGCACCCAGCTAGGGCTATGCGACTGGAGGTCCATGCATCCGCATGGCATGCGACTGGGTCCATATGCACGAAAGGAGTGCGGATGAGGTTCATTCGCACGAAAGTAATATGACTGAATGAGATCCGGATGAAGGTCACGCGACTGAATGAAATGCGGATGAAGGTCATGCGACTGAAGGTCATGCGACTGGAGTCCATACGCCAGTGAGTCGTGCGATTGAGGTTCATACACATGAAAGGTAAGCGACTGAGGGCCATTCGCATGAAGGTCATGTGACTGAGGTCCATACGCCCGGATGTCATGCGACTAAGGTTCATTCGCATGGGAAGCATACGATTGGAGGCTATGCGACTAGAGGTCCATTCGCCTGAGTGTTCTCATACGTATGGAAGACCACGCGACCGAATAGGGTCCATACGCCCAAATGACCTTAGTGTATTTTCTGACTTTCGGGAAAGTGCAGAAGTAGGCTCGGACATGGGCATGGATGACATAAGATGATGTATGATGATGAGCTGATTTTGAGCTGATGATGAGTTGATGATGAGGATGATGTGATGCATGATGATGTGTGATGCGCGTGATTGATTGTGCATGACGTATGTTATGTATGTATGATGTGCCTTATGTGATGATGTTGTATGTTGTTATGTTCCTTATTGTTATGTATGATTGTCTTCTTGTGGTTTGCGTCGAAAGTTAATGAATGAAATGAAAGTATTATGTAACGTAAAGAGGAAGATAATGAAAAAAGGAAAGTAATGAATGAATGCATGCATGAATGAATGAATGAATAAGAGTAAGAATGGCTTGCAAGCAGAAAAAAAGGAGGTTCACGACTCATTGAGAGTTTATAGCTCAACTGTGTATGTATTATAGCGTGTGAGCTTAGCTAATTCATAAGGGGACATAGACACAGTAGGGAGTTCAGTTTTGGTAACTGCTCCGATACATGCGATGTGGTATTTACTATGTGCTATGTAGCGTGCGATTTTGGCTACCTCATATGGATTATGTAGCGTGCGATTTTGGCTAACCCATGAGATGGCGTGCGATTCTGGCTAAACTCCAAGAGTTCTCACACACACAGGGGAGTCGGTCTTAGTGACCTCTCCGTTGGTGCGATTTGTGCGATATGTACGATGGATATTATGAGGGACTATAGACACAGTGGGAGTTTAGTTTTGGTAACTGATCTGATACGTGCGATGTGGTATTTACTGTGAATTATGTAGCGTGCGATTTGGCTACCTCTTGTGTGCGATTTGTGCGATATGTACTTCGGGTACGATGATTCAAAGGTTTGATTTGTGCGAAAAGTGCGATATGTGTGAAATGAACGAATGTATGAATTGAACATTAACGAAATATAATAATAAAGTACAAAACAGGATCCTTGTCATTCAACCTTAGTAATCGTGGTTGTGTGCCATGAGGAGGGTAAAGTTTGACGGGATCTAGATGAGAAATGAATGATAATGATGTACGTTGAATGAACAAAAGTTAATGAACGTAATGAAAGATAATAATGATATTATCTATGTGTACGTATGATGTGTGATCATGTACGAAAGTATATTATGATTTGAAAGGAAGTAACGAATGGTTTTAACGAAAAAAAAGTATGTTTTATTTAAAACTAGAACTCACTCAGCAACGCTGACTTTGATGTGATTCTAGTTGGTAGGTAATGTTGCTGAGGATGGCACGGGGCGACTACTCAGTTCTTTTGGATGGCATTCTTTTGTTTTAAATGTTTTTGCATTGTAATGCGAACGAATGATGTTTTGAAATGAGCAAATGTTGGATTAACTTGCAAAAGTATTTATATAGAAATGAAAGTCATTTAAATGTTTCCGCTGCAACGTTTTTATGCAAGATGATGAAAGTATATGTTTTATGTGCGATGATCGACCAGCTGTAAGCGTTCTGGGAACGGGGCCTTACAAGTTGGTATCGGAGCCAAAGTTTAAGTGAAACGTGTAAATTTTCAAAATAAACCTAAACTTAAACTGAAAATGGGACGGAAAGGGAAGGGATTCCAGTCTGAGTAGATGCGTGCCATCTGGTATTTTCTTAATGTTAACCGGTATTACGTGTGCATGTTATGTGGTTTATGTACTGCTTGTAGATTTAGATACTGATGTAGTCAGGACAGTAATGCTCGGGGTATGAAGAGTAAAGTAAGTGGCTAATCATAACTGGCCACTGTAATTAGGGACTTACTATACTTGACATAATTTGAGCTGGTCCCTTGAATGACTGTGTTGGTGTTTGAATCTTTCAGTGTGCGTGTGAATGGCTGGTGGTAGATCTTTGAAAGCCTCTCATGGTAGTGGTCGTGATGGGCTTGGTGCTGAGCCGCGACCCAAGAGGGGAAGATCCATAGTTGAAAAGGTGGTTCATGAAGGACCCGAGACCCCTCATCGTGAGGGTGGAGATGAGAGCGCCAATTTGAGAGCCTCAGTGAAGGAGGCTGTTATGGAAAAAGTTCATCAGGTCATGCAGACGATCTTACCGTCTGTGGTGACCGAAGTAATTAAGGTTATAAGGGAAGGAGAAAGAAGGGAGGGGAACCGGTCCTCGGGAGGTCGAGATCAACCAGAGACTGAGACGATTCCCTCCGATGATGATGAGGGGGAGGAAAAGCCTGTGCAGGAGCTGGCACGAGGCTGTAACTATGGTGCATTTCAAAGGTGTAAGCCCCCTACCTTTGATAGAAATGGCACTGCTGCTGCTCATCGATGGGTGAGGGAAATGGAAGTTGTTCTAAATATCAGCGAGCGCCGAGAAGATCAGAAGGTGAAGTTTGCTGCCCACTCTTTCGTGGACTCAGCTTTGTGCTGGTGGGACAATATAGTCCAAGCTGAGGGTAGTCGGGCTATCGGAACGATGAGATGGTTGGATCTGAAGAAGCTGGTGATTGAGGAGTTTTGTCCTCATAGAGAAATGGATAAAGTTGAGAGAGAGTTCCTGAAGCTGGAGGCAGGAACCATGACACATCAGCAGTATACTGGCACGACTGGTGCCTGATCAGGTGACGCCTCTGTCGCGGAAGATCAAGAGGTATATTCAGGGCCTTCCGGCGGATATCCGTAGGCACATGATCGCTGCCCGATCGAGCACGTTTAGGTCGGCAGTTGACTTGGTAGGGAGGTTGTATGACAAAAGGACTTTGGTGCTGGCTGAAAACAGTGAGAAAGGTGATGGAGACCGGAACTGGAGTGGGAAGAGGACTGGATGGGTGGTGTCCCGACGAATAATAAGCACGCACGGGGGGATGACCGTCGTGTGGTCACACCTGGTGCGGGGTTGGATAAATGTGGTAAATGCGGGATGGAGCATTCGGGAGAATGCAAAATGGGACAAATACTTGCTTCAAGTGTGCGAAGCCTGGACATGTGGCTAGAGAATGTGGGACTGTGAGATGTTATAATTATGGAGAAATTGGCCACATAAGCAGGGACTGTAAGAGGCCAAGGGCAGAAGGTTCGGGAGTGAAGAGGGATGGAGGAGAAAGTCATAGGGCGAACGCAGCGCCTACATGATGATGCAGGAGGATGCTAGGGCAAACCCCGATGTTGTGTCAGGTACGTTTCTAGTAAATCAATCATTAGCCTTTCTGTTGTCCGATTCTGGCGCTATTATAAGTTTTATTCCTGCTGCTTTCTGTGCTAAGTTTCCTGTTAGTAGTAAGAATATAGATACGCCCTTCGATGTGGTCCTAGGAGTGGATTGTTTGGCGGACTATGAAGCGAACATTGTGTACCGCAAAAAGATGATACGGTTGACAGCGCCTGTGGGGATCACGGTGACGGTTTAAGGTGACCGAGTCACGACGATTCTGAAGGTGATTTCAATGGCGGTGGCGGGAAAGTGCATGAGGCGTGGTCGTATTGCCTACTTGGTCGATGTAAGGTATGTGGATACACTAGTATCCCAACCGTCAGATGTACCGAGACCCGAATAAAGATTATTGGTGGCCGGGTATGAAGCGTGATATGTTAGAGTGCGGGAGTAAATGCCTTACTTGTTTACAAGTGAAGGTCGAGCACCAAATGCCGTATGGGAAGTATTAAGGTAATCGAGGCTACGACTGAGAAGCTCGAAATGATCAAAGCCCTGATGAAGGTAGCCAAAGATAGACAAGGAGTCGTATGTTGATAAACGATGTAGACCGATTGAATTCCAGGTGGAAGACTGAAGAAGAAATAAGGCAGCATTATCCATGTTTGTTCGAGGAATAATAGGTTTTGGGGACGAAACCTATATAAGGGAGGTGGACTTGTAACACCCAGATATTTTCTTTGAAGCCGACGAAAGAAGAAAAGAAATAAAGTCCAAAGTCGAGGGACCAAACTTGCCAATACAGAAAGAAATTTGGATGAGTGGGGGCATAAAAGGGGGAGGGCAGCCCACACCCTCCCCATTCATGCAAAAACTCAGCCAAAGGGAGAAGAGAAGGAGAAAAGGGAGAAAAGCTTGGTTCGGGTGGATTCGAGCGTGAAAATCAAAGTGTAGCGGGTCAAATCGAAGCTCTACTCGACGGGATTGTTTGTGTGAGTTCTAGGTCCCCTCTATTACACGTTTTTGAGTGATTTTGGGGCTGGAACACATCTGAAAATCGTTTTTGGCTATTTTAGGTGTAAACCCGTTTGTGTATGTATGTGTATGTGTATGATTCGTTTGGGTCTTGATTTCGGACTTGATTGTGCTTGAATGGTGTCGTGGTATGCTTCCCTAAGGTTTAGAATGGCTTATTTGAGCTTAAAAGAGGTTTGGAAGAGTTTGGAGGTCGAACTTGGCAGCTGTAGTTCGGGATGAACTACATTCTGCACCCAGCTAGGGCAATGCGACTGGAGGTCCATGCATTCGAATGGCATGCAACTGGGTCCATACGCACGAAAGGAGTGCGGCTGAGGTTCATTCGCACGAAAGTAATGCGACTGAATAAGATGCAGATGAAGGTCACATGACTGAATGAAATGCGGATGAAGGTCATGCGACTAAAGGTCATGCGGCTGGATTCCATACGCTAGTGAGTCGTGCAATTGAGGTTCATATGCCCAGATGTCACGAAACGTGTGTGACTGAGGGCCATTCGCATGAAGGTCATGCGACTGAGGTTCCTTCGCATATGAAGCATGTGATTGGAGGCTATGCGACTGGAGGTCCATTCGCCTGAGTGTTCTCATACGTATGGAAGACCACGCGACCGAATAGGGTCCATACACCCGAATGACCTTAGTGTATTGTCTGACTTTCAGGGAAAGTGCAGACGTAGGCTCGGACCTTTGGGGTTGTAGATGATGTGATGGGCATGGATGATATAAGATGATGTATGATGATGAGCTGATGATGAGTTGATGATGAACTGATGATGAGCTGATGATGAGCTGATGATGAGTTAATGATGAGGATGATATGATGCATGATGATGTGTGATGTGCGTGATTGATTGTGCATGACGTATGTTATGTATGTATGATGTTGCCTTGTTTGATGATATTGTATGTTCTTATGTTCCTTATTGTTATGTATGATTTTCTTCTCGTGGTTTGCGTTGAAAGTGAATGAATGAAATGAAAGTATTATGTAACGTAAAGAGGAAGATAATAAAAAGAGGAACGTAATGAATGAATGCATGTATGAATGAATGAATGAATGAGAGTAAGAATGGCTTGCCAGCAGAAATAAAGGAGGTTCACGACTCATTGAGAGTTGATAGCTCAACTGTGTGTGTATTATAGCATGCGAGCTTGGCTAATTCATAAGGGGACATAGACACAGTAGGGATTTCAGTTTTGGTAACTGCTCCGATACCTGCAATGTGGTATTTACTGTGTGCTATGTAGCGTGCGATTTTGGCTACCTCATGTGGATTATGTAGCGTGCGATTTCGGCTAACCCTTGAGATGGCGTGCGATTCTGGCTAAACCCCAAGAGTTCTCACACACACAGGGGGGGTCGGTCTTGGTGACCTCTCCGTTAGTGCGATTTGTGTGATATGTATGATGGATATCATGAGGGACTATAGACACAGTGGGAGTTTAGTTTTGGTAACTGCTCCGATACGTGCGATGTGGTATTTACTATCTGTTATGTTGCGTGCGATTTGGCTACCTCATGTGTGCGATTTGTGTGATATGTACTTCAGGTATGATGATGCGAAGGTGCGATTTGTGCGAAAAGTGCGATTTGTACTTCGGGTATGATGATGCGAAGGTGCGATTTGTGCGAAAAGTGCGATATGTGTGAAATGAACGAATGTATGAATTGAACGTTAATGAAATATAATAATAAAGTACGAAATGGGATCCTTGTCATTCGACCCTAGTAATCGTAGCTGTGTGCCATGAGGAGGGTAAAGCTTGACAGGATCTAGATGAGAAATGAATGATAGTGATGTACGTTGAATGAACGAAAGTTAACGAACGTAATGAAAGATAATAATGATATTATCTATGTGTACGTATGATGTGTGATCATGTACGAAAGTATAGTATGATTTGAAAGGAAGTAAAGAACGGTTTTAATGAAAGAAAAGTATGTTTTATTTAAAACTAGAACTCACTCAGCAACGCTGACTTTGATGTGTTTCCAGTTGGCAGGTAATGTTGCTGAGGATGGCGCGGGGCGACTACTCAGTTCTTTTGGATGTCATTCTTTTGTTTTAAATGTTTTTGCATTGTAATGCGAACGGACGATGTTTTGAAATGAACGAATGTTGGATTAACTTTCAAAAGTATTTATATAGAAATGAAAGTCATTTAAATATTTCCGCTGCAACGTTTTTATGCAAGATGATGAAAGTATATGTTTTATGTGCGATGATCGACTAGCTGTAAGCGTCCCGGGAACGATGCCTTACAATGTTCACCAGCTGGTGTCTCATTGAGGGTAATGGGTGCTGAAGTAGTTCCTACCTCAAGGTTCACAGGATCAACTGTTGGGTCTTCAATCAAGGTTTCCCCTTCGATGCTAATCTTGGGTTCCACCTCAACATCAAGTTGACCAGTAGTCTTGCTGCTAGCCTCTATTTATATAGAGTAAATTATAAATTGTGTCCTTTATTAATATATGAAATTACATGGTATGTCCTTTAGTTTTAATAATTACATACAATGTCCTTATACTAAAAGATTTGCACACATATTGTCCTTTACACTAATTATTATCTAAATGTACAGTTAACTTTGTTATGTGCCCCTCACATGATACTTTGTCATTTTTTTACATCTAATATATTAAAAAAATTATAAAAAATAAAAATTTTAAATGAAAAAAGAAAATTAAAAGATATCGAACCGTTAGGTAAGTCGGTGAAACCAATCACTCTTGGTATGTGTTCGTTCGACTAATTGTCAAAACTTTTAATAACAACATACTCCATAGCATTTACTAAAGTAAGAAATCTAAGTCACAAATCATTTAGAAGGTCGGAAAATCAACAATAAACACCAAAAAATACACATAAATACTTTATAAACTACCCACACCAACAAATAATGAAAAATCAATAAAGAACACAAACTTGGAGATTACCTGTTATTATTTGAATTGCTTATATAATTGCAAAATCTAGAAAATGAACTATGATTCGCTCTTTAATCACACAACAATATAAGCCAGAGATTTAAAAAACAACGAAGTACAAAAAATGAATTTTAATCTTATCATTGTTATTTGTTCGACTTCTAGGGGTTTCAATGGTGTTGAACGTAAGAGGAAGGCGGGTTTACTGACTTACCCAACGGTCCGATATCTTTTAATGTTATTTTTCATATAAAATAATTAAATTATTTATTTGTTTAATATATTAGATGTGGAAATAAAATGACAAAAATGCACCTCATGTGAGAGATACGTAACTGAGTTAACTGTACATTTAACTAACAGTTAGTATAAAGGACAATATGTGTGCGTATATTTTATAAAAAGGACATTGGATGTAATTATTAAAACTAAAGGACATACCATGTATTTCATATATTAATAAATGACATAAATTGTAATTTACTCATTTATATAATTTGGATCTTAATTTGAACTCTTCCAGCACCCTGTGTTGAATCATATTAAATACCTTGCAGCTTGCCTGTTTTGACTTGGGTTGGCAAATGGAAAGTCAATCAGATAGGTGCTCTCATAGAATCTTAGGTTGGAGAAGTTAAAGATTTCATGTTGTCCCTGAGACCTAGAGATTACCAGGGCTCTTCTATCAATGTCATACCTCCATCCCATAATTCGACTCTAAGTAGGATGAGATGGGGTAGGCATGGCCCTCTAAATACCCTCCTCAAACAGACTTCGTATGAGTGAGTTCATATTAATATAAACTTGAGGAGGTTGCTGAGTATGGACAATTGCAAGTAAGGATGGTGAATCATCTATGTCCATACTCTGAGAAGAACTCCCGGGTTTTGTGATTGTAGGTAGGACTTTCTCCCCTTTTTCATAGCATCACCTTCTTGTATAGGTGAGCTAGATGTTAAGTCCAACATATCCATAGGTTCTTGTGGCCCTGGTTGAGTCATCCTTAGTGGTCTCTCAGCTAACATGCCCTTGAGATCGGTGATCTCAAGTTGCTGGTCATTGACCTTCTTTTGTAAGGTAGTCACCTGAGAATCTGAGATTCCAGGTGACTGCCCTTTAAGACTAAATAGATGCAGGTTTTAGTCAGTTGTTGCACCTTTATTTCCAAACTCCCCTCATCTTTATTAGTAGAATCACTGCGGGATAAGAGAATAGGACTAAAGTCTTCTTCCTTATCACCAGCACTAAGTTCTTGGCTGCTGGATTTTCCCTACACCATGACAGCTTCAGTTGAAGTGTCAATGGGCTGGGTTGCCATGGTTGAGGTCTTAAATATGTAATCACTTGCAGAAGTAAGAGCCTCTTCTATATGGACCTCCTGAACAGGTTCAGGAAGATCCACCTCAGTTATGGGTGAATGATGTGGGCTAGACATAGGTGAGTCAGGAGAACTCATATATCCTTGAGCAGGGGTGGAGAAGAGAGACTCATGGTACTCACTGAATCCCATGTCTTCATCATCAAAGAATTCAAGGTTGGGTATGGGTTGATTGAGGTCTAGAGGCTGGGGATAGTAGCTTTCCCCTGAAGGTTGTTTACTAGATTTTTGAGACTCTGAGTGAAGGCTTAAGGCTGGTGTTGGTGTAGTGAGCTGATTAGGCTGAGCATGATGAATCTTAGCGCTAATCCTTGAAGTGATAGGAATGGTTTGCTACTCAAAGGAAGTGGGAGCTCTAGTGTCCACTTACTCCTGCATGGGTGAGGATATGAGGGCATGCATAACTTGAGTAGCTTTTGCAGGGGTTCATTTCGATTTTCTAGTGTAGGTGATGGTTATTTGAGGCTGTGTGAGTGGTGTAGAAGAGGAAGGTATGGGTTCAACACTAGCTGGTGCTGCTAAGTTGTCACCATAAGAAATGAGCTCTAACATTTGTAGGAATAGGGTTGTTTCTACCCCTGAGAAGCCTACAGTAGGCTTTCTTATTGTTTTCAAGATGTTGGGCTTCATCTGTCCTATTTTAAGAACATTACTTGTTCCCCTTAATTATGAGCCCAGTTCACAGTTAAGAATGTGTTGAACATATCTAGGGAACATGTAATATTCTAAGAAGTCTAACTTAGCAAGCAAATTTGTATATACAAATTGAGAGTACTTGAACTTGACACCTTGAACCATGCCATGGACTATATAGGAAAGGTCTTCTGGAATTTGATCCTAATCTCCATGCTTGTTTGATAAACAATGGATGATCACATGGAGGAGATACTTTCACTGGGAGGAGACCTTCCCTTTTTTGAAGGTTATTACTGAGTAATCACCTTCACAGCCCATCTGCCTAAAGGACTGCTTCATAGCAGATTTTGGGAAGGAAAAGTCGCATTCTTCATCATTCAGTCTTAGATGGATGTTGATTGTGGCTGGTGTGATGAATATTATCCTCCCCTGCACTGTGACAGACAATGCCTTCTCCCCATCCATTATGACCTCTTGGTAGGTCCTCCAAACTCTAAAAGTTGATCTTCATACAGTGGAGGATCTAAGATGAGGGAGATGAAGTAGTTGGATAGAGTCAAGAACCGACAAACATTTGAGAAAACCCGGATCTTTCTCAGATGACAACAGAGCAACCTGATTGTATTGCCTGTGTAGATGCATGGAAAAATCTTGTTAGTTTTTTAGATCAAGGTTGGCCATTTGTGAGTAGCTTTATGGTGAAAAAAGGTAAAAAGAAAGGCGGTTTGAGGATGAATTTAGGTTAGAGAAATGAAAGAGGTGGAACCGTTAAAGGTGTGTATATATATATTATATATATATATATATATATATAGACACACATACATATATATACATATATACACACACATATATACATATATATACATATATATACACACATATATATATACATATATATACATATATATACATATATATTATAAATGAAATGGATTTAGACAAAGTTAATAAAAATGATATACTTTGAAATCCGGATGTCGGCCCACCTCTGAAAAAGCACCCAAAAAGGTAGTTTTTTTGGAAGTTGAAAATCTTCCGAAGGTAATTTGTCTTCGAAAGTTTTACAAAACTTCCGAAGCCAATTTTGACTTCGGAACATATTCCTGAGCTTTATGAAAATTTCGCTTCGGAAGAAAAAGACTTAGAGTATTTTTACTTCAGAGAACTATTTGGTTTCGGAATATATTTTTACTTCAGAGACATATTTGGTTTCGGAAGAGATTAAAACTAAAAAGTTTTGTTCACAAAGGAATATATCTTTCGAGACTTAATTGCTTTCGAAAGAAAATTGTCCTTCAAAAATAGATAAGTACTTAGAAGCGTATTTAAGCTGCAGAAGACATATCAGAATTTCTTTCGAAGATAAATGTCTTATAAGTAGTTATTAATTTTAAAGACATAATATTCTTCCGAAGACAACTTAATGTCTTCCGAGAGAAAATATGTTTAAAATTTCTAAAATTCTAAGGAATATTATTTGAAAAGTTTTCTTCTAAAGTAAACTTGGCTTATGTAGGTGATTATATAGACAACTTAGGACACACATATTCAAAAATAATCTTGAGTTTAGTTTAAGCAAAATTTACTCAAAGTTAATCATCCCATAATAAAAGCTTTTATGAACGGATCAACATATTACTAATTTGTGTTAACTTTGACTAGCTTTATCAATCCTTTATCAAAATTATCTCTAATCAAATAATACCTAATGTTGATGTGTTTTGTTCTTGAGTGCTACACAGGATTCTCTGTAATAGAGATAACACTGTTGTTGTCTATGTAGATTGGAGTCTTTTTGAAGTTGAATCCATAGTCCAACATTTGATTCTGAATCCAAAGCACTTGAGCACAGCAGCTGAGTCATGGTTTCACCTGTCTTGAAGGTGAAGTTCTCAAACTGCTGCTTCAAAAGGTCTTTCTTGTTCTCTTTTGCTTCATTAGACCCCTTATAAATAAGCTTCAGTGCATCCCATAGTTGCTTAGCAGTTTTGCACTTCTTGAAGTGTAACCTTTCGTGTTTTTGTTAAATAAAAATTAACGTCGTTATATTCTTGAAAGAACCATTTTTGTCATTAATAAAACTACATGGGTTACTTATGCTTGTTTCTTTGTTTACATTAATTCTTTAATTTAAAAGTTAATAATTTAACTATTGAATTAATCATAATAATAATAATAATTGTAATAATAATGATAACAATAATAATAATAAAGATAATATTAATAATAAAATAAGTTAAAAATAACAATAATAATAGTAATAATAATAACAATAAATATTCTTAATAAGTGTTAATCTTGAAATAATAAAAATAATATAAGTTTTATTACTTTAAAAACTTGTAATTAATAAGTTTTTCACATAAAATAATAGCATTTTAAACTTCAGGGACCAAACTGTAAATTGGTTTAAACTAGAAATTTAATTTTGGAATTAAAATAACCAATACCTAAACCATAGGGACCAAATTGTAATTTTTTTAAACTTAAACCCCTCCCCCTTTCTCACTCTCTTCCCCCATGTTTTTTCGGCCACCGACCGGTGGATCTCCGGCGCTGTGCCGGCGAGGCCCCAAACGGCCGATTTCAAGCCGGTTTTGACCCCAAACCGTTCCAAATCGATCCTAGAACACGTTTCGAACTTGAAATACACATTTTAATTGTATTTAAACGCAGGTTACAAACCCAATCGATCAAGTAACCGAAACCTTTTAATCATAGAGCTATTCGAGCATTAAAAGCTAATAATAATCAAAATTAACTGAACCTAATCGATTGTCTATCTATCTCTAAACGTATACTACTTCCAATTTCACCTGAAACATACACAAACATCGAATTCAATCACCATATTCACCGTGATCTGCAACCGTGGTGTTCGTCAACCTCTGAGCAATTTTAACAGAAATTGACAGAGGGCTTTCCATCTCTGAACCCAGTAGAAGCTTACTGTGCAACGAATTGGATTTTTAACCTCGTTTACAATCCGAACTAATCAAGCCATAGCCGCGACTGTTCTTCGTCTTGTTCATCATCAATCCATCTTCATTCTGGTAAATTAAATATATACACATACTCGAAATTACATGGGGAATCAAAGCCCATATTTATTTCAGTAATCGTTATCGAATTAATCTTCAATTTGATCAAAGATGTTTTAGGGTTTATGTGATTTGGGGGTTTCTTTATAATTATGTTTATAAGATTTAAGACCGTGACTTACCACGGCTACGGCCCTGGTCCACTAGTTACATACACACATTCACAACTTGAGGTCCCGGGTCCTCAACTTATTTTTTTGGCTTTTTTTAGCCTTTAAAAAATTATAGAAAAATTTTTAGAAATTAAAAAGGCAGTTTTGTGAACTTTGTTTATTTTTAAGGTTATCTAATTATTTTCTGTAAATTTATTACTTTAAATACTTTAACATTTTTTATATAAAATATTATTGACTAATGTCATACTTAGTTTATTTTTATAAAAATAAACTCTAAATAGTCAAGATCATTAAATTGTTACGGGTCATTACGTTATCTTTAATTATAGATTGATTATGATAATATAAAATTTATTTTTTTCACAAATCATTATAAAGGATTTAATTCCTTTAAAAATGGGCCAAATGGTATTTTTCTTTCATTGGATTAAAACATATATATGATTTCAATAACTAACCATATTTATTTATAAAAACCCCAAATTCTTATCGAAACCCTAGTTCACGTTTAATCGTTAAACTTATTATTAAACTTAATCTTGTAAATATATGTGTGTCACACCCCCGCTGATAGAGGAAACACGGGGATGCGAGCTAGACGGGATCGTCATAACACATGGTTAACAATAAAGATGCAGTATGTATGTATTTGATGACAAGCGTGTCATGACGACACCCGGCACAAATGGAGACTTATGTCGTGTTAGTCAACGTTCACGATAACACAGCCATAAGCATAATAGAAACTTGAAATTGATTCACATAAACGATCCACATAATCACAAAAATTGTACTCTTGTATGTAATTCCCACAACCCGGGAACAAGTATCCAAAAGAATGTTAAATTGTTTGATTGACTGCAACAATGTACAAAACATTGTTCATCATGTATGTTCAGTCTCAAAAATACATCCTAGGGTCTCCACTAAGGCAGCTCTCCTAGATCTTCAGTTCTTATTGTTACCTGAAAAATATGCTCAAAATGTCAACAATAATGTTGGTGAGCTTCGCAGGCTTAAATTGTAAACATGTAGTTGATGTTGTATAGTGTTTGTAGTGGAATATCATGCATACAGTTATTAGCAAGCAAAATCACATACCATGAGTTTTATACAACCAAACCTAATGACGTACACACAGCAACTTGTCAGAATATATTCACCCAAGGCCCGTTCCTGGCAGTGTGATGGTACTCACGAGTAACCATCTGTCAAGGGTGGGGGTGTCAACCCAGTAGTACTACTAATACCTATCCGTTGGTTCCAACACCGGAATTAATGGTTGTAAGAAGAACCACGCAGTAACATCATGTATGCATCAGATAAGTACTCACAAACAGTATCATGTTGATTCCAAGTATGAAAATTGTATGTATGTTGTACAGCATTGAAAACGTGTGAGCATACTTTTCCCCCATGTTTGTAAAAGATTGAAACAATTGTATAAGCATAAAAAGGGGCCATGAAACTCACTTGTTAAGTGGTAAGCATGTATGATGTAACTTCCCAAACTTGTATGTATGTACGAATGGTCAATCACCCATTGACAGTTATGTTAAGCATTAATAATACGTCTGATGTTAACCATATTGTTTAGTTGGGTCGGGTCATATCGGTTCGGTCGTGGGTAACTCTTGCACACAAACACGTGCAATAGATCTTATATAGATCCATGCACTAGAAACGTTGTCATTGTCGATGATGTTTGGGTAAAAGTGTTATTGTTGTTAAAGAAATACTTGGTAAGCACTTGTGTTAGGAATCGTTTGCTGCTAATTGTAAAATGTTAAGTTATTGTGTTTTGATATAACATTAATGAGTTTGATAGTGTTAATCTCAATGATCGTCATTAACAATGGCAACCGTGTCGATGTCACCTTAACATCACACGACTACACACACAACACACATGAAGAATTCACACACAATGACTCCAATTGCACGACAGGACTAGACGCACGACTGGGCACTCCATTCGCACGAATCAACTTTCAGTCTTGTGAATCAGCTTCATTCGCACGACTGAACTCCCATTCGTGCGACTAAGCACTTAGTCGTTCCACACAGCACCCAATCGCACGACTCAACCTTCCATTCACACGATTTAACCTTCAGTCGTACGAATCAGCTTCATTCGTACGACTGAGTCTTCATTCGTACGACTGGATCTTCAGTCGTGCGACACACACAGTCGCACACAATCATCCGCATTGACTCAATCGCACACACTCTCAATCGCATGCATGCAATCGCACAACACACACATACGCATCGACTCAGTCGCACGACTCACCCCAGTCGCACCACTTAGTCGTACAATAGACTCAGACGCACGGACCCAGTCACATGACTCATTTAGTCGCACGGCTCAGTCGCCTGACAGGCCCAGTCGCCCTGTACAGCAGGTCGCGACTGCTGATGTACCGAGCAGCTTCCAGCTGTTCCGGGCACGGGTTTCAGACCTCAAGAATCTCCAGAATCCATATTCTAACATGTCTAGACAAGAAACACACACTGGAATGCAACACACAAGCCCACACGACCTCATGTGATCGGATGAACCCAAACACCCGAAACCCTAGAAAACGCAGAAGTTAAATCAAGCAAGAAATGGGTCAAACAAGGTTATCTACCTGCTAGAAGTGAGTATTCACGTTGATAACCAAGCTTTGACGGTGAAAACGCAACAAACGTGACGGATTTTGGTGCTAGATTGAGAGAAAAATGGAGAAGAAAGTGAAGAAGAAGAAGAAGAAGAATATGAAGGCTAGAGGCTGGTGTGAGGTATTTATACCTAGCCCTAGTTTGGCAAATTTCAAGTTTAGTCCCTGCACTTAGCCCCCGAGTCCCCAAACTTGTTTCGATTGATAAAGACGTAAACACGCGCGTTATATTAATTATAGGGAAGTGTGTAATGTTGTTTATATCTTGAATATGTTGTTTTTAATCATGTTCATATTATATAACATAATATAATTAGTGATGTCGGTTTTGATATTCGAGAGCGTTTTGGATGATATGATTGCAAATATTGATAACACCACTGAAACGGAAAACAATTCAAACATGATGTCCTCACGAATAATCTAGGAAGATGAAAAATGAATGCTCTAAGGATTAGTTAACGTGATTTCATGTTAAATGACGGACCTTGAGGTGATGGATGTCACAGTATCCCCCAGTTGAGAGAATTTCGTCCCGAAATTCAACTGGTGCTAGGTCCAAAAGCGTCATCCTCGAATAGATGTGGATACTTGAGCTTCATCTGATCTTCTCATTCCCACGTGAATTCTGGTCCTCGTTTAGAGTTCCATCTCATGCGAACGATCGGTATCTTGCTGCGTCTCAGGCGTTTGACCTTTCGGTCCATGATCTCGATAGGTTCCTCGATAAAATGAAGCTTTTCGTCGATCTTGATTTCCTCAATCGGTACGTGTAAGGACTCGTCGACCAAACACTTCTTGAGCTTCGACACGTGAAAAGTATCATGTACGCCGCTGAGTTCTTGTGGCAACCTCAATCGGTAAGCCACCAGACTGATTCTTTCTGTAATCTCGAATGGTCCTACGTATCGAGGGGCTAACTTCCCTTTCTTTCCAAATCGTACAATCCCTTTCCAGGGAGAGACTTTGAGTAAAACATGATCTCCAACTTTGAATTCCAGAGGCTTCTGACAATTGTCGGCATAGCTCTTTTGGCGATCTCTGGCAGCTTTAAGTCTGTTTTTGATTTGGAAAATCTTGTCAGTTGTCTCTTGAATGATCTCCAGGCCTGTAAGTTGGCTTTCACCAATCTCAGCCCAACAGACTGGGGATCTACATTTCCTCCCGTACAATGCTTCAAATGGAGCGCATCCAATGCTTGTATGATAGTTGTTGTTGTAGGAGAACTCAATCAATGGTAAATGAGTGTCCCAGCTACCACCAAAATCGATTACGCAAGCTCTGAGCATGTCTTCCAACGTTTGTATTGTTCGTTCACTTTGGCCATCTGTTTGTGGGTGATAGGCGGTACTCATATCTAATTGAGTGCCCATCGCTTTTTGTAATGTTTGCCAAAATCGCGAAGTAAATCGACTGTCACGGTCGGATATGATTGACACTGGCACACCGTGCCGTGTCACGACCTCTTTAATGTACAACCTCTCCAACCTTTCCATCTTGAAATCCTCCCGGATCGGTAAGAAATGAGCGGACTTCGTCATCCGATCCACTAAGACCCATATCGAGTCGTGCCCGCTACTTGTTCTAGGGAGTTTGGTAATAAAATCCATGGCTATGTTCTCCCATTTCCACTCAGGAATTTCAGGTTGCTGTAATAATCCCGATGGTTTTTGATGTTCAGTGTTAACTTTCAAGCACATCAAGCATCGGCTTACATACATAGCAATGTCTCTCTTCATGCCTGGCCACCAGTATAGATCCTTAAGATTGTGATACATCTTGTCTGCACCAGGATGAATAGAATATCGTGTCTTGTGTGCTTCCTCCATGATCAGGGTACGAACGTCTCCCCATTTAGGTACCCATATGCGATCCATGAAGTACTGTATGCCATCATCCTTGCAAGACATCTGTTTGTCTAACCCTCAGAATTCTTCTCCTGCAAGGTTTTCTTCTTTCAATGCTTCCCTTTGTGCAAGTTGGATCTGAGCTTTCAAGTTCGTTTGAATAGTCAATCCCAAAGCACGAGTACGTAGTGGTTTCACGCGCTCTTTACGACTTAGGGCGTCAGCCACCATATTTGCTTTCCTCGGGTGATACCGGATTTCACAATCGTAGTCACTAAGTAGCTCTACCCAACGTCGTTGTTGCATGTTGAGTTCTTTCTGATTCAGGATGTGTTGAAGGCTCTTATGATCTGTGTAGATGATGCATTTGGTTCCATACAGATAGTGCCTCCATATCTTGAGTGCAAATACTACCGCGCCCAACTCCAGGTCATGAGTCGTATAATTCTTCTCATGCACCTTAAGTTTTCGTGAGGCATAGGCAATCACCTTGTCTTTCTGCATTAGCACACAACCCAATCCTTGGTATGAAGCATTGCAGTGCACCACCAAATCATCAGTTCCATCTATCGGTGCATTGCATAACTTCTCTTTCAACGTTTGGAATGCTTGTTCTTGTGTTTTCCCCTAATCAAACTTCTTGTCCTTTTGAGTCAACAATGTTAACGGTTGGGCAATCTTTGAGAAATTCGCAATGAAGCGACGATAGTATCCGGCCAATCCTAAGAATTGTCGTATCTCTGAAGGTGTCTGGGGTGCATCCCACTTCTTCACTGCTTTGATCTTTCCGGGATCTACATGAATCCCATTTTCGTTAACCACATGACCTAAAAATCTCACTTCTCGAAGCCAAAACTCGCACTTCGGGAGTTTAGCGAAAAGTTTTCTTCTTGTAACAGGCTCAGTATAGCCCGAAGATGTTTCTCGTGGTCTTCTTTTGAACAATAGTAGATAACTATATCGTCTATGAACATGATCACGAACTTATCAAGATAAGGCTTGCACACCCAATTCATCAAATCCATGAACACGGCTGGTGCATTGGTCAGTCCGAACGGCATGACTAAGAACTCATAGTGCCCATAACGAGTCCTGAATGCTGTTTTCGGTATGTCATCCTCGAAAACCCTCAGTTGATGATATCCAGAGCGAAGATCAATCTTGGAGAAATATGAGGCTCCTTGCAGTTGATCAAATAAATCATCAATTCTGGGAAGAGGATATCGATTCTTCACCGTCAACTTGTTCAGTTCACGATAATCGATACACATACGGAAGGATCCATCTTTCTTTTTGACAAATAAGACCGGTGCTCCCCATGGTGAATGACTCGGTCTGATGAAACCCTTCTCCAATAGCTCCTGTAATTGGCTAGATAACTCTTGCATTTCGGATGGCGCTAATCGGTATGGTGTTTTTGCTATCGGCGTAGCTCCAGGAACCAACTCTATATGAAATTCCACCTGTCGTGGAGGAGGTAAACCAGACAAATCATCAGGGAATACTTCCGGATAATCTCGTACTACAGGAATATCTACCAAATTGTTGTCTTCTTCTTTCTTTTCCACTACATGGGCCAGAAGTGCGTAACACTGCTTTCGTAAACATCGTCGCGTCTGCATGCAAGAAATAAGCTTAGAGTTCTTCCTGGTCGTTCTCCTTGAATCTTGAGTACCTCCCCGTTTGGCATGGGGATTCGTACTACTTTCTCCCGACAAACAATCTCGGCTCCGTGTTTCGACAACCAATCCATCCCCAAAATCACATCAAAACTTCCCAGCTCAAAGGTATTAAGTCTATGTCGAAGGCATGGTTCTCCAATATCATGGAGCACTGTCTAATAATCTCATCTGCTTGTACAACTCTACCATTGGCCATTTCTACAGAAAAGCTAGTTTCTAGTCTACTAGGGTTCAAGGCAAGCATGTGTGCAAAATCGGAAGATATAAAACTATTGTCTACTCCAGTATCAAACAATATGGATACGAAGTGGTGATTGAGCAAGTACGTACCCGTGACAACATTCGGGTCCTGACGAGCATCGTTGGCTCCAATGACAAACGCACGTCCTCGAGCAACATTTCCTTGATTAGTCGGGCCTTGATTCCCAGCTATGGCCGTCACTTGCTGTTGATTATTCCCTTGTTGACCCGGTGCCCTATTCAGTTTGGGGCACATGTTCCGGTAGTGACCCGGATTTCCATATTCGTAACAGACTCTGGCATTCCCGGCAGGGTTAACTGCGTTGACGGGTACAACCAGATTCGGTGCAACTCTACAATCTCTTGCTAGGTGCCCCGGGCGCCTACAGTTCACACACACTCGGCACTACATCTCTGGGGGATGATGATAGCTGCACCTGTCATATTTGGGGTACGGCCTAATATATTCTCTCTTACCCTGAGTCACAGCCACGAAATTCCTGGTGATCTTGGCCCTTTTATCAGATTTCCCGGCATTCGACCGGCTAGTTTCTCCAACATCCTTTCTCTTCTCTGCTCCCCTACCCAATACTCCTGTTCTTATCATCTCATCAGTGAGAGCGCCAGCCTTCAGAATTGCACTCTGGATTGTAGGAGGGGCCGCTGCTGTTACCAATGCCCGAATCTGAGGTGCAAGTCCCCAAATGTACCTCTCGATTCTCTTTGATTTTGGGGTCACAAGATGTGGAACTAGCCTCGCCAGTTCATGGAATCGATCAGTATAAGTCGCGTGCCCAGCTCCTACCATCGCATGGTTCCAGAATTCCTATTCAAGCTTCTGCATCTCATTAAGAGGACAGTACTCCTCAGAAATCAGGGCTTTGAACTCATCCCAAGACATTTGCATCGCAGATTCTCTCCCTCTAGCTTGAACCTGGGTGTTCCACCAGGTTAGTGCCTTGCTCTGTAGTGAACATGTGGCATACTTGATTCTTTGACTATCGAGGCATTCACTGATGTCATCACTGCCTCCATCTTTTCAAGCCATCTTGTTAGGGCTATCGCCCCACCTTTCCCATCAAATTCTCGGGGTTTACAGGCTACAAATTCCTTGTAAGAACATCCCCGTCTTGTATTATCGACCCCAGTTTCGTTCCCAGCGTTTCCACCAATCCCAGTGTCTTCCCCTGTTCCTTGGTTATGCTGATCATTAGTATCATGATCCCCGTGGAGATGATGATTTAGAAGAGTGTCGCTCACTTGAGTCACAATAGTCGGAATCAGTGCGGCTAGCTGCTGAGCAATCATAGCAGCTATGTCAGGGTTGTCAGTTCCCTGATTGTCGACAGCTGGAGCACCACCTGTTCTTGGTGGTCTACCCCTACCTCTGCCTTGTGGGGTCTCACCTTGATTGGTACTACGTGTGGCTCTTCGAGGCGGCATCTTCTAGTCATAGAAAGGTGTAAACATGTAAACTTTAGTAAACATGTAAACCTTAATCACTTTAAGGTACACGTACGATCCCACTTATCAAGTTCCGATAACCCATGCTTCGGTCCATCAAGATCATCACGTAGCCCAGTTTAAGCATATTTTTAGTATACAAGTGATGCTTATATATAGGGTTCCCCACAGCGTTCCCACCACATCCACGATATACCTTGAATGACACCTAAACCGGTTACACGACATCCTAATTTTCCTTAGCATTATCCTAAAAAATAACGTAATGTATGTGTAGATAGTATTATCACTCCTCTACATTTCCTGTAGTCCACTTTCATTCAAAGCATTCAATCAGTTCCTTAGTTACTGAAATGCTAAGTGGAGGAATGTTTCGTGAAAGATAGAATCAGTGTCATGATTGGAAATACCATGAAGGATCTAAGTAGGACAGGAGTTAAGTAATAGAAAGTGTTAGTAATGTTTTGTTGCCCTTAACGAGGTCTTACTAGAATTATGATCCTAGCACACCCTAGGGTATAGAATAGAGAACTTGTGATACTCCTGATCGTTACCTCATGGTAAGATTAGCCAGACTTCTCATGCATGGCGAATTGCAATTACGTGTGCACCCGTAATGGTAATTTGCCTTGCATGGTCACCCTAGCTCCACTTATCCCAAGTTAACATCATAGTATTATCAACACTCATCAAGCATGGTTCGTGTAATGTCCTTATGTCCATGAGCCATTAGTATTCCAATATTAGTATGTGGTAACAAGTAAACTCCAAGC
This sequence comes from Flaveria linearis, assembly GCA_024085815.1. NCBI lineage: Eukaryota > Viridiplantae > Streptophyta > Magnoliopsida > Asterales > Asteraceae > Flaveria > Flaveria linearis. The sequence continues at coordinate 1,768,471 of CM044006.1, read as the reverse complement.
ACATAAGCACAATATGTCTAATGATAGTTGCCTATCCTTCATACTTTCAGGATTTCAGGCATAAACAAGTTAGGGTCGGATTTAGTATCCGAGATCGACGCTACGCGTGATCACCAAGGTTCCCTTCTGTTTAGGTATCTCGACCTAATGATATGATGTTGTGCTTATACAAACGTAAAGTTTTAGTGTAAAGGTATCCCGTGGAGAAAGACTAAGAGTAATAGTGTCTTCCTCAGGATGATCAGATAGCAAGTTCATATGTATAGAATCACGTATAGAGACAAGAAACAAGTATAGAGGAACACACATGTAATATTAAATGCAAGCCAGTCCTAGCATGCATTCTACATGAAGGTTCCTAGGTTATAGTCTAGGTCAAGTGTATTGCCTAATTCTCTATAACCAATGGCTCTGATACCAGTCTGTCACACCCCCGCTGATAGCGGAAACACGAGGATGCGAGTTAGACGGGATAGTGATAACACATGGTTAACAATGAGATGCAGTATGTATGTATTTGATGACAAGCATGTCATGACGACACCCGGCACAAATGGAGACTTGTGTCGTGTTAGTCAACGCTTCACGACAACACATCCATAAGCATAATAGAAACTTGAAATTGATTCACATAAACGATCCACATAATCACAAAAATTGTACTCCTGTATGTAATTCCCACAACGCGGGAACAAGTATCCAAAAGAATGTTAAATTGTTTGATTGACTGCAACAATGTACAAAATATTGTTCATCATGTATGTTCAGTCTTAAAAATGCATCCTAGGGTCTCCACTAAGGCAGCTCTCTTAGATCTTCAGTTCTCATTATTACTTGAAAAATATGCTCAAAATGTTAACAATAATGTTGGTGAGCTTCGCAGGTTTAAATTGTAAACATGTAGTTGATGCTGTATAGTGTTTATAGTGGAATATCGTGCATACAGTTATAAGCAAGCAAAATCACATACCATGAGTTTTATACAACCAAACCTAATGACGTACACACAGCAACTTGTCGGAATATATTCACCCAAGGCCCGTTCCTGGCAGTGTGATGGTACTCACGAGTAACCATCTGTCAAGGGTGGGGGTGTCAACCCAGTAGTACTACTAATACCTATCCGTTGGTTTCAACACCGGAATTAATGGTTGTAAGAAGAACCACACAGTAACATCATGTATGCATCAGATAAGTACTCATAAAACAGTATCCTGTTGATTCCAAGTATGAAAAATATATGTATGTTGTACAGCATTAAAAATGTGTGAGCATACTTTTCCCCCATGTTTGTAAAAGATTGAAACAATTGTACACGAAACTCACTTGTTAAGTGGTAAGTATGTATGATGTAACTTCCCAAACTTGTATGTATGTACGAACGGTCAATCACCTCTTGATAGTTATGTTAAGCATTAATAATACCTCTGATGTTAACCATATTGTTTAGTTGGGTCAGGTCGTATCGGTTCGGTCATGGGTAACTCTTGCACACAAACACGCGCAATAGATCTTATGTAGATCCAAGCACTAGAAACGTTGCCATTGTCGATGATGTTTGGGTAAAAGTGTTATTGTTGTTAAAGAAATACTTGGTAAGCACTTGTGTTAGGAATCGTTTGTTGCTAATTGTAAAATGTTAAGTTGATGTGTTTTGATATAACATTAATGAGTTTGATAGTGTTAATCTCAATGATCGTCATTAACAATGGCAACCGTGTCGATGTCACCTTAACATCACATGACTACATACACCACACACATGAAGAATTCACACACATTGACTCCAATTGCACGACAGGACTTGACGCACGACTGGACACTCCATTCGCACGAATCAACTTTCAGTCATGCGAATCAGCTTCATTCGCACGACTGAACTCCCATTCGTGGGACTGAGCACTCAGTCGTTCCACACAGCACCCAATCGCACGACTCAACCTTCCATTCGCACGATTTAACCCTCAGTCGTACGAATCAGCTTCATTCCAAATGGTAATGCGTTACTAAATGGAATCATTCCATATGCGTTTACAAGTCTTGAATAATCTTTGTTTGATTTATTATCTTTTACCTCCAAATTCCCGTGACTAACTTACTTTGTATCCAGCATGTCTTGTCATCATGGAAAGCGTGTAAGCACTCAACCCTCAGTTAATATACACAAGTTTCTAAGGAAATTGGAGTTAACTCACCTTGACATGTCAACGTTTCCAAATGGTAATGCGTTACCAAATGGAATCATTCCATATGTGTTTACAAGTCTTGAATAATCTTTGTTTGATTTATTATCTTTTACCTCCAAATTCCCGTGACTAACTTACTTTGTATCCAGCATGTCTCATCATCATGGAAAGCGTGGAAGCTCCGACAGCAAATTAGCCACCATGATTGCCCGTCAAATGGCTGTTGTCATACCAACAATGGTTGCTAAACTGAATAGCACCATGAAGACCAACTCAAGTAACAATGGTAATGGGCAAGGAGAGAATAGTGCGAACCAAGGGCGAAACAATCAAACATACATGTTCAAGCATTTTAGCTCATGCAAACCCACTAGCTTTAGTAGAAAGGAAGGAGCCACTGGACTTCTCGAGTGGTTCGAAAGCATGGAAAACACTCTTATTAACTGTGAGTGTCCCGAGGCGCTCAAAGTCCGTTATGCCACTAGAATGCTTCAAAAGAGGGCACTTACATGGTGGAGTAGTGAGAAAACGAACCGTGGTGCTGATGTTGTGTTGGCACTAACTTGGGATGAGTTCGAGAACATTGCCATCCAAAAATTTTGCCCGAGAAGTGAACTGCAAAAATTGAAGGAAGAATTCTGGAATCTCAAGCAAGATGGTGGAGATCATTTGGCCTACTCAAAAAGGCATCATGAGTTGAGCATCCTGTTGCCTCACATGGTTGACATTATTCCCCAAAACATCAAGAAATTCATCAAGGGGGTGCCACCTCAAATCCAAGATGTCATGGTAGGAAGTAGACCCACAACTTTGGAAGATGCCATTACCTCACCGCTCAACTTATTGAAAACCATATTCGAGCGGGCACCTTGTCTGTCAAAGGTGCTAAAAAGGTTGAAAAGGCAGTACATGAAGTAGCTAAGGAGAGTAAGAACAAACCGTCTTACAACAACAAGAAACGCAAGTTCACACCGGCTCATAATTTTGTTGTGGCTGCACCCAAGGTACCTCAAAGACAACCTGTTCCTATGGCACAAGCACCTGTTGCTAGGTCCTATGCTAGTCCTTTATCCTTGTGCAATGTCTGTAGGTATCATCATGCGGGAAATACCCCGTGCCACATCTATACATTATGCGATAAGTATGGACACTTGGTGGCTACTTCTCACCGTGCACCAAACAATGTCACGTTGGTTGCGAATTGTGTTTGCTACAATTGTAGGGAACCTGGTCATTTTCACCCACCATGCCCTCGTCTTGCGGGGCAATGTTCCGCAAGCCCAAGGACATGCTTTCAACATCAATGCAAACCAAGCACAAGCCAACAATGATGTGATGAATGGTATGTAGAATCCAACCCTAACTTTATGATCTAAGTCCTTTTCTTGTGATGCTTTACCTGTATCGTTAAATGTCTTTAAAACTGAACAGGTATGTTCCTTATTAATAATTCTTATGCCTACGTTCTGTTTGATTCTGGGGCTGATAAGAGTTTTGTCTTGTTAGAATTTAAGCCTATACTTGCTAAGCCACATACGAAATTAAAAGACCTCTTACCGTTGAAGTCGCCGATGGAGAACCTATCACTGTTGATGTCGTTATTCGCGATGGCATTTTAAGCCTAAACGAGCATGATTTCTTTATCAACCTTATTCCTATGAAACTTGGAAGCTTTGACTTCATCATTGGCATGGGTTGGTTAGCCAAACATCATGCTGAAATTATTTGTTTCGAGAAGTGCATTCGCATTCCCTTGCCTTCGAGGGATACATTGAAAGTATTCGGTGAAAAATCCTCCAAAAAACTCAAACTCATATCGTGCACTCAAGCCCGAAAATGCATAAGCAAGAATTATATGGCGTTCTTGGCCTACGTGGTCAACACGAAAGTCAAAGGGAAAGACCTTAAGGATGTCCCGATTGTACGAGACTTTCCTGAAGTATTTCCTGATGACCTTAGTGGTTTACCTCCCGTGCGTGAAGTCGAGTTTAAGATCGATTTAATTCCGGGAGCGAACCCCGTGGCTAAGTCACCATATCGACTTGCACCATAAAAAATGCAAGAGCTAGCTAGTCAACTTCAAGAACTGTTCGACAAGGGTTTTATCCGTCCTAGCTCTTCGCCTTAGGGGGCACCTGTTTTGTTCGTGAAGAAGAAAGATGGATCATTTCGTATATGCATCGATTATCATGAGCTTAACAAACTTACCATCAAGAACCACTACCCTTTTCCTTGTATCGATAATCTTTTTGACCAACTTCAAAGAGTTGCTATTTTCTCAAAGATTGACTTACGTTCTGGCTATCACCAATTACGAGTTCATGATGATGATATCCCAAAAACTACTTTCCGTGGTTGATATGGACACTATGAGTTCATGGTTATGCCTTTTGGTTTAACAAATGCTCCTGTTGTCTTTATGGATCTCATGAATCGAGTATGCAAGCCATATCTAGACAAGTTTGTCATTGTCTTCATTGACGACATACTTATCTATTCCAAGTCCAAAACTGATCATGAACTTCACTTGTAACAAGTTCCTGAGCTATTGAAGACAGAACAACTGTACACGAAGTTCTCAAAGTGCGAATTTTGGCTTGAGGAGGTCCAATTTCTAGGGAACGTGGTGAATAGCCAAGGAATTCACGTTGACCCTGCAAAGGTGGAAGCTGTGAAAAATTGGTGTGTTCCTACAACTCCAATCAAAGTTCGTTTTTTCCTTGGTCTTGCTGGCTATTATCGACGTTTCATTACCAACTTCTCTAGAATCGTGAAGCCACTTACTTCCTTGACTCAAAAGAATAAACCATTCGAGTGGGGGTCCGAACAAGAGGAAGCCTTTAAAGCATTAAAGCACAAGTTGTGTAATGCTCCTATCTTGACCCTTCCCGATGGAAACGACGATTTCACCATATACTGTGATGCATCTAAACAAGGCCTTAGTTGTGTTCTCATGCAACGAGGAAAGGTCGTAGCATATGCATCAAGACAATTGAAGGTCCATGAGGTGAATTACACGACACATGATCTTGAACTTGGTGTTGTGGTTTTGCCCTAAAGATTTGGAGATATTACCTTTATCGTATGCAATGTATAGTCTACACCGATCACAAAAGCCTTCAACACGTTTTTAATCAAAACGATCTTAATATAAGACAACGTTATTGGGTCAAGTTGATTAGTGATTATGATTGTGACATTCGTTACCACCCTGGAAAGGTAAATGTCATAGTCGATGCACTAAGTCGTAAGATTCATAACAAGGTGATCTCGTTTCATGAAATTCGCGATTGACGACAATGATTTGATACCTTAGGAGAATTTGATACTGAGATCCGTTTAAATGTTAACGAAACTATAGTGCTGCTACAAAATTTGAGGATTGAGAATGACATTGAGACTTGTATCTTGAAGGCTCAACAAGCGGTTCAACTAGAAACGAAACCTAATGGGTTGATGTATTTCGTGAATCGAATATGGGTTCCAAATCGTGATAATCTTCTTACCTTTATTATGAATAAAGCTCATCAAACTCGTTATTCTATTCATCCTGGCTCCGATAAGATGTATATGGATCAACGTGGTCAATACTGGTGGCCTGGTATGGAAAAAGACATAGCAACTTACGTAGATAAGTGTCTTGCGTGTACGAAGGTTAAAGCCGAACATCAGTGTCCAAGTGGATTACTTGAACAACCCGAGATTCCTATGTGGAGATGGGAACATATATCCATGGATTTCATAACCAAACTACCTCACACCTCTCGTGGTCATGATAGCATATGGGTGATCGTTGACCGATTCACCAAGTCGGCACATTTTATATCCACACATGACACTTACAAAACATCAAGGTTAGCTCGTACATACATTGATGAGATTGTGAGTCGTCATGGCGTACCTCTGCATATCATATCCGACCGAGACACTCGTTTCACTTCATACTTTTGGTCGTCTATGCAAGATCTCTTGGGTACTCAACTGGATCTAAGCACGGCTTACCATCCTCAAACGGATGGTCAACCCGAGCGAACTATCCAAACTCTAGAGGATTTGCTACGTCTTTATGTCCTTGACTTTTGTGGTGACTGGGATACGCATTTACCCCTCGCAGAATTTTCGTACAATAATAGTTACCACTCGAGTATCAAGATGGCACCTTTCGAAGCGCTTTATGGTCGTAAATGTCATTTCCCGATCTGCTGGACTGACATTGGTGAAAATTTCATCACTGGCCCTGAACTTATACAAGAAACGACTGATAAAGTCTCCATGATTAGCAAGAACCTTGAAGTGGCTAGAAGTCGACAAAAGAGTTATGCCGATAAACGACGCAAGCCGTTGGAATTTCAAGTTGGGGATATGGTTCTTCTTAAAGTCTCACCATGGAAGGTAGTGGTTTTCTTTGGGAAGAAAGGTAAACTAGCTCCATGATTTATAGGACCTTTTAAGATTCTGAAATGAATCGGGAAAGTGGCTTATAAACTGAACTACCTTTCGACCTTAGTGGAGATCATCCTGTTTTTCATGTCTCGAATTTAAGGAAGTGTTTGGCTGACGAAAGTCTGCATGTCCTATTGGATGACATCCAGATCGACGAGTCATTATATTTTGTTGAGAAACCTGTTGAAGTCATGGATCGCATTATGAAGAAGACTAGGACCACTACCACCCCAATCGTCAAGGTTTGCTGGGAGAATAAGCGTGGACCTGAGTTTACTTGGGAGCGTGAAAAGTATATGAAGAAGAAATACCCGTATTTGTTTGTCTAAGTTTTATTCTTAATTACGGGACGAAATTTTTAAAAGTTGGGAAGACTGTAACCTTTCGTGTTTTTGTTAAATAAAAATTAACGTCGTTATATTCTCAAAATAACCATTTTTATCATTAATGAAACTATGTGGGTTACTTATGTTTGTTTCTTTGTTTTACATTAATTCTTTAATTTAAAAGTTAATAATTTAACTATTGAATTAAGCATAATAATAATAATAATTTGTAATAATAATGATAACAATAATAATAATAAAGATAATATTAATAAAAAAATAAGTTAAAAATAACAATAATAATAATAATAATAATAACAATAATATTCTTAATAAGTGTTAATCTTGAAATAAATAAAGATAATATAAGTTTTATTACTTTAAAAACTTGTAATTAATAAGTTTTTTACATAAAATAATAACATTTTAAACTTCAGGACCAAACTGTAAATTGGTTTAAACTAGAAATTTAACTTTGGGATTAAAATAACCAATACCTAAACCACAGGGACCAAATTGTTATTTTTTTAAACTTAAACCCCTCCCCCTTTCTCTCTCTCTTCCCCCATGTTTTTTCGGCCGCCGGCCGGTGGATCTCCGGCGCGGCGCCGACGAGGCCCCAAACGGCCGATTTCAAGCCGGTTTTGACCCCAAACCATTCCAAATTGATTTCAGAACACATTTCAAACTTAAAATACACATTTTAATTGTGTTTAAACGCCGGTTATAACCGGTTATAAACCCAATCGATCGAGTAACCGAAACCTTTTAATCTTAGAGCCGTTAGAGCATTAAAAGCTAATAATAATCAAAATTAACTGAACCTAATCGATCGTCTATCTATCTCTAAACGTATACTACTTCCAATTTTACCTGAAACAAACACAAACATCAAATTCGATCACCACATTCATCACGATCTGCAACCGCAGTGTTCGCCAACCTCTGAGCAATTTTAACAGAAATTGACAGAGGGCTTTCCATCTCTGAACCCAGTGGAAGCTTACTGTGCAACGAATTGGATTAGTAACCTCGTTTGCAATCCGAACTAATCACGCCATAGCCACGACTGTTGTTTGTCTTGTTCATCCTCAATCAATCTTCATTTGGGTAAATTAAACATATGCACATACTCGAAATTACATGGGGAATCAAAGCCCCATGTTTATTTCAGTAATCGTTATCGAATTAATCTTCAATTTGATCAAAGATGTTCTAGGGTTTATGTGATTTGGGGTTTCTTTATAATTATGTTTATAAGATTTAAAGACCGTGACTTACCACGGCTGCGGCCCTGGTCTACTGGTTACATACCACATTCACAACTTGAGGTCCCTGGTTCGAACCCGGACACCCTCAACTTATTTTTTTTGGCCTTTTCAGCCTTTAAAAAATTATAGAAAAATTTCTGTAAATTATAAAAATCAGTTTTGTGAACTTTGTTTATTTTTAAAGTTATCTAATTATTTTCTGTTATTACTTTAAATATTTTAACATTTTTATATAAAATATTAATGACAAATGTCATACTTAGTTTATTTTTATAAAAATGAACTTTAAATAGTTTAGATTATTAAATTGTTATTGGTCATTACGTTATCTTTAATTATAGATTGATTATGATAATTATAAAATTTTATTTTTTTCACAAATCATTATAAAGGATTTAATTCCTTTAAAAATAGGCCAAAATGGTATTTTTCTATCATTGTATTAAAATATATATATGATTTCAATAACTAATCTTATTTATTTATAAAAACCCCCCAAATTCTTATCGAAACCGTAGTTCACAGTTAATCATTAAACTTATTATTAAACTTAATATTGTAAATATATACGTTTAGGTATCTTGTAAATGAATTTGTTGGAGCATCGTTTATTTCTTACTATCATCTTATAAATATATCATGTGAGTTTTCATGCCCCTCTTTTATTATTTCATACCTTTTTGCGGTGAAACATGTTAACATATAAACATACACTTGTAAACATTTTAATACTTGTAAACGCACATGCAATTCATCTTTACTTTTTGTCATGGTTATTTGTATTATTATGAGTTTTATATGATAAACATTATATGTTGACAATCATCAACTATTGCTAGTCTGGTGACGTCATAGATCTATGGGCCTGACAAGCCTATTTGGTGCTAAAGCCGAGTTATTGCCGACTCCTGATGACGTATGCTTGTTCATCATGGGAACCAAGAACACTTAGCTAATCGTTATACTTGTAAATGTTATTCTTGGTCAAGGTTTGATTGTAACTATATGTTATCTATAAACTTTCTTTATTCGTAACCATTGACATGAATTGCTATTTGTAAACTCTTATATATATATATATGTATGCTTAACCCATGGAAGCTCACCAACTTTTAAAGTTGACCCTATATTTTTAACATGTTTCAGGAAATGCACAAGGTTGATGATTATCTTTGAAGCATGCTTACACCTAGGACTTGGACCTAGGAAAATAAATAAATTATCTAGAAACTTGGATGTTGAACTTTTGTTTACTTTGTCTCTTTAAGACATTTGGTTGTAATGGTTATTTAAACTTATGATAATCATATTTGTGTTTAATGGTAGAGTTATGTGGCTGCGAACAATCTTAACCCTCACATCTCGACGATCATGCCGTTAAGGTTGGGGTGTGACATGAAGCCTCTGTAGACAGAGTTTGAAAGAGCAGTTTGGAGGGTAGTCATGGCTTTCTAATCTACATTAATCTTCTTCCAGTCTTCTTCTGAGTAGTCGGCAACTTCTTTTGGTATCATACCACCACCACCAGCTAAAGAGGTGTATGGTACATGAGGTCTTAAGACAACAGATCCCCACATCTTGATGTCTTGATACTTGATGAAGCCTTCCATCTTTGGCACCAAGTATCAAAGTCATCAGGATGGAGATTTTGTCATAGTACCTACTTCCATATCAGCCTTGGTAATAGCTACCATTCAAGTTGTTAACTGTTTTATGAAACTAAAGAGATTTAAGATGGTGAGATCTTACAATCAAGAGCCTAAAATGGTCTGATACCAATTGCAGGATCATTGAAGGTGGTCAATACAATCAGTTTCATACTAAGGAGAGGCTTAGAACACTAGAACAGGGTTTTAGTTGATGATACTAGGAACACAAGTAAGTATGAGATAGAAAAAAAACAAGAACAAGATTAATATTTGGTTTTCAAGAATGTTATATATTTCTCTCAAGTTCTATTACAAGTGTTACAAAGCATAAAAAAATACAAGTAGTTGAAAGACTTTATACTACATCCTACAGCCGGCTATACTTTGAAAGCCAGCTGGAAACACTAATCTAGACAACAAGATCAATATATAGTCAAAAGATAGATTGTCTTTTGACTTGTGGCTATGGCATGTTATATCTCACATCCTAATATATTACAAAAGGGATAAAAGGAACAAAAGTAGGAAAGTTACAGACCAATGACCATAAAATATAGTTAACAAAAGTATGGACCTTTTCACCAACTTATCTAAGTCGGTGAGTTTTTAGAGGTGGTAGCGGAGAGTTGTTTAGCTTTTTGTCAAAAAGTGATTAGAGAAACCATGTCTTCTCTGTCTTTGGAAGAAATCAGTCATTGGCTTCGGAAGATTTTGTCTCTGAAGCTTTGGAAGACTTCATCTTTGGCTTCGGAATATTTTACACTTAGCTTATTTCCTTTGAGTTGTGTAAAACTTTCAAAAAACTTTACTCTGTACTTCATGCATGCATGCTGAGAGCTCTTTGGTTGCTTTGGTTGCATCAGCCTTTAAGCATAAAACTTACAATATTTCTTAACTTTGTAACATGTCTCGATCACTAGCCTAAGATCTTCTTCTCTCACAAACTTTCATCACGACTTTCCCCCCTTTGAGATTCACCAAGCTTTGATGCTAATTGTTGGCCTAGAATCGTATATCACACCAGTAAACACACCAATATTTTGTGGAAACTCCCACAATTAAGAATAAAACCACACTTTACAATAACCCATAAATTCTATATATAAACTAAAATTTGATCACTAGGCTCTTTAAATAATTTAGGATCTACTCTACTAATTTAATTTAACTCTTACCGTCTTACCGTCTAAATATGAACATTTCAAATAGACTTTTAATAAACTAAACAATAAACCAATAATAAAACCGATCCATTCTAGAACATGGTATAAACTCTCTACTCTTCAAGTTTCTTATGCCCTTTTTTACAAACAAGAGTACCAACAACATCTTGTATGCAACTTATATAGACATTACAACTTCATAAATTGATTGCCACTCATCTTCATATCTTATAATCCAATACTATTATATTACTATTGTCTTTTGTAGTTCATAGTCTTGTCAATTTAGAATCGGAGGAGGGTCCGTGGAAGCATAATACAAAATTATCCACTACTAAATGCGAGCTTGGACGTCTTATGAGTTTCAACATGCTTGAGTCTTAAGTCGTTTTTTCTTGTGTATGATTGAGGTTAACTACTGCTGATGTTGTTGTTGCTACTGTTGTGGTCATTGTTGTTGTTGCTATTGTTGCTGCTATTACTATTACTATTGTTGTCGTTACTAATGTTGCTACTACTAATGTTGTTGGTTGTTATGAAAATATTTAGTAATAATATACTTAAATACTTGATTTAAATTGTATTTAGTTATATAAATTTAATAATTTAAAGTATCATAAACAAAAATATATTTAATGTAATAAATTAAATTATTTCATGTGAATTAAATAATTTATTAATTGAAGAAGTTTATTAAAATAAGGATAAACTAGAACATGTATATGTACCTTATGCATCAAAATTGAATATTATGCATCTTAAAATGAAAAGTAAATTACAATTGTGTCCATGTTAAAGCCTTAATAAAATAGTATAGATGTATTCTAAAAATTCAAATATTTAAAAACATTTTCAAGTTTATCCAATCACGGGCTTTGACGACCACACCTATTGGGGTAAATATTTGTTACTATTTTTTATGTATAATAAAAAATATTATTTTAACTTGCTACTTAATATATGTCATTCTTTAAACTTACGAAATAATTTTGTGAAAAGATTCTAATTGATAATAGATTAAATGATGATATTAACAACCAACTTTATATGTTTCTTAATTTTATTACCAAGTCTATAATGTTCAAAGGTAGTCAAATTTTGATTAAATTTGTTTTTAACAACATATTTGTTATGTAACACCTTAAACTTTTCTAATTAAAAGTTCAAAAGATTAATAGAAAATACATGGATACATGTCCAAAAATACATAATTTTCAAATTATAACACAAAATATTGTAAAAGGTTGCCCATACACATACAAGTTTGAAACTTTTATGTTTAAAGTTTATGGGCAACCAAATATACATTACCGTGTATGGGCCACCAAAAGTATGATCATCCCTGCCAGTATCGTTATCTTCCAATTAAGATTAGAACTGTTTTTATACAATTTTGATTGTTTTTGGTATTATAGTTCATAAATCAGGCTTCAGTAATTATTTTACTTATTTTTTGGCCAAACAAAAGAGCACACCAAAATTATACCAAATTTTAAAGTACAAAAAACCGGCACCGATTATATTCGGTACCCACGTCTCTTTGAATTAGAAACCCATATTTTCGGTACCAATACGGTACAATATCAGTATATTGCCAATCTCATCCCCCCTCTATGCTCTCTTGTTTTACTTCAATGTACATTCGATATTTTCTTTAATTATTCTTCCTTTTGATTGCAAGTATTCATAGAATTAACCCGTACTATTTTGCATGGTATTGACCCAAAGTATTGGGGCATTGAACTTGAACTGAACCCCCACATTAGTGCTTTCATAAATAGGTTTAATAATCTACACACTACTTGTAACCAACTTCTCATCACCTTTTATAGTCATGCCACTTTGTTCTTCTTACCATCCACAACAACCCTAGTTGTAGGTTTTATTCCACGTCAAAAACACACCAAGAACTTTGAGAATGCCACGCTATGTTCCTTAATCTCAGCCGATTACATCTACGATTGTGTTCCTTAGTTTCAGTTATGATCACCTTAGTCTTTTGTTCCTTGGTTACAACTATAAACACCTCGATCCTTTGGTTCTTGGCTTTAGCTATTGAATGTCGACTATTCTAGTTTACACGCTTTTAGAACACCTTGTTCTCTACTAGTGGTTGTTGAAAGATTTAATCAAGAAATTCTATGTAATTTGAAAGTCAAAATAAAAAGTCAAAGTAGAGGATAGGTTGTGTCGATTAGTTACCTAGGGTAGTTACAATGGCAGGTACATTTGTTACTATATTTTTATGTATAATGAAAAATATTATTTTTAAGTATACTGAAAAATATTATTTTAACTTGGTACTTAAAATATGTCATTTTTTAAACTTACGCAATAATTTTGTGAAAAGATTCTAAGTGATAATAGATTAAATGATGATATTAACAACCAACTTTATATGTTTCTTAATTTTATTACCAAGTCTATAAAGTTCAAAGGTAGTCAAAATTTGATTAAATTGGTTTTTAACAACGTATTTGTTATGTAACACCTTAAAATTTTCTAATCAAAAGTTCAAAATATTAATAGAAAATACATGGATACATGTCCAAAAATACATAGTTTTCAAATTATAAAACAAGATATTGTAAAAGGTTGCCCTTACACATACAAGTTTGAAACTTTTATGTTTAAAGTTTATGGGCAACCAAAAATACGTTACCGTGTATGGTCCACCAAAAGTATGATCATCCCTACCCATATTGTTATCTTCCAATTAAAATTACAAATGTTTTTATATAATTTTGACTGGTTTTTGTATTATAGTTCATCAATCAGGGTCCAGTAATTATTTTACTTATTTGTTAGCCAAACAAAAGAAACACCAAAATAATACCAAATCAGTAAAGTACAAAAAACCGGCACCGATTGTATTCGATACCCACTTCTTTTTAAATTAGAAACACATATTTTTGGTACCAATATGGTACAATATCAATATAGTGCCAATCTCATCCCCCCCTCTATGCTCTCTTGTTTTACTTCAGCGTACATTTAATGTTTTCTTTAATTATTCATCTTCTTTATTGCAAGTATTCATAGAATTGACCCACACTATTTTGCATGGTATTGACCCAACGTGTTGGGGCATTGAACATGAATTGAACCCCCGCATTAGTTCTTTCATCGATAGGTTTAATAATCTACACACTACTTGTAACCAACTTCTTATCACCTTTTATGGTCATGCCACTTTGTTCGTCTTACCATCCACAGAGTTGTAGGTTTTGTTCCACGTCAAAAACACACCAAGAACTTTGAGAATGCCACGCTATGTTCCTTAATCTCAACTGATTACATCTATGATTGTATTCCTTAGTTTCAGTTATGATCACCTTAGTCTTTTGTTCCTTGGTTACAACTATAAACACCTTGATCCTTTGGTCCTTGGCTTTTGCTATTGAATGTTGACTATTCTAGTTTACACACTTTTAGAACACCTTGTTCTCTACTAGTGGTTGTTGAAAGATTTAATCAAGAAATTCTATGTAATTTGAAAGTCAAAATGAAAAGTCAAAGTAGAGGATATGTTGTGTCGATTAGTTAGTTATGGTAGTTACAATGACAGGTACATTTATTACTATATTTTTATGTATAGTAAAAAATATTATTTTTATGCATAATGAAAAATATTATTTTAACTTGCTACTTAAAATATGTCATTCTTTAAACTTACACAATAAGTTTGTGAAAAGATTCTAAGTGATAATAGATTAAATGATGATATTAACAACAAACTTTATACGTTTCTTAATTTTATTACCAAGTCTATAATGTTCAAAGGTAGTCAAAATTTGATTAAATTTGGTTTTTAACAACATATTTGTTATGTAACACCTTAAAATTTTCTAATCAAAAGTTCAAAATATTAATAGAAAATACATGGATACATGTCCAAAAATACATAATTTCAAATTATAAAACAAAATATTGTAAAAGGTTGCCCTTATACATACAAGTTTGAAACTTTTATGTTTAAAGTTTATGAGAAACCAAAAATATGTTACCGTGTATGGTCTACCAACAGTATGATCATCCCTACCAGTATCATTATCTTCCAATTAAGATTACAAATGTTTTTATATAATTTTGACTGTTTTTGGTATTATAGTTCATAAATCAGGGTCCAGTAATTATTTTACTTATTTTTTAGCCACACAAAAGAAACACCAAAATGATACCAAATCAGTAAAGTACAAAAAACCAGCACCGATTGTATTCGGTACCCACTTCTCTTTAAATTAGAAAGCCATATTTTCAGTACCAATACCGTACAATATCAGTATTGTGCCAATCTCATCCCCCCTCTATGCTCTCTTGTTTTACTTCAGCATCCATTCAATGTTTTCTTTAATTATTCTTTTTTTTATTGCAAGTATTCATAGAATTGACCCACACTATTTTGCATGGTATTGACCCAAAGTGTTGGGGCATTGAATTTGAATTGAACCCCCCGCATTAGTGCTTTCATCGATAGGTTTAATAATCGACACACCACTTGTAACCAACTTCTCATCACCTTTTATGGTCATGCCTACCGTCCACAACCACCCCAGTTGTAGGTTTTGTTCCACGTCAAAAACTGTAACAGCCTAACGTAACCGCACCATGATATTGTCCGCTTTGGCCGGGACGAACCACCATCACCTCACGGTTTTGTTTTCACCTGAACCGGGACGTACCACCATCGCCCAGGCAAAACGCGTCACAGTGGGGAAGGTCTCAATCCCCTTATAAATAAGCATTTGTTCTCCTTCCCAACCAATGTGGGATGTTACAATCCACCCCCTTAGGGAGCCCAACGTCCTCGCTGACACACTGGCCTGGCCCTGGCTCTGATACCATCTGTAACAGCCCAACGTAATCACACCATGATATTGTCCGCTTTGGCCGGGACGACCCACCATCGCCTCACGGTTTTGTTTTCACCTTAACCGGGACATACCACCATCGCCTCACAGTTTTGTTTTCACCTTAACTGGGACATACCACCATCACCCAGGCAAAACGCGTCACAGTGGGGAAGGTATCAATCCCCTTATAAAGAAGCATTCGTTCTCCTTCCCAACCAATATGGGATGTTACAATCCACCCCCCTTAAGGAGCCCAGCGTCCTCGCTGGCACACTAGCCCGACCATGGCTCTAATACCATCTGTAACAGCCCAACGTCACCGCACCATGATATTGTCCGCCTTGGCCAGGACGAACCACCATCGCCTCATGGTTTTGTTTTCACCTAAACCGGGACATACCACCATCGCCCAGGCAAAATGCGTCACAGTGGTGAAGGTCTCAAGCCCCTTATAAAGAAGCATTCGTTCTCCTTCCCAACCAATATGGGATGTTACAAAAACACACCATGAACTTTAAGAATGCCACGCTATGTTCCTTAATCTCAACCGATTACATCTATGATTGTGTTCCTTAGTTTCAGTTATGATCACCTTAGTCTTTTGTTCCTTGGTTACAACTATAAACACCTCGATCCCTTGGTCCTTGGATTTTGCTATTGAATGTTGGCTATTCTAGTTTACACGCTTTTAGAAAACCTTGTTCTCTACTAGTGGTTGTTGAAAGATTTAATCAAGAAATTATGTAATTTGAAAGTCAAAATAAAAGGTCAAAGTAGAGGATAGGTTGTGTCGATTAGTTAGTTAGGGTAGTTACAATGGCAGGTACATTTGTTACTATATTTTTATGTATAATGAAAAATATTATTTTTATGTATAATGAAAAATATTATTTTAACTTGCTACATAAAATATATCATTCTTTAAACTTACGCAACAATTTTGTGGAAATATTCTAACTGATAATAGATTAAATGATGATATTAACAATAGATTCTAACTGATGATACGCAATAGGTTGTAACGTACGCAATAGATTCTAACTGACGATACACAATAATTAAATGATGATATTAACAATAGATTCTAACTTATGCAATAGATTCTAACTGATGATACGTAGTAAGACATTTAGTTCATCTTTCATATTGATATAATTGTATAACTTGTACTCTTATCATAACTTTGGGTGACTATTTTGTGTTATCCTTCTAGCTTTTCAAAAAGTTGTATGTCTAGATATTCTTGATAGGGGGTTAGGCCACTTTCATGTATTGTGTTAAAAAATGATCTCACCTTGAGTTTGAACTAGTCATTATTGCTATGCTAAAATTTGAAGTCCAAGAGGTATCTTTTATTAATTGTGTATCTTCATCTTTATATAATGAGTTAATTACACTATTGGTCCCTGTGCTTTCCGGATATAGTAATATTGGTCTCAACTTTTTAGTAATTACATGTTTGGTCCCAACTGTTTATCAATCCGTAATATTATTGGTCCACAACGCTAACTTTTGTTAAGTTATTCAGTTAAGTGGAGGTGAAAAGTCTAAAATACCCCTAAATTGAAATACCCTTTATATTAATTCAAAATATAACGTGGATCCCACTTCTTCTACCCCACCCACCCCACCCAACCTTGTTATCTTCTTCAAAAGTTATGGTTTGAACATTTCCAAGTGTAACACCCAGATTTTTGTATTGACGAGAAAGAAAGAATAAACGCGAATAAAAGAAAGAAATGTAATTTAATCCAAGTAGAGGGGTTAAAAGTGTCAAAAGGACAAAAAGAATAAAAAGTTGGTGCATAAAGGGATATGGCCGCCCATAATCCCCTACACACTTCATCCTCTTCGGTTTTAGAGAGAGAAAGAGCAGAGAATTCGGATTTTAGAGAGAGGAAGAAGAAGAATTCGAAGTTTAAGGTAAGAATTTGTGTTTTAAGTTGTTCTTGGTCGGCTTATGCCTCGGTTGTGTGTTTATGTGTGTTATTGTATGTTCGGGTTGTGTGTTTTAGTGGGTTGTAGGTGTTAGAAACATCTGAGAAGCTCAAGTGGAAGGGTTAAACTCGAAAGCAACTAAGGTGAGCTCTAGAACCCCTTTTTAACCTGTTTTAAACAAGCTTTGGGGCTGGAAGTACATGTATGTAAGTTTTTATGAAAAATGGGTTTCTACCCATATGTGTATGAATGAATGTGTATGTTTTGGGTGTAAGTTTGGGATCGATTATGGTTATGTTCATGTTATAATGTTTAGAATGTTAGTTTTAAGCTTAGATTATGATATATGATGCTTGGGGACTGATTTATGTTGATTTAGTGTAAGTTGGTTGCCCATGCGCCTAAACAGTGGCCCATGCGCCCAACGGTCAAATTTCCTAAGTGTGCCCAACCGCCCAGAAACCCAAACGCCAAGACCATCCATTGAAATAGTTTTAATTAATTTCCGCTGCGATATTTTAAATAAATGTATGTTTTATGTGCGATGAATGACCAACTGTGAGGTACCCGGGAACGAGGCCTTACACCAAGACCATCCATTGCCAACAACCTCCACCACCACCACCAATATAACCATCGTCCAGCTCAGCCAATCTACTTGCTCCCACTATCTTCGTCCCACCACCAGCATCGCCACCCTAAACCTACTCCACCACCACCATTGCAACATACTCCACCGAGACCATCATCGGATCTGAAGAAGATGAAACCCCACCGATGTTTTGGTCGTCGATTGTGGGTGTTATTCACGATTTGCAAGCGATTTGGGGTGTTTAATTAAGGTGGATATTGATGTCGCCAGAGCTCGCCGGAGAACCGACGTTGTTGAGAGATTTGATCCGTGACTGCTACAGAAGGATCCAATGTAGAATATCGGTGATGAAAATTAAAGGTCACAATTTCTTCTCCGGTGTTGAGTGTGTACTTTGATGAAGGGTTACGGTTGGAAGTAAAAGAATGAGTTAATTACATGGATGTCAATTACATGAGGTGCATGTATGACCGGGATTAAGATGGCTTGGGTTGTTCTATTGTTTGATCTGGGTTTGTTTGATTGATAGTGGTCCTATGTTTGATCATGGTGTTACAAAGGCAGTGGGGTGGTGGCTGCAATGGTGCTTGTTAAGTGATGGTATAACCGTATAAATATGTTGTTGATAGTGGTCATACTATGGAGAAAGGCAATGGCGGTGGTGGTTTTCCGCCGGACGGTGGTGGTTGCTGACGGGTTTATATTGTGATGTGTGTGTATGTTGTTGAAGGTCATTTATATATATGTGTGTGTATATGTAATTAATTAAAAGAATGTGGGTCCCATATATGCATATCAATATATACTTTTTTGTATATTTTGTCTTTCAGTCAAGTGTAAAAAAGTATTTTTACATTCACTTAACTGAGAAACTTAACAAGAGCTAGTGTCAGGGACCAATCATGTTACTGTTTTATAAACAGTTGGGACCAAGCCTGTAATTTCTCAAAAGTTGGACCAATATTACAATATGAGCAAACCATATGGACCAATCGTGTAATTAATTCTAATATAATTTTGGAGTAAAGTACACGGATCGTCCCTAAGGTTTGCTCAAATTTCATCTATCACCCATAATATTGAAAATTTACAAGTTTAGTCTTAAGGTTTGGAAAAATATAACACGTTTCGTCTCTGGGTCAAACGACTGTTAATTTATTCCATTAGAATTAATAAAATTATAACTTTATCCCTAAACTATTATAATAATATAAATAAATCCATCCCACTTATGCCCCTCCCCGTCTCTAGGGTCCGGCACCATCGTCCCACCTCGCCGCCACCATCGTCCCACCTCTCCGCCACCATCGTCAAACACCTTGCCACCACCGGTATTAGAAATTTAACTTTTAAATCATTTTATACATACACACATATATATGTGGATACACACACATGAAATTTAACTTTTGGGAACACGAGAACACTTTTCTGTCATATATTTCAAAAAATAAATAAGAAGCTTAAAGCTAAACCTTAAAGCTATATGGTACATACTAAAAACTAAACCCATGAAAACTAAATTGGTAAAACGTAAAAGCTAAACGCTAAAAGTTAAACCCCAATAAGTTTCATTTGCTTTGTTTTTATTTATGTTTATTTCTCTCTATCTCTGGTCCACCCCCTTCCTTCTTTCGTCTTGATTTCTTCATTGTCTAGCATATTATCCATCATCTGGAATCAATTGTCTTTTCTTTATAATCAATTCGATCTGCTTGCTTTTACTGGTGTTGATTTTAGTTTGTTCAACTATATATGAATTTTACGAAGGAATCTGGGATGGGGTCGGACTAGGGTTTTATAGCTGCATTACGTCCTTTTTATTGCAAACCAATCTTAATGTCTTCATTTCTATCATGGGTGTTCAATTTCTTGCTGATGTTAGTATTCAGGAGAGCAAGGCAATTACTTTAACACCCTGGGGTGTGGCTTTTCTTATTTAGGGTCATTACTACAAAACTGTTTATAGATGACGTGTAAAAAATAATACGCGAAGAAACCTGCCGTACATTTTTTCTTGTCATAAAAATTATGTCAATTTTTACAGAAATTTGTATAGAAAATGACACGAATTCTTACGTGTCATCGTTCGTCTATTTTTTAAGTAGCGCCCAGTTATCTCAATGCCCCCTTGCCTGCTTTTAACCTATTTTCTCCAAATAGATCGCGAGACACCTTAAGGTGCTCCAAATCAAAGACGACCACCACCCACCGCTCCATTCTTCTATCACCGCCTCCGTTACCGGCCACCGCTCCATTCTCCTATCGCCGCTTCCGTCACCGGCCACCCTATCGCCACTGCCTCCATTCGAGGTTTATCTCGTCCGCCTCCATTTGAAGCCCTAATATAGCTGAAGCCCTGACCTAATCGAATTACAGAGGAGGTTATGAAGAAAGCATATTGTGTATGAATCTACAAATGGGTAACCATTGGTCTCCAGTGAATCAGTCTGGTAACCCTAAGCCCCTAATTTAATACCAATATTGAATTTTAATAGCACCAATATTGAATTTGTGTTGTTCTTCATGGTTAGGCTTTCTAATATGAAATCCTAATTCATTGGTTTGATGAATATGTAGGTGTTGCTTTGAAACCCTAAATTGCTCGAGGTTCGTTTCCCGCTGGTTGTGTTCTGTTGGCTATGATGACTACGATGTGGCTGTTACTTAGCGTGGCATAAACGAGGATGAAAAGTGAGATGTTTTTTCACTTGCAACCTGTGTTGCAGCCACATCGGTCCAATAGCAAGATTTGAGCCACGTCGTGTGTTCTTATTGTGGTTTTTGTCTTTGTATTGCTTATTGGTGGTCTCACTTGACTAAAACACACCTGAATTCGATTTCTTTGCCTTCGGTTGTTCATCTTCCTTCATTAGTCTGCACCTTTAGGTACTCCAGCGCATTTGATTTATTGTGATCATCTATTCAGATTTCTTGATGTGCTTTCTATGCTAATAAGCGTTTTTGTTTGATGTTATATTCTATATATAGCTTCTACATCATGTTCTGAACTTGGATGAATCCACAGGGCACCAAGAACACTGAAACAGTATTGGATTTTTCGAGCAACTTTTGAATAATAGATAAGGTACCAATCGAATCTATCTTCAATTAAACAATACATGATATATATGTTTGTTTGTTATTCTCTTCTAATTTTTTCATGGCTCACATCAATAGAGGTATTTCTCACCTAATTTGGCTACTCAAAATTGTATTTCTTAAAATCGAGATGTTTGGATGTAAACATTTGCGTGAAAATGCTTCTAATAAGGTGATGTAACAAGGAATTATTTAAGAAATATGATATTTTGTCAATGTGTCTGGTACAATGACAGGAAGCATTCTATATTGTATGAGGTTCTTTCAATTATACTTGAGGTTGGTTATGGGTAATTCTCAGTCCGGTTACCAATTGAACTAGTGTACTTATATATTTTTTACGTGTAACCTCTTCTGGAAATTTGCATATTATATCTTTCTTTGTTGTTTGTATATGTAAGAATGACCAATAATATTATTGTGATATGCTAATTCATATATTTCTCGTTTTTTTATTTGTAACACTTGCTATGCAGTTGATAGCCTTAAAGCTGCAATATACGATTGATGTGTTACAAGCGATTCATGCATAAGATGTTTAGGGCTTAAGAATACAATTTCTCAAAACAGCAGAAGACTTGTGCAATTTGAGAACAGCTAACTTGTAAGTTGCAACTGTACCAACACTCTTTGTCACATAGCTGTGTTTGCCACATATCAAGAATCTCTCTCTTTAATACATGTGTGTGTCTAGGTATATGGATACTTATGTATATACGCATATTCATGACTAATAGTGTGTTGCCTAAGGCATCTAAGGTGTTGGCACGATATAATATATCATTTGTCCATTTTTTAAAAAGTTAAATGAATTGTTTATTGCTTTAAAACAATTAATGGTTTGCTAAAGATTACAAAGAAAGCAAACAAACAAACAAACAAACCAACCCAGTATATCCCACTCAAGAGCAGGGTCTGGGAGGGGTAGGTGGTGGCAAGTCTTTCCTCTATCTAAGGTGTTGGCACGATGTAATATATCATTTGTCCATTTTTTAAAAAGTTAAATGAATTGTTTATTGCTTTAAAACAATTAATGGTTTGCTAAAGATTACAAAGAAAGATGGTAGTAAATTTTATGGTTGTGAACCATAAAAGCAACACACTTCTCTAAGGACATGCTGCAATCAACTTGACCAAGAAGAACCAAGAATGCAACAAGCACTTGACCAACAGTAACTACGAACGAGGAACAATTGATAGAACATAAAAGTAACTTAAAAGAAAGATATGTAGATAAACAATGGAACTTTGTTCATCTGATGTATCAACTAGAAGTGTACAACTATGAATATGTTTATATTAATCAAATATAGCAATAACCTTGTACAATGTAAACACAATGCTTATATCTGCAAAAATTAACAGTTACAATGAAAGAATTTGAATGTCTGAATCGAAGTTATACATGGCTTAGAGCACATTGACTCTGGCTCTAGCATGGCCTTGAGACACCTGGAACTGCTCGGTGATGCCCAAATGCGCCATCAGAAGCCAAACATGAGTCAAAAACTCACCCCCTTTGCGAAGCTGCTGCTCATGGTGAAATCCTCTGCAGTGAGTAGCAGCATAAGCCAGAATCTCAATCCACACTTCACTCATGACTTTCCACATGCGATCATTTTCCATTTTTTTCAAAGTTAACGCCAGCCTACAACCATCAAAGAGTACAGATTTGCTTCGATCTCCTTTCACTTTACTTGGCAAAACCTCAAGAGAATCAACTTCAAGCAGCTTGTTACAGGCAGCAACTTTTTCTGTAATGGGGCCTTTTTCTTTAAAGAAACGCATGGCATCAGCACAAGTGTCACGATACCGGATCATACCAATACCTATTGGCAGCATAACAGGATAAGACACGAGAAGATACAGCAGATAGTCAGATACGTGCTTGCTTTCAGTACGGTGGACGTCAGTGGTGGCTTCATCTTTATGGTCAATATCTGAGTAATAGCAAAGGGAGGTGGCAATGTGCCATATAAGAATGCTTTGATCGAATTCCACTTTCGTAGTGCTCCACAGAAAAGTGTCACACTTGTTCTTTCTGAGAGAAAAACTACCTTTATGAGTGCATAACACTTTGGGATCAGAGTACACAACCATGATCTCACGAAACTGAGTATATATCAAATCTTTTAGGCTGTCAGAAACTCTGCTGTAAGTCTTGTAACGATGCTGTATGCGAATATTATCTATCAGCAAGAATTTCTGAATTTGCAGGAATATAGCAGGCCTCTCCTCAAGAGCAACACTTAGTAGATCAAACTGTGCAATGGAACCAGACCACCTTCGTTTGGTTGGGTTTTTTAGGAATGGGACTATGAGAACATCCCGAGTAAGGTTTCTTTGGCTCAACCAATGATCCGTCCAGTCAGAGCGGAGCATGGTAATAACAGAAAATATTTCCAATAAAATGGCAACACCAAATAATAGGCAAGTAATGACAATGTCAATGAAGTGGTAGTTGCTCATATCACAGAGAAAACAGAACCCCACCGTCACCAGAACTAGGAAGAAAACACTTATAAGGCGAAGCATGAGCCCTCTAGACGTATACACCACGTAAGCCTTGGTGTAAAGCATGTCAAAAGCAAATCCAAGTTCAATCTCAACAACATGAAAGGCTTGAATGGAGTTAAGATGGCGGAAGTAGGATTGGCTACGGTCACGATCTTCAAAAGTAAGTATGAGATCAACAAAAATCCGCTTGAATGTTTGAAAAAGGTCATAAGCTTCTGATATGAGCATATCTTCCACAGGATATGCATGATCATTGGCTGGAAGTGGCGTCTCAGAGACCTCCTCGACGTCCACAATGAAACCCTGCGACTTTTTCAAGTGGAGACTCTCCAGGAATTTGGGATAATTTGGACCCGGGTCAGGGGGACCAAGCATCGAGTCACGAAGATTCTCAGTGTTGGCTAACCGTAGAGCCTGAATACGTTCTGCACATTTGATGAAACCGGCAAGGTAAACCAATATGCTTAGCTGTGGGAGATCTGAACAACCCGGCCAGGATAACAAAAGGATGTAAAGAGCTACACCTGACTGAAAGACAATCTCCACAAAGTGTCTTAAAGAAAGCTCGTTATCTTCCAATGCAAAGGCGGTAATTGCATCCGGACCACCAAGGTGCAGGAGGAGAAAGGGTGCCCAAAAAGACATGAGATCACTTGTGCTTAGCTTGTGCAGTTGTGAAAGGGAGTGAGATGTGTAGGTGTTGCATACATCTAAGGCGGTTCGGGTGATCACACCAAGAGCTGCAGATGCCACTGCATATGCCAATAAGTAAGCAAACCAGAGAGCCATTCTGACTCGTGTTCTGGGATTGTATTTCCGAACGTTGCCTAGTAGAATTAAAGTGAGCTGTGCAGCAAGGCTGATTAAAATCAGCGTGCGCAGTGCCCACTCGTTCCACATATTTTTAACATCATCTGGTACCACTTGGAAGAGTTTTCTGTGATCCGCAAGCGTAAGCAAACCTATAACTGGACACAAGTTGAAAAATCAAGTTCATTACCAGAATCTGTTAAGCAATACAGTGAGTGTAAATGGTAGAATAATACAAAAACAGAATGCAGATTGATGTGAGAAGAATTACCTCCAATGGATATCATCTTCCTTTCAAAAATGTAAGAAAGATAATGCTTTGTTTGGTTTTTATGGATAATAAGAGGAAAGTAGATGAAAATTTCTATGTAATTTGTGATCAGACAAAGGTTTTATGTTTTATTGTTTTTCAACCTTAAGAAGTTATTGACTTGTGATGCAGGTGTGGTCGAGTGTGTTGTTTTCAAGTTGTGTTCTATAAACAGAAAAAAGAAACAACAATATTTTGACCATTAAAAGTCAGAGATTCACAAAGGACCCACAAGATGATGATTGAACATAGCAAAGTTGGTGTGGGAAGCATATCCCAAAAAAAGCCTCTTATTTTTATGTAAAGTTCTTCATAACTTCCTATGAACTTACTATTATAATGCCATAATTGTACTAGTCTTTTCATATGAACTTGAACATCAATATTGTCAGACACACGAATACGAATACGGCTCTTCTAGTCATGGGTTGACATGAGTTTATCTTGAATACTTTATTTTACGTTTTGTATATGACGCTCAGATTAAAAATACCTATATATACCATAATTGTGATTTTTTACTACAGAACCAAACACACGTTCTCTTTTGACTTCCAAATTTTGATATGTTACTCATCCAGTTTGTGAAGCTAACCCGAACCACTTGAGCTTCAACCTCAACCGCGTTGGGTCAATATCGTGTTAGAAATATAAAATCTTCAGACCTAACCAATTCCTTTTTGCGTGGAAGTTTTCTTGAACTTTTCTCATGCGATAGATGAAGAGTTTTGAAAAGCATAAAACAATCAGTTTCCTCCTATCGTAATATGAAATTACAGGTTAAAAAGAAGGAAACTTCAACTTGACAAACTTCATCGATCATCCAGTAAATTAAAGTCAAAACAATTTGATCATGCATGTATAGTGGGTGGGACCTAGCACAGAAACAAAAATCTTAAATTTGTTTCATAAGTATAAAAACAGAAGCACATTATACAGCAGTGTTGGGGATCCTTAGACTTGACAGCCATTTTTCTCCTAGTTTCAGGTAATTAATTAGAGAGCTTGAGCAAAAGGTTCGAGATCTATTTGTTCTCTCTCAAAGTACAAAAGTTATTGCTTATTTGTCATTTATTTACATTTTTTTAGCTGTAAACAAAGTTGTCAAAGCCTCATGGATGTTTGTAGCAGGTAAGTTTCAATATATTTGTTTTGTAGGTTCATTTTGATTATGAATACAAAGTCAATTTAAATTATAGTGGATATGGGTCAATCTAGCAAGTCCATTCCATTTATATTCTTTGGATACACGTCAATCTAGTATATTTAATTTATGCTACGACCCTTACGCTCTCTGGACTTACACACATGTTGATATAATGTGTCAGAATTCGCAAGAAAATAGGGGAGAAGGTTCCGACATTTTTCATAACGCTAACAAATTACACATTGCAACAAAAAAAATATAAATCAAGACTCAACTACCTACTGAATATAATATAATGCTGAAATAACTTGACTCATTCTCAACAAAATAAATAAAACTGGACTAATTTAATTATGCATTAGATAATAAGCAAACCGATTCAGTGAAAGTTGTAAAAGAAACGAAGGAACATTATATTGTTCGCCTTTGTTTATAAAGAAAATGAAGTTTTTCATAAACTATTCATAAATACTCTGAACAAGATTTCTTGTTCATGTCCTTTAATTAAAGAGATGAACTGTTCATGAAGTGTACACGAACACTTACTAAACATAAACGAATACAAACAAAAACAATGAATACAAAAAACTGTACATAAGCATAAACGAATATAAATGAAAATATGTTAAGCTTTAACACAAGCTAAACATAATTATCCAAACATACTTGATATAATTATCATAAATATAATTCACAAAAATTAAGAAATTTGTCAACTGATATGTGAATTAATCTATATGTTATTAATACACATTATCCCACACTTAAATCATTTTTGGTTACAAATCTTTTATTTTTCCACTTATTTGTGATATATTTGAATGTTATAGTCCCGGTAGTCAATTGATTTTTGATGGAATACTTAAAGAAAAATAAAGATTCTTAAAGAAATTCTCTAACGTCCATGTAGGGTATGCTACATAGCCATTTAGGGTATAATACATGGCCATGTAGCACTTAAACATGTTATGTGAGAAATTGCAGCCTACACAACCTATTCACTTATTCAACACACCTATGTGCAAGCCCTGTTGGAGCATATATTGTCATATATAGTGTGTCCGTCGCTTGACGAATAGTGTAGGCTTAATGTTATACACCTTGTAAACACATGAAACTGGGTCATTCGCATGAGCATATGCGAATGAGACTCAGTCGTACGACTGAGCCATGCTAATGGATCAGTCGTGCGACTGAGAGATGTGATTGGGGCATTCGTAAGACTGAACCATAAGAATGGTCCAGTCGTACGATTGAACCATACGCATGGTCCAGTCGTACGATTGAACCATACGCATGGTCCAGTCGTACGATTGAACCATACGCATGGTCCAATCGCACGGATGGGCCCAGTCACATCTAATATGGGCCGAAGCCTATATATACCAGTTTTATTGTGTAGAAACCTAAGGGTTTTTCTGATAGGGTGCCCGGGGCCTAGGTGCTGCCGGATGAGAGGGGAGATCATGCTCGATCTCCCCTTGCCAAGAGTCTTGATTCTTAAGTTGTAACGAGCTTAAAATCGTTATGTTTTATCAATAAAATCATTCGATTATTGTTCGTGTTATTGATTGACTTTTGGTTTATGCTGTTATTTATCCTTCCGTCAAGAACATGCTCGGATGTTTAGCGATCCAGTGACTTCACAAGCCCACATTGGGGTTTTAACTTGAATTCACCCTGTTATAAATTTTATTTTCTTTCAAAACCTAGCCTCCCTCAACCCCTAGGTGATTTGGGGTCTACTTAAATTGTTTTTGAGAGATTTGAAGGATAAGATCTAAGATATCATTCTTTCAAGGAGGATCTAGCACCATCCAATCCAATCCATATCCACTATGAGTTCTTTGATGTTCTTGAGTTTAGGTGTATTTTTTGTAAGTTGAATGTTTAGTAAAATTAGATAAATGTGCTTCTTTATGCTTAGGTTTGAGAATACTATGGTGTTTGTCATGAATTGTCTTGTTATTGTTTATAAGTTGGTTTTGTACTCATGGTTTGATGTTTATGAATTGAAAGGTAATTATAGTTTTGTCTATTCTACACATGCTAAGGTGGTTGTTATATGTTTATTGTGTTAACTTTCTAAAAGATTTTTAGAATTAAATAACCTTGAAGGGAGTTTAGTTCATCTTTCACATTGATATAATTGTATAATTTGTTTCTCGTATCATAACTTTAGGTGACTATTGTGTGTTATCCTTCTAGCTTTTCAAAAAGTTATATGTCTAGATATTCATGATGAGGTGTTAGGCCATTTTCATGTATCATGTATTAAAAATGATCTCACCTTGAGTTTAAACTAGTTGTTATTGCTATACTAAAATTTGAAGTCCAAGAGATATCTTTTATTGATTGTGTATCTTCATCTTTATATAATGAGCTAATTACATGATTGGTCACTGTGCTTTGCCTATATTGTAATATTGGTCTAAACTTTGAGCAATTACAGGTTTGGTCCCAACTGTTTATCAATCCGTAATATTATTGGTCCCTAATACTAACTTTTGTTATGTTTTTCAGTCTAGTGGAGGTGAACAGTCTAAAATACCTTTGAATTAAAATACCCTTTATATTAAATTTCAAATATATTATGGGTCCCACTTCTTATACCCCACCCCACCCTGTCATCTTCTTCATAAGTTATGGTTTGAACATTTTCAAGACCACCCTCGCTAACAACCTCCACCACTACCACTGTAACCATCGTCCAGCTCAGCTAATCTACTTGCTCCCACTATCTTCATCCCACCACCAGCATCACCACCCTAAACCTATTCCACCACCACCATCGCAACCTACTCCACCCAGACCACCATAGGATCTGAAGAAGATGAACCCCACCGATGTTTTGGTCGTTGATTGTGGGTGTTATTAACGATTTCCAGGGGATTTGGTGTCACATCCCGATGAAAGCGTGAAATGCTTGGGTGTGACTCGTCAGTTCAAAACATATTGATTAAAAAAACATACAAATCATAGAAATAAACTAACATTACTTTCATTAATTCATAATATTAGGATTCCAATTTACAAGATTGAGTCTAATATTTCAGACATATAGTTTCGTAATCCTAGTCAAAAGCACATGTCTTCAATGTATCACATAATCTTCAATTGGTAGTGGACGTGAACATCCACATAAAGGTTGATGGATGTGAACATCCACATAAAGGTTGAAGTCAAACATATCAATAGTCGACCAAATGCACAGCTTTCCTAAGTAGCCGTACAGATCACTATACATGTTGAAAGTATACATGAGATTATAATACATTATGCTGACCTGAAAAAGCATACTTAAAATAGTCAACATAAAGTTGGTGAGAATATAGGTTTATTCAATAACATAATTTCTTTTAATTGATGCAACATAAACAAACTCATAAGCAAACATATTTAAATGCCAAGTGATTCAAAACTGTCAAATACAAATCACTGAATTAAATAATATAACATCACTGTCCTTATCCGGCAGATGCAGATTGACATATTCCTAAGTACCGCTACCTATATTATTTGACAGTTCATCATCCAAATTAATGGTTGTGTCAATATGACAGTAATATCTCGAATTCTCAAAATTTGCATCAATTTCAATAATAAACAATATGCTTTTCCCCCAAAAAACTTATAAATAAAAAAGGGCCATGTTACTCACCTTATTTCCAGCTGACTGTCAAATAATTCCTATAAAATAATTATTTGTTAGAATAAATTAAATTTCTTTAAAATTTTCAGCACCTTAATTCATTGATCATGAAAAATTCCAAATTAATAGCTAATGTTTTCTTAAAATTACCAAAATTTACCAGCATAAACAATCTAAAATCTATATTATCTCATAAAATTTCAGGCCAATAACTCGTAATAGAAAAAATACTAGGATTTTTAGAAGTTTCATATTAATTAGAAGAAATACTTAAACATCTCTAAAAATTCCTAAATTCATACACACTGTTCTATTCTGAATATAATAATTTACATAAATTTTTCATAATTTAACTCATTGTTTTGCTATTTCTTTCATTTTCTATTTACAGAATATTCTAAAATATAAAACTCATTCATACATTCGAATTTAGTCACGAAATTTATTCTATAATTTAAATATAACATAAGGATCATAAAATTTTTCAGATTTTTATTGAGTCCAGATCGTCCGTTTAGTATTTTTCTTAAATTTTCTCAATTAAATCATATAAATTAATGTATTTCATATAATTATTGCATATGTTCCAGTTATTATTTTTAATATTTTCTAACAAAATTCTTATTTTTATTCCCACAATCACAGTCATTTAAACATCTAACCAAATTTACCTTGTTAATCATAAAATAACAATTATTTCAACACTTTTAAACCCTTTGTTCTTATTTGAATCTTTTGTCTTTATAAAAATCTCAAACTTTCAGTTTCACAAATATTTGGTACTGACTTTTGTTGGAAATCAAGGAAATTTTGGTTGTTTTTTGATGATGAACATAATAAGAGTTTGTTTGTTGAACACATACATGATTTTATGTAAGGCCCCGATCCCGGGACGCTTACAGCTGGCTATTCGTCGCTCTTAAAACATATAATTTCATTAACTTTAATAAACATTGCAGCGGAATCAGTGGAATAACTTTTCATGTCAATATAAATGCTTTTGCAAGTTAATACAATATTCATTACAAAACATTGTTTGTTCGTATTACTGTGCAAAAACATTATTCAAAAGAATGTCATCCAAAATGAGCCGAGTAGCCGCCCCGTGCCATCCTCAGCAACTTTACCTGTCAACTGGAAACACATAAAAAGTCAGCGTTGCTGAGTGAGTTCTAGTTTTATAATAAAACATACTTTACTTTCACTAAAATCGTTTCTTTACTTTCACGCAATCATACATCATACGTACACATAGATAAAATCATTATTATCTTCATCATTCATTATCTTTTACTTCTATCTAGATCCTGTCAAACTTTACCCTCTTCATGGCACGCAACCACGATTACTGAGGTCGAGTGACAAGGATCTCGTTTCGTACAGTGTTATTATATTTCGTCCGTTCATTACTTTCATTCGTTCATTCTTTAATTTTCATTCATTCCTCGTACTTTCTTATCATACTTACTCTTTCATTACCTCTTTTCTTTCCATCACCCATAAACCATACCCTTCTGTTTCGTGGTACTAGACCTAGGCCTATCATAGACCTTCTATAACGGTGCATCGCACCTCCTGGCCACAGTACCTAAGGTAAAGTTTAGGTGTACCATTGCCATATGCAATACCCTTCTGTTCCTGGTACTGGACCTAGGCCTATCATAGACCTTCTATAACGGTGCACCGCACCTCCTGGCCACAGTACCTAGGATATGCATCAATGGTTTTATATAAATGGTCAATCACAGTGTCAAGCTTTACCCTCTTCGTGGCACACAGCCACGATTACTGAGGTCGAAAGACAAGGATTCCATTTCGAGTCTGTTGCGACAACAAGGTCGCTCACCTCCTATATCTGCTTGCAAGCCTTTCTTACTCTCATTCTTTATTAATACATGCATTCATTTATCATGTTCCTCTTTCATTATCTTTCACTTTACATTACATAATGCTTTCGTTTCATTCTTTAACATAACACGTAAAGTCACGGGAAAGATAAACATACATTATAATAAGGAACATCATCATACACAGATAGCATCATCATACAGGGCATCATCATACGTATATAACATACATCACGCATAAACATGCAACATTATCATGTCCAATCTACCCTCTGAGACCTCAATGGTCATCTTACGTGTACCTACGGGAGCTTTCACGTCAAAACTTACATCAGCACTTCCCCCCCCCCCCGAAAGTCAGAAATTAGCTACGCTCCTCCTCGAGTACAACAAACCTATTTGGGCGTATGGGCACCCTTTTGTCGCATGGCCTCCATGCGACTAAACATCATGAGAATGGACCTATGCGGATGAACACCAATGCGGATGAACACCCAGTCGTGCGAATGGACCTCATGCGGATGGACTCTATGCGAATGGATCCTTTGCGGATGAACACTATGCGAATGGGCTCTCAGTCGCATGACTCCCCATGCGACTGGCCCTCCATTCGTGCGATTGAACCTTGATCATGTGACTAAACCTCAATCGCACTCCAGTCGGCCGTATGGCCTCCAGTCGGTCGCCTAGCCCTAACTGATGCAGAATGCAGTTCATCCCGAACCCAATCTGCCATTTTCGACCTCCAAGCTCATCCAAATCCATTCTAAGCCCAAATCAACCATCCTAAACCTTAGGAATGCATACTACAACACCATTCAAGCACACACAAGCCCGAAAACATACTGCAAACGCATCACACACAAACACCCCCAAATGGGTCAAATACACACACATACAAAAACGGGTTTGCTATGTGTTCCAGTCCCAAATCAGTTGAAAACGAGTAAAATAGGGGTCCTAGAACTCACAGAAACTACAAGAAGAAGAAGAGCTTCGTTTAGACCCGCTACACGACGATTTCCAAGCCCGAATCAAGCCTTTCTCTTCTTTTCTCCCTTTTCCCTCTTCTTCTCTCTATATGGCTGAAATGTGGGTGTGGGGAGAGGGTAAGGGCTGCCCTCTCCCTTTAAACATCCCCACTTACACAACTTACTCGCGTTGGCGAGTTTAGTCCCCCGACTTTGGACTTTATTTCTTTTCTTCTTTCGTCGGCTTCAAAGAAAAATACCCGGGTGTTACAACTCCACCCCCTTATATAGGTTTCATCCCTGAAACCTGTTATTCCTCGAATAAACATGGGTAATGATGTCTCATTTCTTCTTTGGTTTCCCACGTTGACTCAGATCCCTTCCTGTGCTTCCACTGTACACGCACAAGAGGAACGACTTTATTTCTCAGCCTCTTCACTTTTCGATCGATGATTGCCACTGGTTGCTCCACATAATTGAGCCGTTCATCTACTTCGATATCCTTCAGTGGAACAATCATATCTTCATCTGCCAAACACTTCCTTAGATGAGATACGTGGAATGTCGGGTGAATTCCACTTAACTCATCTGGTAACTCCAATCTATAGGCCACCTCTCCTACTCGAGCAATGATTCGGATAGGGCCTATATATCTCGGGCTCAACTTGCCCCGCTTTCGGAAATGAATGATGCCCTTCCAAGGTGAGACCTTCAACATAACCCGGTCACCCACCTGGAACTCAATCGGTCTGCGTCGTTTATTAGCATACGACTTCTGTCCATCTTCGCTTCCTTCATGAAGGCTTTGATCCTTTCAAGCTTTTCAGTCGTAGCCTCGATCACCTCGACGCTCCCTAACTCTTTATGACCAATATCACCCCAACAAACGTGTGTTCTACATCTCCTACCGTATAACATATCATAAGGTGGCATACCAATGCTGGCATGATAGCTGTTGTTGTATGAGAATTCAACTGATGGTAAGTGGTCATCCCAACTTCCCCCAAAATCAATCACACATGCCCGTAGCATGTCCTCCAATGTCTGAATGGTCCTTTTTGACTGACCATCAGTCTGGGGATGGTAAGCCGTACTAATATGTAACCTCGTCCCCATGGCATCGTAGAATTTCTTCCAGAATTTGTATGTAAACTGGGTGTCACGATCAGACACAATAGACACCGGCACACCATGACGAGTTACAATTTCCTTGATAAATAGATCAGCCAACCTCTCTGATAAATATGTCTCATGGATCGGTAGGAAGTGAGCACTCTTCGTCAAGTGGTCAACAATCACCCATATAGCATCATACCCTTTCGGAGTACGCGGTAGCTTCGTAATGAAATCCATGGTGATGTGCTCCCACTTCCATTCCGGTATATCCAAAGGTTGGATTTTTCAATACGGCTTTTGATACTCTGCCTTCACCTGCAAGCAAGTAAGGCACTTACTCACACACTCCACTACGTCACGCTTCATACCCGGCCACCGGTAATCTTTTTTCATGTCTTGGTACATCTTTGTAGCATCGGGATGAATAGAGTATCGAGTCTTATGAGCTTCATCCAACATCTTCACCCATAGATCTCCAAAACGAGGAATCCA
The DNA here is from genome assembly GCA_024085815.1 of Flaveria linearis. Taxonomy (NCBI): domain Eukaryota; kingdom Viridiplantae; phylum Streptophyta; class Magnoliopsida; order Asterales; family Asteraceae; genus Flaveria; species Flaveria linearis. The sequence goes on along the minus strand of CM044006.1, from coordinate 1,734,086 downwards.
CATTCGCCCAAACCGGGTTCTAACACCAAGTATGTTTTCACCCAATTCCGCAACCAGACCTCTCATTCTTTCGGAGTTAAGATGATCTTCCTTTAACGCCTCATCTTGAAACTCCTTAAATTGCTTCATCACATCAGAGGTCATAATTAGTTGGTACGCCTTCACCCGAATCGGCTCGGGTCTTTCCTTTCGGCTAAGGGTATCCGCCACCACGTTGGCTTTGCCCGGATGATAATGGATCTCACAGTCATAATCCTTTATGAGCTCCAACCATCTTCTCTGCCTCATGTTCAAGTCCTTCTGCTTGAAGAAGTACTTCAAGTTCTTGTGGTCAGTGAAAATGGTGCACTTCATCCCGTAGAGATAGTGCCTCCAAATCTTTAGTGCAAAGACCACACCTGCTAGCTCCAAATCATGAGTAGGGAGCTAACATCATGAACCTTCAACTGTCAGGATGCATAGGCTATAACCTTCCCCCTCTGCATTAACACGCACCCCAATCCCGAGTATGAAGCATCAGAATAAACCACCAGATCTTCGCTTCCGTCGGGTAATGACATAATAGGAGCTTGGGTCAACCTCGCCTTCAATTCCCCAAATGCCTTCTCCTAAGCTTGACCCCACACAAACTTTACATCTTTCCGGGTCAACTTGGTTAGTGGAAAAGCAAACTTAGAGAAGTCTTGAATAAACCTTCGGTAGTAGCCCGCCAAACCCAAGAAACTACGGATCTCAGATGGCATCTTTGGAGACTTCCACTGCATCACTGCCTCCACCTTTGCTGGGTCCACCATAATCCCGTCGGGATTTATCACATGGCCCAAAAACTGAACTTCGCGCAACCAGAATGCGCATTTAGAGAACTTGGCATACAACTTCTCCCTTCTCAACGTCTCCAACACCTCTCGAATATGACCGACATGCTCTATTTCGCTCTTTGAATAAATCAGGATATCATCAATAAACACCATCACTGATTTGTCCAACATCGGCCGACATAATCGATTCATAAAGTCTATAAAAGCAGCTGGCGCATTGGTCAAACCAAAAGACATGACAAGAAACTCGTAGTGACCGTAGCGCATGCGAAAAGCTGTTTTAGGAATATCCTGCTCTTTCACCTTTAGCTGATGGTAGCCAGATCGAAGGTCAATCCTTGAAAACCAACTGTCACCTTGCAGCTGATCGAATAAATCATCTATCCTCGGTAATGGGTACCGATTCTTCACCGTCAACTTGTTCAGCTTACGGTAGTCCATGCACATCCTCATACTACTATCTTTCTTCTTTACAAATAAGACCGGAGCACTCCAAGGAGAGATACTCGGTCTAATGAACCCCTTATCAAGCAGCTCTTGCAACTGCTACATCAACTCTTTCATCTCCATCGAAGCCAACCGATACGGTGCCTTGGCAATGGATTGGGCACCAGGTATCAGATCAATATGAAACTCGATCTCTCGGTCGGGTGGTACTCCTAATAAGTATTCTGGGAACACGTCTGGAAAGTCACACACAACCGGAACATCGGATAGTTGTGGTGTTGGCGTTTCCACATCCTTTACATAACACAAGTAGGCGCTACATCCACGCCTCATACACTTTCCCGCCACTGCCATTGAGATTACCTTCGGGATCGTCGTTACCTGATCCCCATAAACAGTTACCGAAATCCCGTCAGGCGCTATCAAACGAATCATCTTCTTGCGACACACTATATTCGCCTCGAAGTCCGTCAACCAATCCATCCTCAGAACCAAATCGAAACCACCTAGGATAATCACAAACGGTCTAACAGGAAAGTTATGGCCTTCTAATTTCACATCGCAGTTCTCTATCATCTCAGAAATCCTGGTAGACTTACCTATGGCAGTTTCTACATCAAAGGGTGCATCAACACGTCTACTACTAACAGGCAGTTTAGCACAGAAAGCAGCAGAAACAAAACTTTTACTGGCACCCGAATCAAATAACACATAAGCTAAAGTTTGATTCACCAGAAACGTACCGGACACTACATCAGGGTCCGTCCTAGCTTCCTCCTGTGTCATAGTGAATGCCGTGGCGCTCGCCCACGGTCCTTCACTTCCCGTCTTCTTCACCCCGGAACCCTCAGCCCTAGGCTTCTTACAGTCTTAGTTACGTGGCCCTCCATGCCACAGTTAAAGCATCAGACCGCACGACAGTCCCTGGCTATATGCCCCGGCTTCCCACATCTGAAGCACACATTCAACCCCAGTCTACATTCTCCACTATGCTCTCTCCCACACTTACCGCACTTCTTCATACCCGCACCCTATGTGTGACATCCGGTAATTTTCCGTTACCAAACTCCGTTAGTTCCGTTAAGTCTTGCATACACGTGTCGTGAACACACACTAGTTGTCGTTGAACGTTGGTGACCTAATAATATTTAATAATGTTAAATTAATGATAATTTAACTAGTTATGTGATTATGGTATTATGCTTACGTGTTTGGTGTGTTTTAAATACTAATTAGGAAATTAATCGCGTAACGTGGAAACGTGCGTATAAATTCGTATGTCTTGTGTTTTTATAAAAATAAAATATATAATGGTTACCATTAGTTTATATGTTCATATCATTAAGATAAAAACACTTTACAAGGAGTTTAAAAGCTTAATCTTTATAAAATACAAAACACAAGGGCTTAAAGGGTAAATTGAGATTATTTAATTAAAACAAAACACAAAACCCAACCCTAACCCCCCAAGCGGCCGCGACCTACATCCCCTCTCCCTCTCTTTGCAATTTCAGCCAAGAACAAGCATTAGGAGGCTGGTTTTGATCGATCACAAGCAATATAATACATTAGAAACATCAATTACAAGCCATTTCAAGTTTAAAGGTTAGATTTTTATGGGTTTTTCATGTATTTTGATATAACCGAAACCCTAGCTGCGAATTAGGGGTTCATGGTGCTGAATTTTGATCAATTGGTGATGTTAATATGTTAGTTAGGTTGTATACATGTTATTTAACGTCGATTATGCAAGAATGATATGTTTTTGTTGAATTGTTCATGAACTTGATTCTAGATGAACCCTAATTCGAATTTATGTTGATTATATGAAATTGATGGTTGTTTGATGATGTTATGATGTTAATTAGATAGTATGGATGCTAGAATACATGAATCTTGCAAGAAATTGATGAGTTGAAGGCTTTGTTCATAGGTTACTAATAATAGTAACTTTATTTTGCATGTAATGTTGAATTGTTAATGTATTGATGTTATAGATGTGTTTATGTTGATAATTGGATGTTAGGTTGTTGCTATGAACATTGGTAATTCAAGAATACATGTTATAGTTCATGCCTTACTAAATATAGTAACTTTTCGAGTATGAAACTTATGAATCATGTTCATTAGGTGTTGTAGATCATGTCTAGGTAGGATATGAACTTGATATGGCATATTATTGATGAATGGATGTATACATTGGGTGTATAATGGATTTTGGGATGTTCTTTCCTAAACGGGAAACTTTATTTTTGATGAACTTTGGATATGATGATTTGGACATGTTCTTAATGCTAGGATCATGCTAGAGTGTTTATTGAGGATGTCTAATGTGATAGAATGTGTTGATGGAGTTGTATGGATGTTTGGTTAATCATATATGGTGTGTAGATTTTTTTGGTGATCATGTATGATGAGGAATTATGATTAGTGATTAGGGAACCATGTTTGGGACTGGATATTGATCATTGTTGTGTATGTTGGATGGAATGAAATTGGTTAATAAATATGAGTATGATATTGATTTGGTATGGATGATTAATTGGTAAATTATCTGTTTTGGCCTGTTTTTGATAATTCATAGTTATGGATCATATGGGTAGGTTATGCATGATTTGATCTTGGATGATGTATGATTATGTTTGTTTAAATGGTTTACAACACATAATGTCACCAACGGATCAAACGGGTCAACAGGGTCAAACGTGTCTGTTTTGCTGGAACCTTGAGTCTTTGGTTGTAGTGTACTTAGGGTTCCATATATTCTCTGTTTACACGTACTCATGTACTTACATGATCTAGGTAACCTCTGAGGGTTGACTGTCCACTCTTTTCTTCCAAGCAAACTCTAAGTACTCATTAAGCATATCAGGTGAGTTCATGCCCCACTATTTATTTAACCTCTTTTGGGGGAGATAGCATACTGGTAATTTCACAAACGCTTTATGTATTTAAGTTGTGTATAATATTAATATAGTGTTCTTTACCATGGAAAAGTCCTCACACTTTCGAATTGTTAATATTGAATAGCGGGGAAACTTGGGTAGTACTACTGGGTCTGACGAGCCCCACCTGTGTGACTCGAGGTCAACCGGGTGCAATTTGTCCTATGAACATTTGTCACGACATGGTAAGTCGTGGCAAGTCGTGGCAGGAAGCAAAAACTATCACAGTCAGCTTCAATTGCGAAATCACTATGAATTAATATTTATTATTAATAGACTAGTTATCTGTTACAATACACTGCTTATATATATCACAAGTGTTAAACTGTTTATGTTTAAACGCAAACTCTTGAACTCACCAACCATTGTGTTGACATTTTAGTATGCTATTCTCAGGTCGATAACTCAGCTTGCCAATAAAAGCACAGCACGGGTCGAGCATGCATTCTAAGACTTAAACTATAAACACATTTGCTTGTCTTTACATTCTGGGTTTTTAAACAGTTGGTTGGCGCATGTTTTGCCATTTATGCATTTCAGTATTTCAGGTTTTTTAAATTTACAAAACGCTTCCGCATGGTTTTAAAGTTTGAACTCTGGTTTGGTTTATATTAAATATGGCATATAGAGTTGTTTCGAGTAACTATTGACTGTGATCCTGGTTTGTTCACACGCCTCGCGGTAAAACTCCGCACGTGGATTTTGAGGGTGTGGCACTATGTGACCACACGACGGTCATCCACCCATGCCTTCTTGTTACCCGTCGAGGCATCACCCCGACCAAACCTCTTCCCTTTCCAGTTTCGATCACCACCACCACCACCACCACTCTTCCTCCTGGTAAGCAACCGGCATCACCCACTCGATCTGAGTCCCCACCTCCTGGACCAGTACCCGACAATGGACGTGACTGGCCTCGTTTAGACTACCCACGAGGAGAGTTTGACTGGGATCAACCTTTTGCCCTGATGGAGCGTGACCCTCCGCGAGACTGGAGTTTCTATGCTGAGTTCGTGGACCATATCATGTATAGGGAACGTGTACCTACATCGAGACCTAGAACTAGAACGAACACCGAACAACCACTACCTTCACTCCCGTGGACGGTGCAGTCCAACGAGCAAGTGATTGCTGCGTTGGTGGCAGCACTGGATACGGAGGAGCACTGCGTCAGGCGACTCACGAGTGACGTTTGTACACTACAGCACGAGGTGTAAAAACTACGACACCAGCTAAATACACTTGAGGAACAACATGGTAAGACCTTGGAGTGGTGTTACCACATGCAGGACGGCTATCAGGCACTTAGTGGACACATGACAACTCGAGAACAGCGCGACGAAGCAGCCGACAATAGGATTGCTACCCTAGAAGCCCAGTTGGCGGCGCTTTAGATCGCCCTAGCTCCTGCTCCTGTAGAGGCCCCCAGGGAGGAGGAGGAACCCGAAGAGGAACCTGAAGAGGAACCTGAAGAAGAAACCGTGGAGATGGAAGATGACAACGACGGGTTGGATATCGTTGATTGATTTTATTTTTCTTTAAATGACTTGGACTATGTAGCGTTTCTTTATTTTTTAAAACCTATGTGGGAAGGGTTGTTTCCCCACCCGAACAAGAAGCTTAAATTTTCACATTGGTGAATACATTGTGACTTATTTACAATTTATTTATCTTGGTTATCATTTTTGTTATGAATGTTGTGGATGTGATGATTCATTACTTTCTTATTGTTTACTATACTTCAATGAGATGAATATGTTTGATGTTACTCATTATTGTATTTGTGAATGAAAAGTGAAAGAAAATGGACGCCCGAGGACGTGGACGTGGTCGAGGGCATGGGCGCGGACGTGGACGTGGCGCCGGTGATCAAGGCGGCGATACTATCAACATAACCCCTGCTGAATTAGCTGCCCTAATAAACGAACAAGTCCAGGCGCCAGCAGGTAAACGATAATAGAAAGTTAAATCCAATGCCATAGTTAACCGTATAGGATATCTGATCAATGTTTATCATGTTAAAACAGGACCACCCATGTGTACTTATAAGTCCTTTATGGACTGTAAGCCATACACCTACAGCGGTACTGAGGGAGCTGTAGGGCTGGTAAGATGGTTTGAGAAGACGGAGTCCGTTTTCTCCAAGTGCAACTGTCCACCTGTCGACTAGGTGAATTACGCCACTGGAACTTTGGAAGGTGCCGAGTTGTCCTGGTGGAATGCACAAGTACAAATGCTAGGGCAAGTCATGGCGGATGAACTCCCCTGGAATGAATTTAAGGAGATGATGACCAAGGAGTACTGTCCTCGAAGTGAAGTGCAAAGCTAGAAATGGAGTTCTGTTAACTGAAAATGCAGGGCTCGGAAATCGAGGCTTACACTACTAGAACTCATGAATTGGCCACTCTATGCCCAGGAATGGTAAATGAGATGCATAAGTAGGTGGAGCACTACATTCGGGGATTGGTGCCCGAGATTCGGAGCATGGTGACTGCCTCTAACCCAGCTACAATTCAACAAGCTATTCGATTAGCTCATAAGCTGACCGATGAAGCCTTGGAACAAGGACGGTTACCGAAACAGGGCGCTATGGCGAGCGTGCCTGATAACAAGAGGAAATGGGATGCTTCCAACAATAACAAATCATCATCGTCCAGCGGTCAACAACAACCTCAGCAACAACAGCCGGTTCAGCAACAACAACGGAGGTTTGATAATAACCGTAACTTCAACCAGTCGGCTTCAAACAATCAAGGACCAAGCGGTTATGGTGGTAAACAACCGAGGTGCACGTGGTGTAACTACCACCATGTGGGAAGGTATGACAACTTCAAATGTCAGCATTGCGGTAAAATGGGACACTTAGCCAAGGATTGCCGTGGTGAGTTGGTAAAGAAGCCACAACAACCTCAGGAGACTCCCAAGGGTTGTTTTGAATGTGGGAAGGAAGGGCATTACAGGCGAAACTGTCCGCAACTAAGGAAAAATGGTAATGGCACTGGTCAAAATAACAACAATCAAGGTAACAACAACAATGATGGCAACGGCAATGGGAATGGTGGTAACAATAATGGAGCCAAAGGGAGAGCATTCGTCATTGGCTCAGGTGAGGCTCTAAATGACCCTACGACTGTTACTAGTAGGTTCTCTGTCAATGGATGTTTCGCTACAGTACTGTTTGATACTGGAGCCGATAGGAGTGTCATATCCTTAAAGTTCTGTAGTCTTCTAAGTGATATTCCCTCTGCCTTAGAATCTAAATACACCGTAGAATTGGACGACGGTAGACAGATCCATGTAACACATATCCTTAGAGATTGTAAGATAGAGCTCGTTGGTCATACTTTTGCTATAGATCTTATGACTGTTACACTGGGAAGTTTCGACGTTGTGATAGGCATGGATTGGCTCTCTAATAAGCAAGCGGGAGTCATATGTCACGAGAAAATCATACGAATTCCTGTTGGTGACGAAATCTTTACAGTCAGAGGCGATAGGAGTGGTGCAGTGATGGGCATCATCTCTTACATGAAAGCACAAAAGTTGTTGCGAAAAGGTCGTTTGGCTATTCTGGCACTCGTCACCGATAAGCAACCGGAGGAAAGGCGAATGGAGGACATACCTGTGGTACGAGACTTTCCAGAGGTGTTTCCAGAGGATCTTCCCGGATTACCACCACATCGCCAAGTGGAATTCCAAATCGAATTGACTCCCGATGCAGCCCCGATTGCTAGAGCACCTTATCGATTAGCACCGTACGAACTACAAAAGTTGTCATCACAACTTCAGGAGCTTTTAGATAAGGGCTTTATTCGACCTAGCACATCACCTTGGGGAGCCCCTGTTCTCATTGTTAAGAAGAAAGATGGCACGTTTTGAATGTGCATCGATTATAGGGAGTTAAACAAAGTCACAGTTAAGAACCGATACCCTTTACCTCGCATCGATGATTTGTTTGATCAACTTCAGGGATCAAGCTATTATCCGAAGATTGATTTGAGATCTAGTTATCATCAACTTAGAGTCCGAGAAGAAGACATCTCCGAAACTGCATTCCGTACTCGTTATGGTCATTACGAGTTCTTGGTCATGCCTTTTGGGTTGACTAATGCACCTGTGGTGTTCATGGACCTCATGAATCGCGTGTGCAAACCTTATCTCGATCAGTTCGTCATTGTGTTTATCGATGACATACTGATATACTCTAGCACCAAGGAGGACCATGAAGAGCACTTACGACTGATCTTAGAAATATTGAATAATGAGCAACTGTACGCTAAATTCTCCAAGTGTGACTTTTGGATACGAGAAGTGCAATTTCTAGGTCACATTGTTAATGAGAAGGGAATACATGTTGATCCTGCCAAGATTATGGCGATAAAGAATTGGGCTATACCCAAAACACCGAGCGAGATAAGGCAATTTCTGGGGTTAGCAGGGTATTACCGACAATTCATAGAGGGATTCTCTAAGATTGCATAACCTCTCACAGCCTTGACCCACAAAGGAACGACATACAAATAGGGTGAAAGTCAAGAGGCGGCTTTTCAGTTATTGAAACAGAAACTCTGTAGTGCACCGACATTGGCACTGCCAGAGGGAACAGATGATTTCGTGGTGTATTATGACGCATCCATTCAAGGATTGGGTTGTGTCTTGATGCAACGTGACAAAGTAATAGCCTACGCCTCGAGACAACTGAAGGTTCACGAGAAGAACTATACCACCCATGACCTGGAATTGGGTGCAGTGGTTTTTGCCTTAAAGATTTGGAGACATTATTTGTACGGTACCAAATGCACTATCTACACCGATCATAAGAGTCCTCAGCATATCTTTGAACAAAAGGAGTTGAATATGACGCAACGACGTTGGGTGGAACTCCTGAACGATTATGATTGCGCTACCAAGTACCATCCTGGAAAGGCGAACGTGGTTGCCGATTCATTAAGCCGGAAGTAAATAGCTAAACCCAGGCGGGTGCGAGCCTTACAGCTTACAATCAGCACCCATCTGCCTGAACAAGTTAAGGAAGCACAGATAGAAGCCTTGAAAGAGGAAAATGTCAGCTCTGAGTCATTACGGGGAATGGATAAACAACTAGTGGTGAAAGAGGATGGAACTCGATACTTCATGGATAGACTTTGGGTGCCTGTCTATGGAAATCTAAGGGGTTTAGTTATGAGTAAAGCACACAAGTCTAAGTATTTTATATATCCTGGATCTGACAAGATGTATCATGACCTAAAGGCGCACTACTGGTGGCGTAACATGAAGGCAGATGTAGCTACGTATGTGAGCAAGTGCTTGACCTGCTTAAAAGTCAAGGTAGAATACCAAAAACTATGTGGACTGTTACAACAACCCAAGATACCAATGTGGAAATAGGAACAAATCTCCATGGATTTTATTACTAAACTACCCCGGACTAATACCGGTTGTGACACAATATGGGTCATTATAGATCGGTTAACAAAGTCCGCTCACTTCCTTGCAATTAAGGAGACGGATAAGATGGAGAAACTAACCCGACCGTATCTTAAGGAAATCGTTACGAGACACGGTGTACCGATCTCGATTATTTCTGACTGCGATGCTCGTTTCACGTCACACTTCTGGCAATCACTATAAAAATCTCTGGGTACACAATTGGATTTGAGTACTGCTTATCATCCACAAACCGACGGCCAGAGTGAGTCTACCATACAGACTTTGGAGGATATGCTTCGTGCTTGTGTGATTGATTTCAGGAATAACTGGGAAGTTCACCTGTCATTGGTGGAATTTTCCTATAATAACAGTTATCACACTAGCATACAGGCAGCACCTTTCGAGGCTTTGTATCGGAGAAAATGTAGGTCACCGGTTTGTTGGGCTGAAATCGGTGATAGTCAGCTAACGGGTCCCGAGGTAATACACGAGACAACTGAGAAGATTGTGCAGATACGAACCGTATAGCGGCAGCGCGAGATAGACAGAAAAGTTATGCTGATAAGAGACGGAAACCTTTAGAGTTTCAGATTGGCGACAAGGTCTTATTGAAGGTCTCACCATGGAAAGGCGTAGTTCGGTTTGGCAAGCGAGGAAAGCTAAATCCGAGATATGTTGGACCATTTGAGATATTGGAAAGAATAGGTCCAGTGGCCTATCGACTAGCCTTACCTGATTCGCTGAGTGGAGTCCATGATGTGTTACATGTTTCAAATCTGAAGAAGTGCCTATCTGACGAAACACTAATTGTACCACTAGAGAATATTCAAGTGGATGAACAATTACGCTTTATCGAAGAACCAGTCGAGGTGATGGATCGTGAGGTGAAAACACTTAAGCAAAGCAATATACCCATAGTCAAAGTTTGTTGGAACTCGCGACGTGGATTGGAATTTACGTGGGAACGTGAAGATCAAATGAAGCTTAAGCACACTCAACTATTCGAGACGATGCCTGCAGACAAAGGTGTTGATTTAAATTTCGGGACGAAATTTCTTTCAACATGGGGATGATGTGACAACTCATCCAAAACACACTAGATTTTGATTTCTGTGTGCCAATGCAGTAGACCAGTGATGGAAGACTCTCACCATGTAACGCAATTTTCGGGACGAAAATTCTTTCAACATGGGGATAATGTGACATCCGGTAATTTTCCGTTACCAAACTCCGTTAGTTCCGTTAAGTCTTGCATACACGTGTCGTGAACACACACTAGTAGTCGTTGAACGTTGGTGACCTAATAATATTTAATAATGTTAAATTAATGATAATTTAACTGGTTATGTGATTATGGTATTATGCTTACGTGTTTGGTGTGTTTTAAATACTAATTAGGAAATTAATCGCGTAACGTGGAAACGTGCGTATAAATTCGTATGTCTTGTGTTTTTATAAAAATAAAGTATATAATGGTTACCATTAGTTTATATGTTCATATCATTAAGATAAAAACACTTTACAAGGAGTTTAAAAGCTTAAGTTTTATAAAATACAAAACACAAGGGCTTAAAGGGTAAATTGGGATTATTTAATTAAACAAAACACAAAACCCAACCCTAACCCCCCAAGCGGCCGTGACCTGCATCCCCTCTCCCTCTCTTTGCGATTTCAGCCAAGAACAAGCATTAGGAGGCTGGTTTTGATCGATCACAAGCAATATAATACGTTAGAAACATCAATTACAAGCCATTTCAAGTTTAAAGGTTAGATTTTTATGGGTTTTTCATGTATTTTGATATAACCGAAACCCTAGCTGCGAATTAGGGGTTCATGGTGCTGAATTTTGATCAATTGGTGATGTTAATATGTTAGTTAGGTTGTATACATGTTGTTTAACGTCGATTATGCAAGAATGATACGTTTTTGTTGAATTGTTCATGAACTTGATTCTAGATGAACCCTAATTCGAATGTTATGTTGATTATATGAAATTGATGGTTGTTGATGATGTTATGATGTTAATTAGATAGTATGGATGCTAGAATACATGAATCTTGCAAGAAATTGATGAGTTGAAGGATTTGTTCATAGGTTACTAATAATAGTAACTTTATTTTGCATGTAATGTTGAATTGTTAATGTATTGATGTTATAGATGTGTTTATGATGATAATTGGATGTTAGGTTGTTGCTATGAACATTGGTAATTCAAGAATACATGTTATAGTTCATGCCTTACTAAATATAGTAACTTTTCGAGTATGAAACTTATGAATCATGTTCATTAGGTGTTGTAGATCATGTCTAGGTAGGATATGAACTTGATATGGCATATTATTGATGAATGCATGTATACATTGGGTGTATAATGGATTTTGGGATGTACTTTCCCAAAAGGGAAACTTTATTTTTGATGAACTTTGGATATGATGATTTGGACATGTTCTTGATGCTAGGATCATGCTAGAGTGTTTATTGAGGATGTCTAATGTGATAGAATGTGTTGATGGAGTTGTATGGATGTTTGGTTAATCATGTATGGTGTGTAGATTTTTTTGGTGATCATGTATGATGAGGAATTATGATTAGTGATTAGGGAACCATGTTTGGGACTGGATATTGATCATTGTTATGTGTGTTGGATGGAATGAAATTGGTTAATGAATGTGAGTATGATATTTGATTTGGTATGGATGATTAATTGGTAAATTATCTGTTTTGGCCTGTTTTTGATAATTCATAGTTATGGATCATATAGGTAGGTTATGCACGATTTGATCTTGGATGATGTATGATTATGTGTTGATTAAATGGTTTACAACACATAATGTCACCAACGGGTCAAACGGGTCAACTGGGTCAAACGTGTCTGTTTTGCTGGAACCTTGAGTCTTTGGTTGTAGTGTACTTAGGGTTCCATATATTCTCTGTTTACACGTACTCATGTACTTACATGATCTAGGTAACCTCTGAGGGTTGACTGTCCACTCTTTTCTTCCAAGCAAACTCTAAGTACTCATTAAGCATATCAGGTGAGTTCATGCCCCACTATTTATTTAACCTCTTTTGGGGGAGATAGCATACTGGTAATTTCACAAACGCTTTATGTATTTAAGTTGTGTATAATATTAATATAGTGTTGTTTACCATGGAAAAGTCCTCACACTTTCAAATTGTTAATATTGAATAGCGGGGAAACTTGGGTAGTACTACAGGGTCTGACGAGCCCCACCTGTGTGACTCTAGGTCAACCGGCTGCAATTTGTCCTATGAACATTTGTCACGACATGGTAAGTCGTGGCAAGAGGCAAAAACTATCACAGTCAGCTTCAATTGTGAAATCACTATGAATTAATATTTATTGTTAATAGACAAGCTATCTGTTACAATACACTGCTTATATATATATCACAAGTGTTAAACTGTTTATGTTTAAACGCAAACTCTTGAACTCAGCAACCATTGTGTTGACATTTTAGTATGCTATTCTCAGGTCAATAACTCAGCTTGCCAATAGGAGAACAGCACGGGTCGAGCATGCATTCTAAGACTTAAACTATAAACATATTTGCTTGTCTTTACATTCTGGGTTTTTAAACAGTTGGTTGACGCATGTTTTGCCATTTATGCATTTCAGTATTTCAGGTTTTTTAAATTTACAAAACGCTTCCGCATGGTTTTAAAGTTTGAACTCTGGTTTGGTTTATATTAAATATGGCATATAGAGTCGTTTCGAGTAACTATTGATTGTGATCCTGGTTTGTTCACACGCCTCGCGGTAAAACTCCGCACGTGGATTTTGAGGGTGTGGTACTATGTGACCACACGACGGTCATCCACCCATGCCTTCTTGTTACCCGTCAAGGCATCACCCCGACCAAACCTCTTCCCTTTCCAGTTTCGATCACCACCACTCTTCCTACTACCTTCAGCCACCACCACTACAGCCCTCGCATCATATAACCTCTCTGCCAAGTCCACCGCCAACCTAAACGTGCTCGGTCGGGCAGCGATCATGTGCCTGCGAATGTCCGCTGGCAAACCCTGAATGTACCTCTTAATCTTTCGTGACAGAGGCGTCACCTGATCCGGCACCAGACGTGCCATCTCGTTGAACTTCATGGTGTACTAATAATGTATCATGGTTCCCGCCTCCAGCTGCAGGAACTCCCTCTCAACCCTTTCCATCTCCTGGTGAGGACAGAACTCCTCGATAACCAACTTCTTCAGTTCCGACCATCTCATTCTCCCAATGGCCCTGCTACCCTCGGCTTGGACTATATTGTCCCACCAACACAAAGCCGAGTCCACGAACGAGTGGGCAGCAAATTTCACCTTCTGGTCTTCTCGGCACTCGCTGATATTCAGAACAGCTTCCATTTCCCTCACCCACCGGTGAGCAGCATCAGCGGTGCCATTTCCATTAAAAGTAGGGGGCTTACACCTTTGAAATGCCCCATAGTTACAACCTCATGTTGGCTCCTGCACAGGCTCTTCCTCCTCCTCCTCATCATCATCGGAGGGAATCGTCTCGGTCTCCGGTTGCTCCTGACCTCCCGAGGACCGGTTCCTCTCTTGTCTTTCCCCTTCCCGTACTTCTTTAATCACTTCGGTCACCACAGCCGGTAAGATCGCCTGCATGACCTGATGCACTTATTCAACTACCGCCTCTTTCACCGAGGCCCTCAAGTTTGCACTCTCATCCCCACCCTCCGGATGAGGGGTCTCGGGTCCCTCAGGAACCACCTTTTCAACTCTAGGTCTGTCTCTTTTGGGTCGCGATGCAGATCCTGTCAAACTTTACCCTCTTCATAGCACGCAGCCACGATTACTGAGGTCGAGTGACAATGATCCTGTTTCGTACAGTGTTATTATATTTCATCCTTTCATTCGTTCATTCTTTAATTTCGTTCATTCATCGTACTTTCTTGTCATACTTACTTTTTCATCATTACCTCTTTTCTTTCCATCACCCATAAACCTTACCCTTCTATTTTGTGGTACTAGACCTAGGCCTATCATAGACCTTCTATAACGGTGCACCGCACCTCCTGGCCACAGTACCTAAGGTAAAGTTTAGGTGTACCATTGCCATATGCAACACCCTTCTGTTCCTGGTACTGGACCTAGGCCTATCATAGACCTTTTATAACGGCACACAGCCACGATTACTGAGGTCGAAAGACAAGGATTCTATTTCGAGTCTGTTACGACAACAAGGTCGCTCACCTCCTATATCTGCTTGCAAGCCTTTCTTACTCTCATTCTTTATTAATGCATGCATTCATTTATCATGTTCCTCTTTCATTATCTTTCACTTTACGTTACATAATACTTTCATTTCATTCTTTAACATAACACGTAAAGTCACGGGAAAGATAAACATACATTATAATAAGGAATATCATCATACACAGATAGCATAATCATACAGGGCATCATTTACATATATAACATACATCACGCATAAACATGCAACATTATCATGCCCAATCTACCCTCTGAGACCTCAATGGTTATCTTACGTGTACTTACAGGAGCTTTCACGTCAAAACTTACATCTGCACTTCCCCCCTCGAAAGTCAGAAATTAACTACGCTCCTCCTCGGGTACAACAGCCCTATTTGGGCATATGGGCACCCTTCAGTCGCATGGCCTTCGTGCGACTAAACATCATGCGAATGGACCTATGCGGATGAACACCAAAGCGGATGAACACCCAGTCGTGCGAATGGAACTCATGTGGATGGACTCTATGCGAATGGACCCTTTGCGGATGAACACTATGCGAATGAGCTCTCAATCGCATGACTCCCCATGCGACTGGCCCTCCAGTCGTGCGATTGAACCTCGATCGTGCGACTAAACCTCAATCGCACTCCAGTCATCCGTATGGCCTCCAGTCGGTCGCCTAGCTCTAACTGATGCAGAATGCAGTTCATCCCGAACCCAATCTGTCATTTTCGACCTCCAAGCTCATCCAAACCCATTCTAAGCCTAAATCAACCATCCTAAACCTTAGGACTGCATACTACAACACCATTCAAGCACACACAAGCCCGAAAACATACTCCAAATGCATCACACGCAAACACCCCCAAATGGGTCAAACACACACACATACAAAAACGGGTTTGCTATGTGTTCCAGCCCCAAATCTATTGAAAACGAGTAAAATAGGGGTCCTAGAACTCACACAAACTACAAGAAGAAGAAGAGCTTCGTTTAGACCCGCTACACGACGATTTCCAAGCCCGAATCAAGCCTTTCTCTTCTTTTCTCCCTTTTCTCTCTTTTTCTCTCTATATGGCTGAAATGTGGGTGTGGGGAGAGGGTAAGGGCTGCCCTCTCCCATTAAATATCCCCACTTACTCAACTTACTCGCGTTGGCGAGTTTGCTCCCCCGACTTTGGACTTTATTTCTTTTCTTCTTTTGTCGGCTTCAAAGAAAAATACCGGGTGTTACATTTTATAAGCTTTTAATTACAAGAATCTCATGAACCTACCTTGATTGTATAGGAGAAAAGAGTGTTAGATAAAGATATCTTCAAATCTTCAAGCTTGTGATGAGGGTTCTTGAACTTGGATGATCCCACAAGGATGTTAGTGTTTATTAGAAGATGATTTTATGGTGGTGTGATGATGATGTTGAAACCACAAGAAAACGAAGGATGGTGGCGGTGGTCGATGATGATGGTAGAGTTGATGGTAGATTTTGGGTGGTAATAGAATCAAGGGAAGGAGAGAGTTCTAGAGAGTGAGGTTGATGGTTTTGATGTGATGGTGTCGAGAGGAATGGAGAGAACCGAGAGATGAGGGTGATGGTCTGTGGTTGTGGTGTTTATGGGTGTTCCTTGGCCTAGAGTTCTAAGAAGATGGGAACCGTCATTAGGTCTAAGTTAGATTGGTGAGGTGGTGACTTTAGGTGCATTAGGTGATCATTAGGTAGGCTAGGTGTTAAGGTTAGGGAGTGCTTAGTGGATGGTGTGCTAGGTGTCAAACTTAGGTGATGATTAGTGTATATAGGATGCTAGATGTCACCATTTGGTGTTAGTTAGTTTCTTAGTAAATAAGTTTAGGTTAGTTAGTTAATTAGCTACTAATCTAGGTCAATTATTGTCACACCCCAACCTTAACGACGGGAAACGTCGAGATGTGAGGGTTAAGATTGTTCATGCCACACAACGCTAATTCAAAGTGTCAATATTATTAATTTCCAAGGTTCATGACATACAATAAGGAAATAACATAAGATTCAAGTAAATAAAATATAGAAGTTCAAATAACATCATGTGATAAATAAATCATTTTATTAATCTCTAGGTCCATTCCTAGATGTGATCAAGTCTTTAAGAGCAACTTAAGCGGTTGCAATTTCTAAAACATGTTAAAAATAAAGCCAACATAATATTGGTGAGTTTCCATAGATTCAACATACATAGATATATATATCAAAAGATGGCAATTCACGTCATAGGTTATTGAATAAAATAAATAAAGATGGATGAACAAATGTAACAATAAAACCTTGATAAATATGGCCATTACAAGATTATACGATTAGCTAAGTGTACTTGGTTCCTATAGTGCTCAAGAATACGACACTAGGAGCCGGCAACAACCTCGGCTTTAGTACCAAATAGGCTTGTCAGGCCCATAGATCTATGATGTCGCTAGGCTAGTAATAGTTAATGATTAAATTTTACAAGAGTTATCACATGATAATTACAAGAGTTCAAATAACCATGACAAATAAGTTGAATTGCACAAGTGTTACCAGAGTAAAAAAACATATTTACAAGTGTGATTATAATAAGATTAATATTTTTCACCCCAAAAGTGTGAAATAATATAAAAACGGGTATGAAAACTCACTTTGTATAATGATGGTTGTAGACTACATAAGAAAGCTTGGATGTTCAATAGTCAAAGGTGATATCCTAAAGGATAAAAAAAAGAAATAATAACTTGAAGTCGGAATTCATTACAAGAAGTTAGGATGTTTAGAGAATGCCAAAAAGCGAAAGGTAGATTAAAAAAGATTATTGTACCAATTTTAGATTCTGACAAAATATTTGGTACGTGTTTGAACAGGTTTTAAAAATAGCAAATGGTTTCATAAAATTATAAAAATTTACAACTGACTAGTTCAGAGTCTACTGGAAAAATTTCATTCAGAAACATTTTTATTAAAAGATCCGTAAATAGGTCAAAACATCAGCACAAGGCAAAAGGTGCTGAAATACGCACTTATCTTGTGTAGGCTATTATTGAGCCGTCCGATTGAGTTTGAAGATTTATAAACTATAGTTAAAAAGGTAATTCAATGAACTTAATATTGGAGTCTGATTTTACTCAAATTTAGTTTGTTATGACCAAGTTATGGTTACTTGAAGTCAGACTATATTCTGCCAAATACATAGTAAGGCACTTATGTGCCCTTATAAAATTTGCTAAAGCATGAAAGGGTTTAAAACAAATTTATTATGTTGATATATGGTATATTAGAATTCATTTGAGTTACAGAAAAATATTCCAAGACTTTGGCATAGCCATCATATAGAGAAATAATCTTGTGGATTAACTGAATGCGACGACATAGCCGTCCATATGCAAACAAGATTCTTTGTTTACGTTAGCGTGATCTTAGCTTGATTTAGGAATGTTAGTGATTGTTATAAGGTTAGTGATTGTTATAAGGTTTGTAAATGCTATAAGGTTGATGATCAAATGATAATGATTAAAAGTAAAAAAGTTTTAGTAGAAGAAATAATAAAAGTAAACATAAAGTCATGAGAACAATTATATGTTAGGATGATTGAAACAATATAGAAATACATAATATAAAAGCAATATAAGATTAACTTAGTATTAGAAAATTCTTGAAATTTCTTGTTAAAGAAAATTCATGAAATTAATCAAAATCAATGGATGAAAGAAAGATATGTGATTGAGATTTTTAGAGAATGAGCAAAT
This sequence comes from Flaveria linearis, assembly GCA_024085815.1. Taxonomy (NCBI): domain Eukaryota; kingdom Viridiplantae; phylum Streptophyta; class Magnoliopsida; order Asterales; family Asteraceae; genus Flaveria; species Flaveria linearis. The sequence goes on along the minus strand of CM044006.1, from coordinate 1,715,467 downwards.
GAAAAGTAAGGCCTAAAACTTGTTTTTATAGTTGAGGTTAGGAGAAGGTTATGAATGGTGTTATTGGTGAGTTATAAGTCTTTCAAAAGGGGGTTATGATTGGAATTTGAAATAAATATAAAATTAAATAATTTATTTAAATAAAAGAATAATTACAATTTAAACTCTAAATTTATTAAAACTCTAATTTTAATTTAACAACTTCTTTTTGTTAAATCTTTATAGATTTTATAAATCTCATAAAAACTTGTAATTTGATTATTTATTTTAATTGAATATTTAAATTCTTATAAATATTAATAACCTTTTAAAATTTATTTTATAAATTATAAAATTATTATAAATTATTTAACTGATTTGATAAATGGAACAATAAATTAACAAGTTATCATGAATAATAAATATAAACTCTCGTGGTTTTACTATTGAAAAAAATGATCCTTACAAAAATAAGAGAAGATAACGATTAATCAACGGAAATATGAAAGGTCATAATTATGGTCCTAATAACCCGATTACTATGGCTAAGTGTGTTTTAGTTTAGTGTTTAAACATCCAAGATTAGTTTGGTTTAGGTTTTTCATGTAAATTTTCTAAAAGTTATCTCATTTGGTTATTGTTTGATTAAGTTGTAATATTAAATGGAAGCATAATAAGAGATCTAATAACTAATCACATAATTTTATAATTTGGTATACTTAATATTTCACATAAAAATCACAAAAGTATACATACATGCATACGTAAATGATCATAATTACATGCAAGATTATGGAACATACACACATATTTATATATACTAAAGTATATAGATATAAAAAAATTTATCACAAAGTTATCTTAGAAATTTTTAATTGAATATATGTGTGTGTATATATATATATATATATATATATATATATTAGAATTAACTTATATAAATTCATAGTACTAACTTGTCTAACCTTAATTTTTAAGGTCGTCACATTCTCCCCCGTAAAAAAAATTTCGTCCCGAAATTCATTTGTTGTCAGTATCCGATGACATGGGAAGTTTGTCTTTATTACTGTCCTTTTTCATTAAGTTTAACCTCAAATAAGTAAGGAACTTTTCTTTTGATTTCATCTTCCCTTTCTCATGTGAATTCAGGTCCTCTCTTTGAATTCCATTTTACCTTCACTATTGGGATCTTACTTATTATCAAACCTTTTACTTCTCTGTCCATAATAGCTACTGGTTCTTTTACAAAATTGAGTTTCTTATCTACTTTGATTTCTGTATTGGTATTTTTAATGTCTCATCCATCAGACATTTCTTTAAATTAGATACGTGAAAGGTGTTGTGTATTTCACTTAGTTCCTGAGGCAAGTCTAACTTGTATGCTACAGGACCAAGCCTATCAATTATCTCAAATGGCCAACCTACCTAGGGTTTAACTTATTCCCGTTTCCCAAGTCGGATAATTCCCTTTGATGGTGATACTTTTAGGTATACCTTATCTCTTATTTGAAATTCTAAAGGCTTAATTATTGTATAGAGAGCCTTTTACTGCTTTCCTTATAGTTTATGTTAGAAAAATAAGCCAATGCCGTCGTCTTTAACATTTAGCCATTTTTTCCAAATATTTCATACCCGAGCCCGAGACAAGTTACAACCCATCAAAGACCTAACAATTTATGCAAGTAAATATCTAAGTAGGTGGAGATTTGATCCCTTAACAAGCATATGATTTCACACACATTCATTGTAAGGCCCCCGTTCCCGGACACCTCACAGTTGGTCATTCACAGCATTAATTACACAAAATGTTACATAATACAAATTTAAGTAGCGGAATTTGTTTTAACAAAAGCTATTCATTTCATTATAAACTCTGTTGTTAAGCAATACATCATGGTTTAGTCGTGTTACAAAATATAGTTCAAATGCATTACGAAACAACAGTATTATCATATATGAATGGGTGGCAGTCGTGCCCCGCCGAGTAGCTTCACCCGTGTGCCATCCTCAGCAACATCTTACCTGCCAATTGAAAAATGCATAAAAGTCAGCGTTGCTGAGTGAGTCGTAGTTTTGTAAATAAATATACTTTACTTTTGTTTAAGAACCATCCTTTACTTTTGCATGTGATCACACATCATACGTACACGTAGGTAATATCATTATTATCTTCATCATTCGTTCATTTCGTACTTTTATCATTATCTTTCCGAGTCTTTTGCGACAACAAAGTTGCTCACCTCTTTAGCAATCTCAAGGATTGCACGTCATCCGAGTCTTTTGTGACACAGATTCGCTCACCTCATTAGCAATCTTAAGGATTGCACGTCATCTGGGTCATTTGCGACACAGAGTCGCTCACCTTAATGTCAATCTCAAAGATTGACCCTGTGTGCATCCTTCGGGGTAGCTAACCCGCATCACAGTTGAGCTAACGACAACAAGGCCGTGCACCTCTTTACATCTGCTTGCAAGACTTTCGTTCATTCATTTACGTTCCACTTTTCTTTATCATTAACCTTTCACTTTATTAATGATAATACTTTCAGTCTCGATCATGAACATACCACGTAAAGTCATACAATAATAATAATGATAACATTAATAATAATAATAATAATAATAAGGAATCTTAAAAGCAGTCATGATTACGCTTGGAATTAAACATTTATTAACCCTAGTCAACCGTTATGGTAAAACCCTAATTGCACAGACTCCCATAAAATTCCTGAAAAATTTCTAAGCGTTGGACGCATGGGCCCTGTTCGGGCGCATGGGCCCTGTTCGGACGCATGGGCCTCTCAAACGCCTGAGGTCACTTAGGCGCATGGGAAGTCCAGACGCATGACTACTATTGGGGCGGTTGGACACTTAGGCGTTTGGGAAATCCCAGACGCATGGGAACTATTCAGACGGTTAGACACTTAGGCGTTTGGGTAATCCCAGATGCATGGGAACTATTCAGACGGTTAGACACTTAGGCGTTTGGGGAATCCCAGACGCATGGGAACTCTTCAGACGGTTGGACCCTGTTCAGGCGTATGGGCTTACTTAGCATTTTTCTAAGGCAATTTCAGACGGTTGGTGTACTGTTTAGGCGGTATGGCATCTCATTTTCACTTAAACGACATAAATCAGTCCCAAATTCGTCCTAAATCAAATTCCATGCTTAGTACTAACATTCTAGCATCATAACACATTCATAATCATAATAATCACATCATTTACTGTAACACCCAGAAAATTGACTGAGCAAGTCAAATAATAATAATGGGCTAGACGAGACCATTTAATAAAAACAGGATGGTTATTGGTGTTAGACCGGGTTAACCCTTCGAGTCATGAGCTTGACGGGTTTAAAGTCCCGGGAACGCCCGATGTATATATAGACGGATCAACTGAGCAACTCTCATTTGCACTCAACACCCAGTTTCTAGAGAGAGAGTGTAGAGAGAGAAAGTGCCGGATCGAGGCTCGGTTGGTCAAGAGATCGAAGATTTGTGTTCATGGACTTCCAAACAACGAGAATTCAGGTAAGAAACGTCGTTTGATTGTTCGTTTTGGTGGAAAACCCGGATTCTAGTTTTTGGGTTTTTGAAAGTGGCAAGAATCGCCCAGAAACTCGCGTTTTTATATAAGAAAACATGTAAAAAGCTTAGATATAGCTTTCTGGATGATAACCCAAGGTTTTGGGTGTAAAAGATTGAGTTTTGGGGTTAAAATGGGCTGATTCGTAATTTTCAGATCGTTCTGCGAATTTAAGGACTCATCCAGCGAATTTATAGATTCTTCCAGCGAAACTATGAGGTTTCATCCATCGAATTTATAGATTCGTCCCAGCGAAACTATAGTTTCGCCAATAAGTTCGCAGACATTGTTATCCAACGAAAGTTGGGCGAAACTGGCAGCAAAACTAGCAGCGAAACTGCTAGCGAAATTGCCAGCGAATTTAGCAGCGAAACTGCAGATCTTTCCAGCGAAACTGCAGGCGAATATAGCAGCGAAACTGCTAGTTACTTAGCGAAACTAGCAGCGAACTTAGCAGCGAAATTAGGCAGAAATTAACCCCTTTGAGTGTTAACTTATCTGCAGGTGGGGTAGTGCAACCCTCTCTTTTAAAGCTTGATTGAGAAACTACTCATCAAGTACAGGTGAGTTCTAGATCCCCTTATTTAAACGTTTTTCCATGATTTTTGGAGCTATTATGCATAGTACTCAGCCCGGCCCCAGCCAGGGGCGTTGCCCCTTGGACCCCACTAGGGGCTGCTGCCCCTAGGACCCCGTTATCAGGGGCTGCCGCCCCCGAACCCCCGCTATCCCGCGGAGGGTCGGTTACGTGTTAAGATGACTAGTACGGGGTATGTTGTGTACTTAGTAAGTTACGTATTATATATTAAGTGCCTTAGTATGTTAGTTCTATGTTTGGTTGGCGTTGGAAGGATGTTGGATCAATCGGGCAGTATTAGAAAGATTCCTGAAAAGCCCTACCCACCCATGTTGGACTTAGGATTTTCTAAGTGGTCTTAAGTGGTAGAATAGAGAGATAGGCCCTGTTATGATGTGATGGCCTATGCTTAATGTGTGCATGATGATGTGATGAAGTTTATGAATTGTATGCGTGTGAGTGATGTGTTATATTCCTTCGTTAAAGAGTTATAAAACATACGTATTATGTTTTATAATACATATTGTATGACTTTACGGGATATGATGAATGAATGAATAAAGTAATGAAAGTAAAGTATGATGTAACGAAGGGAAAGATAATGATAAAGTACAAACGAATGAATGCGATAAAGTACGAAACGAACGAATATATGGAATAATGAATGAATGAAAGGCTTGCAAGCAAGTGCATGAGGTGAGCGACTCTGTGTCGCAACAGACTCGAAGAGGTCCTTGTCGCGTACTACGGTATTGCAGGAGACAGGATCCAGATGAATGAGAAGAAGAATGGCTTGCAAGCAGAAGGAAAGGAGGTTAACGACTCATTGAGAGTTGTTAGCTCAACTGTGTGTGTATGTTATAGCGTGCAATCTTGGCTAACCTTTAAGGGGGACATAGACACAGTGGGAGTTCAGTTTTGGTAACTGCTCCGATACGTGCGATGTGGTATTTACTGTGTGCTATGTAGCGTGTGATTTTGGCCTACCTCATGTGGATTATGTAGCGTGCGATTTTGGCTAACCCATGAGATGGCGTGCGATTATGGCTAAACCCCCAGAGTTATGACACACAGGGAGAGTTGGTCTTAGTGACAACTCTATTGGTGCGAATTGCACGAGATGAGATAGTGAGGTGAGCAACTTTGTGTTGCAACAGACTCGAATGGAGTTCAATCCAGGTGATTGACTTGACGGGATCTTTGTCACGTATCCCGGTACAGACGTGAGTCGGGGATATTGCATGAGACAAGATCTAGATGAAAGAAAGAGAACCATGAAAGAAAGAAAGTATGAACCGAACAAAGGTTAAAGAACGTAATGAAAGTTAATGAACAAATGAATGAACGAACTATGATGAAGATAATAATAATAATTATTATCTGTATGTATGTATGATGTATGCTCACGAACGGAATACCATAATAAGAACGAAACGGGATCCTTGTCACTCGACCTCAGTAATCATGACTGTGTGCCATGAAGAGGGTAAATCGTGACCGGATCTAGATGGAAGTGAAAGATAGAGAATGAATGAAAGTTAAAGATAAAGAACGAATAGACGAAAGAAATGATCATACGTATGTAATGAACGCACGAAAGTAAGATAGGTACGCACGTACGTAATGAATGTATGAATGAAAGAAAGAATGCAAAGGTTAATGATGAACGGTACACGAACGAAAGCTAATGAATGAACGATGAAGATAATAATGATATTATCTATGTGTACGTATGTTGTGTGACCGCATTTATGTAAAGAACGGTTTAACGAAAGTAAAGTATTTTATTATAAAACTAGAACTCACTCAGCGTCGCTGACTTTTGTATGCATGATAGTTGGCAGGTATTTTGGTTGATGCTGAGGAGTTGCAGGCATGGATGCATAAGCTACTGGGAGTGTTTTGAGGCTGGCATCCATATTTGACATGTCATTGTATTTCGAGAAGAAAACGAATGTCGTAAAGTTATGAAATGACATGTTTTACTATTTAATGAATGTTTTAAATTCCGCTGCAAAGTAAATATGTGTTTTAAAATGTTTTATGTGCGATGAACGACCAACCGTAAGGTGCCCGGGAACGGGGCCTTACATTTACCCTCTAAACATACACCCATCCATATACACGTTCACACACACATACGGGTAGAAATATAATCTTATAAAAACACATACACATGCATTTTCCAGCCCTAAAATTTGTTAAAAACATGTTAAAAAGGGATTCTAGAACAAACCTTAGTCTGTTTTTGGACTTAAACCCTTCTCTTGACCCTTCTCAGATGTTTTCAACACCTAAAACCCATACACACACAACCCGAACACACAATCACATTTATATTTATAAGCATACAACCAAGTCTAGAATCGTCTAAAGCATCATAAATTTAAGAATTCTTACCAAAAACTTCGAAGTTCTTGTTTCTTCTAAAATTCCCAAGAGTTTCTACTCTCTCTCTTTCTCTCTCTAACAAAATCCGAATGCCAGGGTGTAAGAAGCAGCATGGGCGGCCATGTTGCTTTATTCACCAACTTTTTAAAAGTTGTGTCCTTTTGGACACTTTCAACCCTTCAACTTGGGTTAACTTGCATTTTCTTTCTTTTCCTTTACTTTTATTATTTCTTTTTACCTAAAAAAATAACCGGGTGTTACAAGTCCACCCCCTTATATAGGTTTTGTCCCCGAAACCTGTTATTCCTCAAACAGATGAGGGTAATGCTGCCTCATCTTTCCTTCAATCTCCCATGTAGACTCAGATCCCTTTCTGTGCTTCCATTATACATGCACCAGAGGAATCACTTTATTTCTTAGCCTCTTCTCCTTACGATCAATGATCGCCACTGGTTGCTCCACGTAATTGAGCCGTTCATCCACCTCGATTTCCTCCAGTGGTATGATCATGTCCTCGTCGGCTAAACACTTCCGCAGATGAGATACATGGAATGTTGGATGAATTCCACTCAACTCATCGGGTAGTTCTAACCTATAGGCCACCTCTCCTACTCGAGTAATGATTCAGAAAGGCCTTATATACCTTGGGCTCAACTTGCCCCGCTTTCTAAACCGAATGATACCCTTCCAAGGTGAGACTTTCAACATAACCCTGTCTACCACCTGGAACTCAATCGGTCTACGCCTCTTATCGGCATACGACTTCTGCCTATCCTTAAGTGCCTTCATGAAAGCTTTGATCTTTTCGAGCTTCTCAGTCATAGCCTTGATCACCTTAACGCTTCCCAACTCTCCCTGACCAATATCACCCCAGCAAATAGGTGTCCTACATCTCCTACCATATAACATCTAGTAGGGTGGCATGCCAATGCTGGCATGATAACTGTTGTTGTATGAGAATTCTGCTAACGGCAGATGGTAATCCTAACTCCCTCCGAAATCGATCACGCACAAGCATGTCCTCGAGTGTCTGGATCGTCCTCTCAGACTGACCGTCAGTCTAAGGATGATAAGCCATGCTGATGTGTAGTCTCATTCCCATCGCATCGTGGAATTTCTTCCAAAACTTAGATGTAAACCGAGTGTCACGATCAGACACAATAGACACCGGCACCCCATGACGAGCTACAATCTCTTTGATAAATAGATCCGTGAGTCTCTCAGATGAATACGTCTCTCGGATCGGTTGGAAGTGGACACTCTTCGTCAAACGATCAACTATCACCTATATAGCATCATACCATTTCGGGGTACATGGTAGCTTCGTAATGAAGTCCATGGTAATATGCTACCACTTCCACTCGGGTATATCCAACGGTTAGATTTTCCCGTACGGCTTCTGGTGCTCCGCCATCACCTGCAAACAGGTATGACATTTACTCACATACTCCGCTACGTCGCGTTTCATACCCGGCCACCGGTAATCTTTCTTCATATCGTGATACATCTTGGTAGCACCGGGATAAATGGAGTATCGAGTTTTATGAGCCTCGTCCATGATCTTTCCACGTAGATCCTCGTAATGAGGAATCCATATTCGCCCATATCATGTTCTAACACCGAATGTGTTTTCACCCAACTCTGCGACTAGGCCTCTCATTCTATCAGAGTTAAGACGGTCCTCTTTTAAAGCCTCGTCTTGGAACTCCTTGACCTGCGTCATCCCGTCAAAGGTCATAATTAGCTGATAAGCCTTCACCCGAATCGGCTCGGGTCTCTCTTTTCGGCTAAGGGCATCTGCCACCACGTTGGCCTTGCCCGGATGGTAATGGATCTCGCAGTCATAATCTTTAATGAGCTCTAACCACCTTCTCTGCCTCATGTTGAGATCCTTCTACTCAAAGAAGTACTTTAAGCTCTTGTGATTGGTGAAACATTTATTAACCCTAGTCAACCATTGTGGTAAAACCCTAATTGCACAGACTCCCATAAAATTCCTGAAAATTTTCTAAGCGTTGGACGCATGGGCCCTATTCGGGAGCATGGGCCCTGTTCGGACGCATGGGCCTCTCAGACGCATGAGGTCACTTAGGCGCATGGGAAGTCCAGACGCATGACTACTATTGGGGCGGTTGGACACTTAAGCGTTTGGAAAATCCCAGACGCATGGGAACTATTCAGACGATTGGACAATTAGGCGTTTGGGGAATCCCAGACGCATGGGAACTATTCAAACGATTGGTGTACTATTTAGGCGGTTGGACATCTCATTTTCACTTAAACGACATAAATCAGTCCCAAATTTGTCCTAAATCAAATTCCATGCTTAGTACTAACATTCTAGATCATTACACATTCATAATCATAATAATCACATCATTTACCCTCAAAACATACACCCATCCATATACACGTTCATACACATATACGGGTAGAAACATAATCTTATAAAAACACATACACATGCATTTTCCAGCCCCAAACTTTGTTAAAAACATGTTAAAAAGTTGATTCCAGAACTCACCTTAGTCTGTTTTCGGACTTAAACCCTTCTCTTGACCCTTCTCAGATGTTTTCAACACCTAAAACCCACACACACACAACCCGAACACACAATCACATTTATAAGCATACAACCAAGTCTAGAATCGTCTAAAGCATCATAAATTCGAGAATTCTTACCAAAAACTTCGAAGTTCTTGTTTCTTCTAAAATTCCCGAGAGTTTCTGCTCTCTCTCTCTTTCTCTCTCTAACAAAATCCGAATATCAAGGTGTAAGAAGCAACATGGGCGGCCATGTTGCTTTATTCACCAACTTTTTAAAAGTTGTGTCCTTTTGGACACTTTCAACCCTTCAACTTGGGTTAACTTGTATTTTCTTTCTTTTCCTTTGCTTTTATTCTTTCTTTTTACCTAAAAAAATAATCGGGTGGTATATTCATACTAGGCAATTGAGGGTATTAGTCATACTTAATCCTAATTATGACTCCGCATATTTAGCCGAGTATGAGCGTATCTTGTGAGAAGTGTGGATTTTTACATGATAATAATCTATACTAACTAATCCATTGCTTGCTAGGATATCATTCGATACATGGTTAAAATGTTTACATTTGGATGAAATCATTTTTACTTGTGTATTTTCCGAAAGACATATTTATCATTTGATTTATTTGATTTTTGGTGGAATTGTCATTTTAAGTGAATTTGCTTGAGGACAAGCAAAGTTCAAGTGTGAGGATATTTGATGTGCTCTAAATTATACATAAAAACCCTATCAAAATCACATCAATTGTCCCTTAATATCTTCCTTAAAAGGATAATTATGTACTTAAAAACGTTAAATTGTGTTTTTAGGTATTGAAAAGGTCAAGATGGACAAAAGGAGCAAATTTAACAAAGAATTGAAGAAATCTGAGCTTTCGAATCCAAGCATAGGGCCGTGCCTCATTAAGCACGCCCCCATGTCTTGCTTGAAACACACCCCGTGCTAAATTTGGCACACCCCCGTGTTTGGACATCTGACAGGACAAAAGTAATGTCCCCTAAATTTGGCACACCCCCGTGCTAAATCACGAACTTGATCTGTGGCTGCAGTGTCAAACGTTTTATGATGCAGTCAGCGGAGCATACAATCAAGCTGTAGACTCTTAATGGCCATTAACATGCTACCACATGGACTTTCATTTTTTTTTAAATTTCAACCCATACACGACCTTTTGACTATTTGTACGTTTATTCTTCGATTAGTTGTATATTATAATGCAAAACTCCGCTTTTGAATGAAGATGTAAATAATAGCGTCGTAACGTTATATTCAGAATTTTATAAATATTGTTAAAGTTATAAGTGAAAATAATATATGTTATTAACTAATTATTAAGTAAATCCCTACCAATCAAACAAAGTAAAAAAAAAAGTGTAAATTTTTACTTAAAAACTAATTAAAAAACTGAAAAACTAAGAATATGAAGAAACATGAGTTTTTAATTAAGAAAATTTAAAAGAAAAAATATGAAAACTTAAAAAAATAAAGAATGGGCTGAAAAGTTAAGCATGATAGGCTTTTAAAGTTATAAGTGAAAATAATATATGTCATTAACTAATTACTAAGTATAGACGATTAAAAACTCCCTACCAATCAAAATAATTCAAAAGAAGAGTGTAGATTTTTACTTGAAAAGCAATTAAAAAACTGAAAAACTAAGAATATGAAGAAACATGAGTTTTTAATTAAAAAAATTTAAAATAAAAATATGAAACCTTAAAAAACTAAGGAATGGGCTGAAAAGTTAAGCGTGATAGGCTCGAATACTAGCTGAGAGCTTCGGTATAGAAAGCTCAAACCACTTTGCTAAACATTCACAAATTCAAATTTGCTAAACATTCACAAAGCTCAAGCCATTAACATGCTACCACATAGGCTTTCATTTTTTTTCAAATTTCAAGCCATACACGAACTTTTGACTATTTGTACGTTTGTTCTTCGATTAGTTGTATATTATAATGCAAAACTCCGCTTTTGAATGAAGATGTAAATAACAGCGTTGCAACATTATATTCAGAATTTTATAAATATTGTTAAAGTTATAAGTGAAAATAATATATGTCCTTAACTAATTATTAAGTAAATCCCTACCAATCAAATAAATTCAAAAGAAGAGTGTAAATTTTTACTTGAAAACAAATAAAAAAACTGAAAAACTAAGAATATGGAGAAACGTGAGTTTTTAATTAAGAAAAATTAAAAGGAAAAATATGAAAACTTAAAAAAATAAAGAATGGGCTGAAAAGTTAAGCATGATAGGCTTTTAAAGTTATAAGTGAAAATAATATATGTCCTTAACTAATTACTAAGTATAGACTATTAAAAACTCCCTATCAATCAAAATAATTCAAAAGAAGAGTGTAGATTTTTACTTGAAAAGCAATTAAAAAACTAAAAAACTAAGAATATGAAGAAACATGAGTTTTTAATTAAAAAAATTTAAAAGAAAAATATGAAAACTTAAAAAACTGAGGAATGGGCTGAAAAGTTAAGCGTGATAGGCTCGAACACTAGCCGAGAGCTTCGACGTAGAAAGCTCGAACCACTTTGCTAAATGGAGATCAAGTACAAGTACGATGATCAAAAGGATGATGTATCATATTTCAATAAGAAGATGGTGACAAGAGTGAAGGAGCTACAAAGCCTAAGGCAGTGATTAGAAGAAGCTAAACCTAAGGGGGAGTATTATTAGGTCTAGAAATCTGTATAGGTTTAGTTTCTTAAATCAATCAGTGTAATATCTTTTATAACTTCTTATCATTATGTATGCAATATGTGTGTATAGGTTAACCAATATGTTTTGTGTTAATTTATATGTATGTAGCAGGGAAATCATGAGTATTGGCCAATTCCAAGGAACTGACCAAGTGTTGGAAACATCTGCGGACGAACAATATGTTCTTCCGTAGATCATGTAGAACAAGACAAGGTACTCCGTGGAACTCCTGCGGAAGCTTCACAAGATAATCCTTCAAGTTCATGCAATTCACCAAGGAAGAATGACATGCTACGGATGAACAAGTGCAACACCTGCGGAAGACAAGTATTCCTGCAGAAGAAGAAGAAGTCTGTTACGGAAGAAGTAACTTCCGGCGAAAGAACAAAATTGTTGCGGAAGACCAAATCCCTGCAGAAGAACAACTTGGTGTATTTCACCAAAATACATCAAGTCAACATAAGTCAACTCTAAAGTAAAAGTCAACATCTATGGATGACTTATACTTTAGTCAGAGAATGTCGCATAATAACATTCTCTGAATAACAACCTTACCCTGATAAGGAAGTTATAGTTTCCAAATCAGTAAACCCTAAGCCTATAAATACAAGGCTTAGATACACAATTAAATAAGCTGATTGCCTACAATCAAACATCAATCAAACCCTAGCAGCCGCAATCATATTCACAACAATACATTCATATCAATACCAACATTAGAACATTAGCAATAGCAAAATCATTCATTGGTCAATGTAATCATTCATCAATAGTTAATGAAAAATATTTGTTAATATTTATATTTGTTCCTCGTTTGATATTCATTGGTTTAAGTATTACATCTGTTCTTCACTTTATTGATTTGTTTGTTTAATCATACGTATTCGATTAATCAAGCAACAAACTTTGATAGTTCCACGATCATTGTTTTGTTAATAACTAAGCTGATAATACCCTGCACGATCCTTGGATTCACAGATAGGCTCGAACACTAGCCGAGAGCTTCGGCGTAGAAAGCTCAAACCACTTTGCTGTACATTCACATTTGTTATTTGATGCCATCTTTGCATATTTAATTATATTTAAAAAAATCATTGTAGAAACCGACATTGCAATTTTATTACATATACAATTGGTTGGCGATAGCAAAATCAAATAAATCTTTTATTATTAAAACTAAAGGATATATAATTGGTTGAAGCAATTTAACATTTTTCTATAGACACTAATGATATAGAACAAGAATCAATCATAGCAATGCTAAATGCATTTTTTTCTATGTGTTTTAATAGAGAATATGAATGCTTTTATGGTTGGCTAAACCTACCTCCATTATTTGAATTTCCATCTTACAACCCTTGAAAACATTAAATCAATGTGTTTTTTTTTGTTTTTTAGTATGAAAAGAAAGAATGTAACAGATGTGACAACTTATGAAGATGGTGAGGGTAGCAACAAGTAAAGTCAAGAAGTGAGGGCATTGTTACTTTGTTATCACAACTCATACAATAAACTTAACTCGTATTTTGTAAGAGTACGGTGCATATTTGAATAAACCAAAAGAATTACAAAATGAAATTTTGACTCGTATAATGTCACAGTTCTCATAAGATACGATAAAAACATAACCAAAGGTGTTGACAAACAACGATAGCCTCAAACTCATATTTCATTCAACTAAAGACTAAATTTCTACTTTGATGTTTTCTCCTTTAGTGTTTTCGTTTATGCGATATCTTTTTAGATACAATGGCTTGATACGTAGACCTATAAACCTAATACCCATAAATTCTTAAGCCCTTAAAGCCTAAGAGGCCTTAAAGTCCATCAAGTTGAAGGCCAAACACGTAAAGCTCGTAAAGACTTGAAGGAGGGTATAACTTACAGTCTAAAGTCTAAGACCAAGGGCATAAAATGTTAAATTTATAAAACCTAAGGCCCGTAAACTCTACAGCTTTAAGTCTCACTAAGCGTTAAGCATTTAAACATAGCCTCTTTTGAGCCTCACAAGTAAGGCTTTAGCTTTTAAATGTAGTCATCTTTATGTTTTATGGCTTTATATCTTAAACCTTAGGACTCAGGCTTTGAGGTTTCTTAGGCTCTAGGCCTTATATCTTAAAAGCATGAGGCACTATACGACTCAAATATTACAAGCACACATCGAGCTTCATACTTCATAGGCATCATCGTTAGGTCTCACAAGATAGGCCTAAGGCTTCATGCTTACACTTACGTATTCAGGTCTTATGCTTAATGGGATTTTAGGCTTTAAGCCTCACATGTTAGGGATTCAACTTTAGGCTTTAGGCGTTATTGTAGTCTCCATCAAATTATTATGCTTCATAGAACCTAGGCCTCAAACTTTATGGGCCTCACGTGTAAGGCTTTAAGCTTTAGGTTCTATTTACACCCTTAGCGACCTTGAGCTTTAGAGCCTCATGTATTATCAACCACACTTGAGGCTTTTAGAATTAAGGTTTATACTTTACAATTGAGTATTGATTCTAAATAAATTTCATAACAAAACATATGAGAAAAATAAAATAGTGCTGGTATATTCAATATTTTTAGTAAAATATGATATACCAAAAATTACAAAAAGAAGCAGATTTAAAATTAGATCAATTTTAAATAAGAATTACCAAATCATATATAATTTTAAGCCCGGGTGGGGTCTTTGTGAGGGGCGTGCTAGTGTGAGGGCACGCTTTATCAAAACGCTACTGTGACAATCCTCATGTTCAGATTCAACCTCGCGAGAGTATTTAAATGTTTTAGCTTAGCTTGATATTAAATAAAAATACTGTGATTAGAAATATATTTAGAATAAAAATTTTTATAATTTTACGTGGCTTATGCTATGATAATAAATATTTATAGTATGCACGTGTTATTTTATGTGAAATTGTATAAGCTTATGTGTGACTTTATATGTCTTTTTGGTTTTTGAAATGACGGTACTGATGGTTCTCGGTTAAATACAACTGAATCAGCTAATTTAAATAATTGGTTAGCACAATAAAAAACAATTTTTATTAATTTATCACGTAATCATTTAAATATTATCAAACATACTCTTAACTAAAAAAACAAACTTTTAAAAATATTTATTATCCCGTCGCACCGCCGGTTACACCCGGCAGTAGAATAGAATAGAATAAAATACATCTCTTCGTTTGGGAGGTGTTTGGAAGAGCTTTTTTTTTCTCCTTTTAACTTATTTAAGAAGTGAAATGATAAAAATACCCCTCAATAAGTAAAAATTTTAGCTTATTGATTTATTTAAGGGTATTTTTGTCTTTTTACCCTTAAATAAGTCAAAAGGAGAAAAAAAAAAACTCTCACACACCCCCTTGATTTCTATTTTCTAGAAAACCCCCTTTTCCCTTGTGTCCGTTCTCGATCTGATTGAAAAATCAGCCCTCCATGATTTCACTTCTGGTTGGTACAACACTTTCACGCGATCTGCCGGAAGATCTTCTCATCATCAACTGCTGCTTCTGATTCGATTCATGCTCCTCTTGATCTCGATTTACACTGGCTTTGTTTGACTTTAGAGATTGTCGCAGCCGAAATGGATCAGTTCGATGCGTATTTTAGAAGAGCAGATTTGGATCGCGATGGAAGAATCAGCGGAGCAGAAGCTGTTGCTTTCTTTCAGGGTTCTAATTTACCCAAGCCCGTGCTTGCACAGGTTCTAATAATTCAACTCCTCTCTGTTGTTTGTATCCAACCACCGCTGTATCTGATTTGAGATTACATGCTTCACTTACTCGATAGTTTAGGAGAATTCTGACAGATCGTTGAATCTTAAGGAGAATTCGTATCATGTCTTGAGATCACAACTCACCTTGCCTGAATTTCGATTCGTTAGCATCTATAGGAACCGTAGGTACATGAATTCAGTTGACTATAGAGGAAGCCAGAAATGTCTATGGATTAACATGATACTTTTTGTCCCAATTGTTGGTTGGTCTGTTGCTTTTAACAAACTCAGATAAACGCAGTATTTGGCAAATGTAACAACGACTTCTTATCTGGTGGAATTGCTTTTTTACCCTAGATTCATATGTAAAGGATCTACTTCTTCTGTGCCTAGGGCCATCAAACCCATGGTCACAAGTGCATTATCCTCTTTAATTTTATTTTTGTTTTATACTATTGAGTATGCTTTTAGTTGAAACTCTTCCATTTGGACCAAATTCTTATTAGGCTACGTGGCTTTGCTAATGATATTATAGCGGTTGGTGGTTGCATCTCTAATGCTGTGTATTTTCGAGAGAAAAGGTCGAGAGAGAAAAATAATTTTAACATTTTGTGTTCCCGAGTTGGAAAGAAGAGAGGGTAGAAATGAAGACATACACCCCTTTCTTTTCTCTCCTCTCCAAACTCAGGAACACATTGTTATAGTATGGATAGGAAAAACAGTGCTTCTTATTATGTTCAAGAAAACATAATTCTTGAAGATGTGTGGTAATTCCTTTTGGGTTTTGGGTATTTCAAATGTGGTCATTGCTATTGCAAGTTGAGATGAAATGATGAATACATAGAGTTTCCTATGGAAATTGCAAGTTGCAACTTTAGACTTCACACAATTACCTATAGTTTAAGAAATGTTTCTGTCTAAAGTACTTTCCATAGTGTCCACATAGACCACTCTTTTTGGCCTATGTTTATAATTTGTAGAAATCACAATCAACTAGGTACATTTATCTTGAATTTCAAAAGCAAATGAAAATTTTCATCTTTCATGAAAAAACCCAAAACTAATATCATTGCATTGTCCACGAGGTGGAGGATGTTCTGGGGTGAAAGGTTATAAGCTACGTAGTTTTAATATCAATCACAAAGCTTATGTTCGTTGAAAATGGTGATTTGACTACTATAACCATAATCGAATGTAGTAAATCCTATTTACAGCAAAGCTACTGATGGGGTCTAGGGAGGTTGAGATGTAAGCAGACATTACTCTATCCTAGGGATAGATATGCTGCTTCCAGCCCGACCCTAGACTTAAATGCATATATGACCAAAGCACCAATAAGAAGAGAACACAATGCTTGGTATGTTTATAATATATAGTAGACCACAAGAAGCACAACATAAGCAGCAATACAATGATGAACAAGAAGCACACAATGACTATAATCTATCAAGCAACAGACAATCAACAATTAATATGTTATAAAAAACAAAAAGGAACATACTATGAGCAAAAACAAGGATCAATAAGCAATTATATAAACTCGAAAAAGAAGGTTATGAACAACGACTTAACGTTTTAAGCGTTTCTTCTTGTCTTCTTCCTTTCATTTGACACGTCACCTTTTCTTGCTGGCTACTTCCTTTACTGCTCTAACTGGCATAGTCATCTCTCTCCTTTTCACATGCCCAAACCATTTAATCTCGTCTCCCTTATTTTATCCATTTTAGCAACTCCTAACCTATATCTAAAAATCTCATTTTGCATCCAGTTTAACCTTGTGTGCCCACACATCCACCTTAGCATCCTCATCTATGCTACTTCCATATTGCGTGCATGTGTCTTCTTGATGACCCAACAGTCTGTTCCATATATCAAAATCAAAGTATCAGACTTGGAGCTTATCATGTACAAAAGACATATGAAGTCAAAAGCAGACTTGGGGCTTCATTCAATTATAGTCTTGTTCAAAACCATGCAAGAAATATTCTATGATTTTTATTTTTCAAACTCTAATGTTTTGGATTATCAATCTATAGAGTTTTGCACTAGTTAGGTTAGGGCTCTCAACACATGAACAGTTAAACATTTTTAGGCAAGCTTCTAGTTGTGGATGCGGTGGACTTGCATAATCTGTTTGATTGCATTTTGTTGTGGCAAATTGTCTATTTGCATATCATATTGCGATGCGCAGGCAGTTCAATGTCTTATGGTTGTTGAATAATGAGTCAAAACAGGCTCTGGTAAAAATGCCTAATTTTTTATTTTTTTTTGAACAGGTCGGTTTAAGTTGATCCACCACATTTTTTTTTACCAATTATTGTCATTGATTTAATGGACAATGACTGTATTACATGTGATTACAATTTAAGCTTTGGGCTGTGTTTCTTTATTACATATTATTTGATTGCAGATATGGCAGCATGCTGATCAGAACCGTACCGGCTTTCTTGGCCGTCAAGAATTCTATAATGCCCTTAAGCTTGTTACAGTGGCACAAAGTAAAAGAGAACTAACAGCTGAAATTGTGAAGGCTGCATTATATGGGCCTGCTTCTTCTAAATCCCTGCCCCACAAATAAACCTTACAGCACTTGCAGCAGCTCAACCAAATCCAATTGCCCAACGGCCTCCCACACAGCAGCCTGGAGTTGTCAATTCAATGGGCCCACTTCCTCCTACACAGCAGCCTGGGGTTAGCAATTCAATGGGCCCACGTCTTCCTACACAGCAACCCGGAGTCATCAATTCAATGGCCACACGTCCTCCTACACAGCAGCCTGGGGTTGTCAATGCAATGCAACCTCAAAGTTTTGGCTTAAGGTCACAAGTGCCTCCAAATTCAGTGGCTCCACGTTCAGTGGGTCCACCTTCCTCTACACAGTATTTTGCACCTCAAGGAAATCAATCAATGAGGCCACCACCTCCTACTGGTCCTCGTCCAGCGCAGGGTGTTGATAATCCTAATTTCCCGCCAGGCGGGCTGGTGGGTTCCGGTTTATCAAACTCTAATGTCTCAGGTGATTGGCTTGGGGGCCGTGGTGTTAGGACTCCTGTAGCTTCATCACAGATCCCGAATAGTGCAATCAGCTCTACTTCACCATCTTTCCCGAATCCTAGACCATCAGTTGTAGGAAATGGAATTGTTTCTGACCGGATGTTTGGAGGTGACGTGTTTTCTGCTTCCCAAACATCATCCAAACCATCATCGTCACCAATGCCAACTAATACTGCCAGCACTCCACAAGCAGTCGTTCCTGTAAATTCTGAGTCTCAGACTCCAGCGAAGATTGATCCGCTTGGTGCATTAAATGCTTTTACAAGGCAGCCCACAGCGGCTCCAGTACAGCCATCAACAGCAATACCTTCTGTTGCAAGACCAAGTCAACAGGGTCAAATGCAAAATCCACAAGGGCCAGCTCAAACTTCCAATATGTCACAACCTCAGTGGCCAAAAATGACACGTGCTGGTGTTAATAAGTATATGAAAGTGTTCATGGAAGTTGACTCTGACAGAGATGGGAAAATCACTGGTGAACAGGCACGCAGTTTATTTTTGAGTTGGAGACTACCAAGGGGTACGCATAAACTCTTAGTGCCTAAAGTTTTATTATTCAAGCCTTAAAAATGTTCTTTCTTATAAACTAATTGCTTTACAATATTGCTTGTCTCTATAATAAATTTCATTTTAATTGGATTTTTCTACAGAAATTTTGAAACAGGTTTGGGACTTGTCTGATCAAGATAATGACAGCATGCTTTCATTGCGGGAGTTCTGCATAGCTCTATATCTGATGGAGAGGTACAGAGAAGGCCACAGTCTTCCACCAACACTTCCGAGTAACGTCTTGCTTGATGAAACTCTGTTGTCTTTAACTGGTCCACCCCATGGACCTCCACCGGCTGGTTGGGGAGCTACTCCTGGTATTAGCTCCATTCCTAATATTTCATTGTGGATTAGTGGTTCAATTAAAGTAATTATTTCTAAATGCATGAAAATTGATATAGATGCTATGTTACTTTGAAAACGGCTAGTTTCATAGTTCTAGAAAGTTATAATGATTGCTTGAAAGTTTGATTGATGAACAAAAGTTGCTTAAACTTTTCCCTCAAACCAATTGTGAATCTTATCCTGTCTTTAGGTTCTGCTCCGCTGCAGCATCAAGGGATGCCTGGTGGTCAACCAACATCTCATGGGCCTCTTCGTGGCTCCCAACCGATGCAGTTTAATCAACAGAAAGGACCTGCACCCTCCTTAGATGCACATCCCCTCAGTAACGGTGGTGATCAAAATACTTCCCATTCAATTTCTCGAGAGACACCTGAAGCAGAAAAAGTGGTAAACTTCTCTTCTTTCATGATAAGTTTGAAATTTATTTACTTTCAGTTTAAGATCTGAACTATTATGTTTCAGAATACAAGATGCTACTTTCAGTTTAAGATCTGAACTATTATGTTTCAGAATACAAGATGCTCTATAGCGGTCATGACTTATTTGGGATGAATTAGTTTTTTCTTTTTTTAACTCTTTTTTTCCTTTTGGGGTTCAGGATGTCTGGGGTCTTTGTGCTACAAATAGTATTATTTGGAACTACTTGAATCATTCCATTGGGATTTTATTCGTGCAATATCTTTTATGAGCTTTAGAATGTTCACTGTTGGTGCTTGTTTTATTTGTGTTGAAAGGGTGATGATAAGGTGATTCTGGATTCCAGAGAAAAGATGGCGTTCTACAGGAACAAGATGCAAGATCTTGTGAGTAGTCAATCCTTATATTTTTCTTTTTGTTTCCTATTTTTGTAACATATGCTATTAACTTGTTTTAAATTTATCACATACTGTTGATCTTTATATACACACATTAATCTCAATATGAATATGCATGTCAGTATGTGTAGATACATATGTGTGTTCATATATTTATTTGAGATATGCCATTTTTCTTATTTTCAATCTTTTTTACTTATCTCTTATCAGGTGTTATACAAAAGCAGATGTGATAACCGCCTCAATGAGATTACTGAACGTGCTTTAGCTGATAAACGTGAGGTATTCTTGAGATTAGTTACCATGTCTTATTTCTGTCCTTTAGTTTTCTTTCTTTCTCCTGTTCCTAGAAATACTTCACCATTTTATTTCAGGCAGAGATGCTTGCCAAGAAATATGAAGAGAAATACAAACAGGTGGCAGAAGTGGCTTCTAAATTAACTATTGAGGAGGCATCTTTCCGTGATATTCAGGTATTCTCTGACACAAGATATATTTATATTATATATTTATATTATGTACATTTATACGGTTATTGAAACTTATAATGTTGATACTTGATACAACTACTGTTATGATTCTTATTATAGTGCTTTAAGTTTTTAAATGTTCTGGGAATATTTGGCGTTATTTATCTTCATTTTCATTTCACCATGTTATGGGCTCTATCCTAAGACTTCTCACATTAAACAAATGGGACGCTGAACATTACATCTATCTTCACACCATACAAGACGTAACGAAAAAAAAAAATGGTTCAAGTTATTGGTGGCAAATTGGGTAGGTTGAGAAACGGGTTAAAACAAGTAATTATAGGAAGCATCAAAACAGGTTGGGTTGGGAAATATGGTTAAACTTAAAGACCTATTTATTCAACAATAATCCAATTTTGTTTGAAAAAAGCAAGTTAGAATGTTGTAAACACTTAACTTCTAAACTGTTTGGCCCCTTTCCTTTTTACGTATCTTTAAAATTTCATGAGTTTAATAAGTTTATAAACTATAACCCATATTGACCGTTTTCCAGATAAACATGTTCAAATTGCCCCTACTAAAAGTTCTCAAGCCTAACAAATAGCATTCTGCTATCACTTTCTACTGTACTTAATGTATCTGTTAAGTGTAAAAATATCTTTTTATTACCATGAGTCTGAGCATGAAGCACATGAACTTCAACAAATATATAATCCCACATTTTTCTTAATTCAATTAAAATTATTGTTGACCTCCATAGGAAAGAAAAATGGAGTTGAATCAGGCACTCATTAAAATGGAACAGGGTGGCAGTGCTGATGGTATCCTTCAAGTAAGTTTAAACATATTTCTGTGAAAACAGACTCCTTTTATTTTTCCTTATTTCGAGTTTAATAAATAATAGAAGTTAAAATATTAAAATATTGAACATATTCATTGTCCAGGTTCGTGCTGATCGTATACAATCAGATCTTGAGGAACTACTAAAGGCTTTAGGAGAGCGTTGCAAGAAGCATGGAATCGATGTCAAATCAACTGCAGTTATTGAGCTTCCACAAGGTATTTTCTTTCATCTCAATACGATCGGGATATTAATTAGCAATATCTGCACTATTTAATTATATATTATATAGTATGATAATCAATGTTTTTGTTTATAAAGGTTGGCAGCCTGGAGTTCCAGAGATATCAGCAGTGTGGGATGAGGATTGGGACAAATTCGAAGATGAAGGTTTGGCATTCTTTCTATTTGAGTCGCCATATTTAAGAGGCGGTGATTTCAACCTCCAAAAATGTTTTATAATGAAAAAAAATTATCACATGAATGATATAGTTTTAATATCTACAACATTTACTCGTCTTTATTTTCTTCACCATATGCGCATTTTACATTAACATGCTTATATTGACAGGGTTCCAACTTGATGTTGCAAATGCCAAATCCACACCACAGGATGAAAATTCGTCTCCAGGGGATAACATGTCTCAGGATTCATATTCAAATAATGATGGCAAGTCAGAGAAGCGTTATGAAGCTGAATCTGCATATGCACATAGTGAAGATGAGTCGGCAAAAAGTCCAGCTGGTAGTCCCACAACACAAAAAATATTTGAAAGTCCAACCAAGGAGGATTCGTTTGGGAAAAACTTTGATGCAGAAACAGAAAGGTAACTAGTGTGTAATATTTTATTTTCTACTCTGCACAGTTTTTACTATGTTAAATGCAATGATATCTTCTACCTTACTTGGTGAAAAGAACTAAACATGCATAGCATATAAGAACTGTTCTCGATTCTCATTTTCCAAATTTTTTGTCTTGTTTAACTAGGAGCTTTGACGACCAAGGATGGGGTACTTTTGACAACAATGATGATGTGGACTCGGTGTGGGGATTCAATAATGACGCCACTAAGGTTAGTTAATTTTTAAATTATTGTATCAAACTTAATGGATAGCTATAGCCATAAGATTAATTGAATGCTATAAGTTATAACTCATGATGGAAACACACTACGTATGTTAATAGCAGATGAAAGATAAATGCACTTTAGAGTGAAGTTTTATCTCAAGATACTTATATAGAATGCCGCTATTTTTGGCTGGTCAGCCGGTGATAATATACTTGAAATATGGAAATAAATATTGGTAAAGCCTAAAAGTTTAAGGGAAAGTCGAACGGATCAGAAGGCATTTGTTTTTTTTTTTTTTTTTTTGTCATACCAGCCCTACTTTTCTAACTAGACTGATCTGTTTTATTATATACCCTTTAAATGGTATCACTTAGGAAAGCTATGCTTTTATTTATAGTGCAAGATTAATAAATATAAACTCTTTTTAATACCGAGGTTCGCATTTTAAATCACAATCTCAACAAACCTGAACAAGCTTGAGATATTTTGAACCACATTCTCATCCCCAAAATGAACCAAATTAGGGTGTTCATCAGTTTGGAAACCAGACCAATAGTTGGGAGTTCAAAGTTGGGACATAACCCTTTTAACTTGAAATATATAAACCTAAAACAATTTTGATTCAATCACAAGAAAGAAAAAAACCACCTTTGCTTTCGGTTAAATTGAACAAGAAATGGGTTGTGGAAGGAATCTTGAACCAAGAATCTAACTGAAACGGTTCAGGTTCAGGTTTGTCACATTAGGATTTTTTTTTATCACGCATATACTTCATAGCAGTCGTAAATGACTTTTATGCCCTTGCAAATAACCCAATTTTCACAGGATACCAATAATGAGAAGCATGGAGAGAGTTATTTCTTTGACTCCAATAGCTTCACTGCAAGCCCAAGGAGAACCGATTCCCCTCAGGCCAATAGTTTCTTCCAAACGAAAAGTCCATTTGGGTTTGATGATTCTGTCCCTGGCTCACCGGCTTCTAGAGCGGCCACATCACCTCGCTACAGTACGGGGGCTGCAGAGAATTCTTTCTTTGATAATTTCTCGCGGTATGATTCATTTAGTGCCACTGATCGTGGTTCTCCCAAACAAGAAACCTTCTTGAGATTTGATTCCATGAGCAGCAGCACACAGGATAATAACTTCTCGCGATTTGACTCGATGAGCAGCACCACTCAAGACCGTAATTTTGCAAGGTTCGATTCTATGAGTAGCAGTGTAGGTGGTTTTGATCATGGTCAAGCCTACTCATTTGATGACGCCAGCCCATTCGGGTCAAGTGAACCATTTAAGGTGTCATCAGATAGTCAAAGCAGGAAAAATGAATCTGATAAATGGTCATTCTAGTTTGGAGTCTGGAGATGTTATAGAACGGGGGTTGAGGGAACGGGATGCCGTTTAGTTTTGTTTTTCTTTATCTTTTTTGTTGTATTGGCTTTGTTTAGTTGTGATTGTATTGCTTGTTTCATGGTTGGCGCAATTCTTAAAGACTACAATGTCTGTTTGGTATAATTTTGACTAGAATCTATTATTTTTCGATCGTGATTGCTGTAAAATATTTGGTTTTCATTCGGTTCCGTTGTCGATATCAGTTTGTTAATTTTAAATTTTGTGGGTCCAAGTGAGCAGTCTTGAGTGACGCTTATTACCTTTGCAAAAAACATGTCCATGCAGGATGCTAATCACAATAAGCATGGAGGTTGGAGAGTTATTGCTTTGAGTCTTTACCCCAGTAGCTTCACTACAAGTCCAAGAAGACTTGCTATGAGAGTAACATAAATTATTTGATAATTTTAGGAGGTATGATTTAGCGTCGCTAAGTCTGGACCACTAACGATTTAGGTGGTTAAGGTGAAAACATGTCCTATACAAAATGAGCACGAGTTGAAGATAGTATCAGGAGATATAATTTGTTTAGCGCCACTATGTCGGAAAAAACTAGCAAATCAGGTTGTTGGTTCAGGTGACTCTAAGCAAGGGTTCAAATGAGATACTCTAGAAGGAAATAATAAAAAAAAAAGAAAAAGAAAAAGAAAAATGGATCAAAATGAGTTCACCTTGTATATTTGTTTCTATGAAAGCTAGTGACTAGTAGGCAAAGGATGTGACGCATAGTGGAGATGGCCATATTGACAATAGTAAAGTCTGTAGGGGTAGTTACATTACCTCCAGTGGAATTCTAGGACGGGAGTGTCATGGGCCGGTTAATGAATCCGAAAATATCCATTTTATTTAGCAATAAATTACACTTTGGGAGCACAGAATTATATATAACACAATTAGCAATGTCATTGATTTCCCATCAACAAAGCTAACCTTAACTTTCACACAACTTTTAATTAAACCTTCAACGTTCTAAAGTTTTAACTTGACCCCCCAACTATATATATATTTATCTACAGTAACTTTCGCTTGTGAGTTTTTTAAAAAAATTAATTTGTGGTTGTGCTAATTTTTTTCTTGGTGCCCTGCTATACATTTTGTTAAAAACAAGGTTGTATAAAATGTTCTCACCACAACAAGCATAACAAAGTTCGGAGACGCGTCACATCACACACGCTTGATTTCTATTTCTGACAATTTCTTGAATCATAATTCGTTTAGTTCCACTAATCATAGTTCTCTTAAACAAGAGACCTTTTGATTTGATTCCACGACAATTACCATACAACATGATAACTTTTCAAGGTTTGACTCAATGAGCATCACACCGCCAGACAATGATTTTGCAAGATTTAATTCTATGAGTTAAAGTGTGTAACGAACCAAAGAAAATGGATGTTTTGTGAATTTCATAATGGTCAAAGAAATAAACACGTATTTCTTATTTCATATAAAGTCTTGCAAGATGACATAAACGATCCAAGTCTTTGTGTTCATAGACTAACTCACAAAACATAAAGATGAACAAAATATCAAATCAAAACTTGGTGAATGGATTTTATTTGTGCATAAATCTGGTTGGATCCAACTATTTTATTTTGGACATAAAAAACTCACTGTTTTGTCATTCCTTGGTGTTCTTCATATCCTTAACTAAGATATCATGAGCTTCAAGAATCGATGACCGCAAATTTGCTATTGCTACAAGTGTTTCTAGGGCTGCATGAAAAAAGCAACACCAATTTATGTTTTTTTTTCAAAACGGGCTAACATAAATGAAGAGCAAAAAATCAAGAACAATTTCATGGGTGGAAGTGTATAGTCAAACTAAATAGCTTTTGGAATTTCACCTGTCTCGAATGAAAATTGAGAAGACCGGAGCTTTGGAGAAACCAATGTCCCAAACATTGATAGTACCTTTGCTCGTTCTTTCTGGAATAATATACACAATAAATATAAAAATGGAGTGCGCAAAGATATCATAATCTATGATTTTGGTTCCCTATTTTCACATGAAGAACGCAATACTTGACTCTGGACATAGTTTAAGACAAATGTGTCAGTACTAATCAAATGTCTAATATATCCTCGAAACATTAGCAAGGTAGGAGAACTATGGGGACCTAGAACTAATTCACCAAAGATTTGTGACAAGACCAAAGGGCAAGCAAGTAATTTACCATGAAAGAACTTATATAAATGGAAGATTAGATTTTAATAATCCAAACTATTATCCGTTACCCGATAATAATACATACTTTCAATTTGACCAGTGACACCCCTAACTTTCATTTTGGTTGCGCAGGACAATTGTAGTAGCAAAATCACCATAGCTTTACACTTAAATTTTCAATCCATTTCGCTTGCAAGTTTCCCCTTTTCGTTCATAATCATCATTGTGACTTGTGTTTGAAACTAAGAGTAAATTGGATGTAAATCTATGATAATTACACTATTAGATTGCCCCTGACAACTAAAGTGAAAGTTGGGAGTGTTACCCGTCAAATTGATAGTATGGATTCAACTATCATTGGTAATAGTTTGAACTATTAAAATCCAATTTTCCTAAATAAAAAAAAGACATGTTGCAGTTTTCATGAGATGTTCTGAAAAAAAAGTCGATACAAAATTCAAGATCATATTTATTCACTCACTGTTTTATGCGCTGATGCCATAGTTTCAGATCCTTTGCTGCTTTCCAGTGAAGTCTCTTGATTTTCTTGGCATAAACAGAAAAACTATTGTGAGTTTTCATTTAAGTAGTAATGCTTAAAAAAGAATACCGGTTAGTATGAAAAAGAACAATATCATAAAACTTTGCAAAAATACTACAAACAAAAATTTTTACCAGAATCACAACTGCTCAGGTTATCCTTTAACTGCTCATCTTCTTCAATAATATTCTTCTCCAAAGAGGAGTTTTTATCATCAGTAGATGCCCATTTACACAAACTGAACTGTGGTGACTTTGTTGTAGAGCCAGCTAAAAACAGATGAAAAGTTAATGAACAATTTTTTGTACTAGTAATTTTAAGCATGACATTCTAGAAGATATTTTCAGATATACTCAAATCTACAACACACAATTACGAAGAAAAGAACTATAGAAACAATAATAAGGATCTACAAACCAAATCAACAAAATCTTACTCCATGTACCTCATAAAAGTTGCAATAACTTCCATTTCCAAATAAGTTTTAACTGCAACTTTGCCTTATAGGCATACATTTAAAAAATTACTGTTTTTTTAGTTGCTATTACAAGTCCGGCTGGCAAAATTTCCCTCTGTAAAAGACCGTTTTACACATTTGGCTAAATGATCAAATATTTTCAGTTTTCACATGGTTATGCTAAATTCTGAGCAGAAGGGGTACATGGCTACTTCATGTTTAAACTATACATATCACTTCATCTCTTTAGGCAAATTTTTGTAAAACAAAAAACTTAAAATATATTGATGTTAATATTACTTGGTCCTTGCAAACTTTACAACCTGCTCTGCTCAGTCTCTAGTGGCAAAGTTGTTGAAATTATTAGGCTAAATAGTTGAGACTAAAAAACACTAAAAATCATGAGAGGGCTAAAAAGGAATTTGGGCCATCGATGTGAAGAATCAAGGGATGTAAGCCCACCACGCCATATGATAGAAGTTTAAAAGGAGGGAGGGGCAGAATAGGAAAAGTCAGCCAAGGTGGCTACTTTGAGCGGTTTAGTTATGAATGAGAATCTTCATGTTATGTTATATCTCTAACAGGTCAAATGGGTTAATAATGAAAAGCCGACTAAAATGGTAACGTCTAAATGGGCTGGAAGTTGTCTAAAGTGTATATTTAACACCAAACCTCCTAAATCAAATTTTCAGAAAAGTATATTAATATTGAAGTATTAGAATTTTGTAATCATACTTGACAAACTAACTATTTATTCAAAAGTAGAAAAATTTAAACAAAAACTGTTGTGGTAAAATCAGGAATTGTTTCTACTCATACCAAAAATCCGCCCAATTCTTTACATTTCTTGTCAAAGAAAGGCTCAACAGTCCTCAATATTTCCCTAGGAATATTATTAGCTTCTTCTATATATAATTTCACCATGTGATGCTTATTTCTTTTAACCAGAAATAGGAAATCCAAATAAAATTTCAAGAGACTATCTTCATCAGCTAGAGAAATAAAAGGTACCATTGTCATAGTAATCTAGTTCGACTGTTGTAGCAGCAGAATGGTGTTTAAGGGTAAGCAAGGCAGTGTTTACACGTGAAGCACCCATTGAATGGCGAGCACTTGCTAACTCCAGCCATCCCTAAACATCACGATCATTAGAAACACACATGATTCCGTCGGCTTTTTTACAAATAGAGGCATGGCAATTGTCAGAAAGAAGACCCAAATACTTGTTAGACATATACATACAACCACAGATGCCATTTATAACAAAATCAGTCTCAGTAGTACATATGTGAAGCTTACAAGACAAATAATAGTAATAATAAGACACTAAGAGTAAATCTAAATTCTAAAGATGAGCTGACTGCTGCAGTTTGTTGATCTGCCTCTACGGAGGGCTAGGTTTAGAATGTACACATACAGATCAACCTAATAAAACCCTAATTCTAAAAAACAGTATATGGAAAACATCTAGATTTATTACATCACCTGGCGAAGAGTGGAAGATAATGCTTGAATCAAGAGGAGATAATTATCGAGTGAATCAAGAAACATCAATGTTTTATCCTCCGCTGTTTCTTGGGTATTTGCACTTTCTTCCATAACCGAATCAATTAACCTACAAACAGGTTTCGAAAAGACAAAGGATTATACTTGCAACAGTGAGAAAGTAGAAACACGAGAGATTGAAAATTCCCATAAACATACTGCACAGGCAAGCGAACAGCGTCCTGTTATTTATAGCGTATTTTTGATTTCATATATTATGTCAAATTCCAAGTGTGTATTTATATATATATATGTGGACTTTTGGTGAAAGGATAGATTAGTTTGAAACATAACCCATTTGACAAACTACAGCAGTTTAATTATGTTATTGGGTTTTAATTGTACGGTAACGGGTTTTAATTAGTTATAATGTTTTAGAGACAGAAGTACCTTAACACATTGGTAAGCATCAAGCATGTCCAAGTTTAATTATATGGTAGTGGGTTTTAATAAGTTTTAATGTTTGGTTGGCTAAAAATGAATTTGGTTGACACAAGTGCTTTTTCATTCACCTAAATTTTTTAGTTCGACCCGTTCGAACCATTTTCCCATTTACCTATTTAGCTAAACTTTTTGAGTCGATCCATTTGACATGCTGATGATTCATTGTAACTAAAACTCTAAAATCCATTTGTTAACGAGCAAATCAGTCAAATTACAACCTTAACGAGTCAATACTTTATCATGTATACATTAGTTTCAAGTTGAATTGATAGATAATATAGTCCAGTAGTCACCAGCGTTATATGGATTTGTTTCATATGTTTAACTAGATTTAAATTTAATTTGCTATCCATATCTATATTGTAGGCAAACCACAGCTCCAATGAACAAATACCACCTACGTACGTGTATCTAGACCCAAGAACAACATAAACAATGATCCTTGTAGAAATGTAAGACGTGTTTTATATTCACAAACAACAACATACACAAAATTCTGCTTTAAATGCGCAGGTTCAACAACACACAATATGAAATCAAGACTCAACCACAGTTAGTGACATGGGGACCATACAACGATTTAGAAACCATATCAGCATTTTACAGCTACCGCAGAAAGAAGGACAAAAGCTTATGGTAAGTAAATAACATTATGTGCAACAATTGTATGTCTACTAAAGAAACTCATTCTGAAACACAGGGTCAGACATTCACTGTGAAAGCCACAATCGTCCATGTATCAGCATCAAAGGTGTGGCACTACATTGCGTGTCCAAAGTGTGGCCAAAAAATTCTCAAGACCGACAAAAAATGGTTTTGGGCACAAGATGGCGACTATGACACTCCAACCCACACGCATGTAACTAATTTGTAACATGACAACAAAAAAATTATATGACTAATACAAAGTTCCCATTTAAAGCTATCAGATATCAGCAAGATAGGGAACACCGCTGTAACAATATTTGATCTTGCTACTAGTTTCCTATTAGGATTTACATGCATTAAAATGCTGACTAAACCAACACCAAATGAGGGCCTTCAACAAGGAGGCAATACTGCACGTGCAGGCATAAAAAGACAGGAAAACATGCATTGTTCGATGCACCGTCAACAGGGCAGCAACAACACGGCCAAAACGAAACGAATGCATCTGCAAGCAACACACCAACTCCAAAAGAACCAAAATCTACAACCTCAACTCCCAAAATGCAGGCCCAACCACTGCAAGAAGAGCTTTAGTCCTATTATAAGGTACTGGGTCCTAAACACAATCGAGGAAGTTACGAAATAAGTGTTATTGTAGAAACATCATAATCGAGGAAGTTACACGAGCTCTTAAAAAATGGGAAGGGCTAAGGCGGTGGGGCTAGACAACATACCGATTGAAGTGTGGAAGTGTCTGGGAGAAGAGGGACTGCAACGGTTAACAGAGCTATTCAACACTGTGACAACCCGGAAATTTTTTTTAAAAAAAAACTTAAAATATATATATGTAACAATAATAATAATAATACTGATAATAATAATAATAATAATAATAATAATAATAATAATAATAATAATAATATTGTTTTACAAAGGTTTAGGGGGTTAAAATGTAATTTTAAAACTTGTTTAGAAATGATTCTGCATAAAATGACACAAGTTAAAAACCACAGGGACCATTTGTGCAATTAACCAAAACCCAACCCCCTTCCCCCCCCGTAACTCCGGCCGACCCTCCGGCCACCGCCGGAGCGGCTTCGGCGACTCCTCTAAACGCCAAAATATCGTGTATTTGACCTAACTAAAGTTACCAACACCTTTCAGTGGATGACTCGAACGTAGGGCACCTTTCAATTTAATAAAACGAGTGCGAATTCCACTGAAACCGACCCACTTCGTTTTCGGCCAAACAAACGGGCCACGAACACCACTAACACAATTAATCGACAAAATTAATCAAGTATAAATGAACGCGTACTTGTTACTGATCGATTGCACCATTCATTTCAAACAAAACACACACAGACATCGGGTTTGATCACTACCACCACCCGCGACCTGTTCTTCGTGAGTTAATCATCAAATCGACACCATTCTGGAAATCAAACACACCCACATGCTCGATTTTAGGTGAGGATCAAAAGCCCCATGTTTATTTCTATGATTACTGTCGAATTGGGTTTCGATTTTGGATTCAAAGATCTAGGGTTCTTCGGATTCAGGGGATTGTTAAGGTTTGTGTTTAAAAGATTTAAAACTCGGGTAATATCGCGGCTTAGGCCTTTGTTCCACTGGTTCCTGCGCTTTATGTCCAGCAGAAGGTCCCGGGTTCGAACCCGGGCACCTGCACTTATTTTTTTTAAAAGCTTTTTAAACTCCTAAAATTATGGGAAAATCCTTAAAAATTATAAAAATAATTTTAATAAACTTTCCTTATTTAAAATACTACATAAATATTTTCTGTAAATTTATTTCATTTAAAAACCTTAATAACCCTTATAAAATAAATCATGTAAATAACTACTTTTATAAAAATAAACATTTAATTGTGTTTAAATATGAAACAATCACGGGAATCATAGAAATTACACAACATGTAATTTCACAAATTGTTTACGAATATAATTATAAGTTATTTCTTATAAATATATTTTAAATTATAAACCCACTCAAATATATATAACTGATTATGGACGTCAAACCCAAACCGACCCGAATCCAACCAAATATATCTATTTGCAATCGAAGCCGTTTTAAAAACGTAATTACAATTAATAATAGGTGTTGAACGTGTTTGATCGTGCATTGCCTTATTCTTTGAAGCTCTTGTTCATTACATTACATCATATTCAGGTGAGTTTACAGCCCCACTTTTACTTTATACTCTTTTTGGGGGAGAGAAACATGCTGTTTTTATAAACTTTACATTACATTGGATTATTGTAATACTGCATATACTTGATACTATGGTGTATACTTGCCCAACGGACCGTTAATATGGACTTAACGAGGTAATTGTTAGTAGTACTACTGGGATTGACATACCCCACCCGGGCTAGTCGCGCTAGCACAACGTTCGTCAAACGGGTGAACGGTTAGCCTAATTACAAGTGTTGTGGTGTGTGATCCACATCCGGGCCTGTTTATTTATTTGATTACATGTCAGTTCGGCCGCGCCTTCATACACATAGTGATCATTATGGACTAGCTACCCATTATATGCTTTATTTATAAATCCGGGGATTTCATTTATACTGACCGGATTAATAAATCCGGGGATTTCATTTATACTGACCGGATTAATAAATCCGGGGATTTCATTTATACTGACCGGATTAATAATTCCGGGGATTTCATTATACTTATCGGATTACTAAATCCGGGAAATTACATACTGGACGGATTTTATAATCCGGGAATTACATACTTGACGGATTACATAATCCGGGAATTACATACTTGACGGATTTCATAATCCGGAAACTTCATTACTGATAATTACTGTTTTCTGATAAACCTGTGAACTCACCAGTCTTGTACTGAGATTTTTGCATGTTTTCTCTCAGGACAATGATGTGGCACGTTTAGGAGCACAGCATCTACAGCATGTCATTCTGTATTCACTACAAACTGTTTCCAAGATTTAATTTGCATTTACTTTACGTAAACTGGTTTGGACACATGTTTGTGTGTTTCAAAATTATTGTTGAATGTTTCACTGTATTCGCTTCCGCATTACTTAAATACAATTGGTCTGTTTCCTTAAAATTAAGCAACTTATATGATTTGTGATTATCGAGTCGTTTGGTGTAACTAATGCTTATCTGAGATCCTGGTTATGTCACACGCCTGACGGTAAAACCCCGTACGTGGAAAAATGAGGGTGTGACAGATTGGTATCAGAGCATTAGTTATAGCGAACTAAAATGGACTTGCATCTCATTTGCATTGCATTTTAGACTATAGCTGGATTTGCATTAGTTACACGCACATAGATTTCTAAGCTATGTTTACTTAATTTAGTTGCCTGAAAACTTTTGACTTAACATATCCCTGTGCTGTGAGTCACAGGAGGGTTTGAGTGCCTAATTCAAGTGATTTCAAACTCCAAAACCTCGATTGTTATTAATGGTTTCAAAGTCTCGTCAAAGTCTGTGTCTTACAACTTGAACACATGCAATGCTGGAAGAGTAAGATGCCTGTATCTCGGGGTGTTCTGTCTAGGCAAGGTATTCGCATATATCCAAATCAACCGATGGACCTGTTTACCTTACCTGGGAACCCTTGGGATGAGTATCTGCTTATAGGTATGCATGTCTTCAACAAAGTTGTGATTGACCCAATACTTTGATTAGTCAATGTACTCGCTTTGATTCTTGAATCAAACGAATACACTCGGAACTTCTAACATTGATGACCACTGTAAGATATGTTAGCCTGATAGGAGGAGCCGGGGTGATCACGCAAAGCAAATTACCATTACGGGTGCACACGTAATTGTAATTTGTCGTGCATGCTAAGTCCGGTAAATCTGGTCGGGAGGTAACATTGTAGTCAGTATAAGTCATCATTCCTACACGTTGAGCAAGAAAGCCTCGGTTCTCATAGAACATAGCCACTAATGTGGAAACTATTTATCAGTTCTATTTGTAGGAATGCTCACACTTACCTTGAATTTGGACAAAATTCAAACTATGACATTTATGTTAATCCCTCAGATTCGGACTGATTCTCTAGCTTGTCTATTTCTTTAAATCTTTGAATTTCTCTTCCTTTTCATTCCAAGACAAAAGGACTATTTTCATATGACTGATAGCTTTTGATATATGGTAATGTAAAGAATGTCGGGAAGAGGACGTGGACGTGGAAGAGGTAACATCTCACTGACACCTGCAGAATTGGCAGCGATAATCAATCATAGTATCACCGCAGCATTAACAAACCAACCCCCTCCACAGCAGAACCCTATTGGTCAACTGACTTGCACCTACAAGTCCTTTATGGACTGTAAGCCTAATCCGTTCAATGGAACCGAGGGAGCGGTGGGACTGCTCCGTTGGTTCGAAAAACTAGAATCGGTGTTCGAAATCTGCAACTGCCCTGCTGGGAATAGGGTAAAATATGCTGCTGGCACACTGGATGGAGCTGCTCTGAGCTGGTGGAACACACAAGTTCAGATGCTGGGCGTTGAAGCTGCAAACGCCACAACATGGGTAGAATTCAAGACTCTGCTGAAAGAGGAGTACTGTTCATGAGACGAAATACAAAAACTGGAAACCGAATTTTGGAACCTGAAGATGGTAGGTTCTGAAATTGAAGCTTACACAACTCGTTCTCACGAGTTGGCTACTCTGTGCCCTACTATGATTAATATAATACCCGTAAGATATAAAAAAAATAGTAATAATAATAATAATAATAATAATAATAATAATAAGTTCAGGGGGTGATGTTGCTATTTTTGAAACTTAAATTAATAAGTTTGGGTTCCAAATGAAACAAACATTAAACCTCAGGGACCATTTTGTAAAAATTTTAAAACCTCTCTTTCTCTCTCTCCCGACCCCGTTTTTTTCCGGTGGGTTTTCCGGCCAAAGTCCGGTCGGCCCTCCGGCGACTCCCCAAACCCCTCAAAACTTGACCATTTTAACCCAAATCGGTCCCATTACGTTCGTGAACATGATTCGAACAATACCCCACTAAAAGTTGATTCGATTTGAGTGCGATCTAAACCGATTTCTTTTTCTTTTTTTTTCGGCCGACCACCCACGTTTCAAATCGCACTAGACGTATATAATAATTCAATTAACTTTATCTAAACGATCGTATATCTGTTTCTAAGCTGTTAACAATCTAAATTACACTTGCAATTCACCAAATTCTCTGTTCGATTCCTTCAAAGTCGCGACCTGCAACTCATCTGAAACCCAACCTGCGATCAAGTTTAATCGAATTAAATAGAGGGCTTTTCTCCATTTGATCGATTAGAAGCTTCCTGTAAAACGAATTGAATTATTATCCACATTTGCACATCGATTGGACCTCGGGCAGCCGCGACCTATACTTCGACTGTTCTTGACGTTTTGCACTCCAAATCAGGTAATTGAACCCACCTATATACTCGGTTTCACCTAGGGAACAAAAGCCCTATGCTTAATTACATTAACAATTGCGAATCGATGTTCAATTTGATTGATTTGATTCTAGGGTTCTTGGTGGATTGGGGAAAACCTGTGGTGTGTTTAAAAGTGTATGGAACCAAGTCTTGGTGCGGCTATAAGCCTTGGTTCACTGGCTAAGTACATGTTTCCCCATCTGACAGGTCCCGGGTTCGACCCTGGGCACCTCCTGTTATTTTTTTTATGCCTTTTTGGACCTTTTAAAATTTTATAAAATTTCTAAAAATTATAAAAACAAGTTTTATAAACCCTGATTATTTTAAAAGTTATCCAACTATTTCCTGTAAATTTATTTAATTAAACACCTTAACGATTCGTATATATAAATGTTAACAAATGTTATAATTAGTTTATTTTTATAAAAATAAACGTTAATTAGTGGGAATCATTAAGATGTTGTTAGTCGTTACGTTATCCTTGAAACTTAGATATCCTAATTAGTAATTCTAGTTCATTGCCTTTGATCATAGGATGCCGTTCGTATAAGTACTCGTTTAAATTCGGTTTACGTTTTAAGCGTGTTTTCCTTGCTTAACTTAGCAAACTTGATAGGAATCCATTTTGATATTGTTTTAGCTACTGGAAATATAATTATTTTGACCAAATTAAGATTTAGACCTTAACCGAGCATTTTAAACAAGTCACACGTTTAACTAGTTTTTTTTTTAGGAATATTTTGGGATGTGATTTTATAAATGACAAACGGATTAATAATATGATTAGCCAAATTTTTTAGAAGTCAATCATGATTTATACTTATTTATAAAAATATTTCCAGACCCGTAACGGACGTATTTTAACTAGAAATAATTTTACGGTTTACCAAAATACCTTGATCTATACGTATTTTACAGCCAACTTACGAAGGCCATAACTTGATCATAACAGATCCAAATCAGTTAAACCTTATGTCCATGACGAAGTTCGTCGAAAAAACGAATCTGTTGATATATAAAACATAGAAAAAACTCATTCGTTTAGACCTCCAAATAGTCGTTTTCGTAACAGCTAGCAGTTCTGCGCAGCTGTAAAGATCCACGTTTTTCTCATATTTCGGTAATCCAAATCAGAAACTTTTCTAAATGAAAGTTGTTTAGAAATCACTATTCTAGTAAACTGGAGATTTTCAGAATTTTTAAACGTCGTTTAGTATTTTTTAACGAGTGCGAAAAGACAAGGGCAGAACTGGAATTTTTCCAATTTAAAATAGGAAAATCCAAACTATAATTTGCGTTACGTTATCGTAGGTTTTCGCGGCGTTAACCGAGCCTAGACCTTGTTTCTGATTATTGTCATTCGTGTATAAGGTACGGATTCCTGATTCTTTATATCTCCAACTGTAACACCCCGGCCCGACAAGGGCTGACGTGTCACTAATACGGATATCAAATCAAAACGCATTCCCAATATTAAAAACGATTACAAGTTCAAATTCCAAAACCTAATTAAGATGTTCAATACATTAATTAAAGTAACAGATATTCTTGGTCTTCAATTCACTCTTCACTTGTTTCCCGGATTACCCTGCTGACCTGACGTGCATGAAAACAAAAGCACGCCTGAGCATAACGCTCAGTGAAAAGAATCGACGGATATCAAAAATAAACAGACATGGTGATAATCAAAGAATCGGCAGATATCAAAAATAAACAGACATGTGATAATCAAGGAATCGGCAAAATTCAAAAATAAACAGACATGGTAATAATCAAGGAACCGACAGATATCAAAAATAAACAGACATGTGATAATCAAGGAATTAGCAGATATCAAAAATAAACATACGTCATAAGACATATATCAGATAGAACATACCCCGAGCTAATAATCATATCATATAATAACTGAACAGGGGGAACACAGGTAGCGAGCCCGTGAACCAATGTGAAATGGAGTATGGGCAGACATACAAACCATTCACCAGAGTCCTGAATGGAATGGTGTGTAACCATCCATCAGGAATAACAGAACTAGCCTAGGATCGATCCATACGCCTCTGAGGAAATAATAATATAACCAGACATAATTTCAGAGTCCTCTTTAGAGACGCCGTGATCTCAGCTCACCGCCACGGTTGGTGCCACGTTATCGATGCCGCAATAACGCGTCTTGGTCACCCCCAAGATAGGGAGAGCTCGGGTAACAAATTCAGAAATATATAGTAGTCAAGCTACTCATAACAAAATCAAAAGCAAATTATATATGTATGACAGGAATCAAAACTAGAAATAAGGAGAACGAATGCTTCTATATAAGGGGCTTGAGACCTTCCCCACTGTGACGCGTTTTGCCTGAGCGATGGTGGTACGTCCCGGTTCAGGTGAAAACAAAACCGTGAGGCGATGGTGGTTCGTCCCGGCCAAAGCGGACAATATCATGGTGCGGTTACGTTGGGCTGTTACAGATGGTATCAGAGCCAGGGCCGGGCCAGTGCGCCAGCGAGGACGCTGGGCTCCCTAAGGGGGGTGGATTGTAACATCCCACATTGGTTGGGAAGGAGAACGAATGCTTCTATATAAGGGGCTTGAGACCTTCCCCACTGTGACGCGTTTTGCCTGAGCGATGGTGGTACGTCCCGGTTCAGGTGAAAACAAAACCGTGAGGCGATGGTGGTTCGTCCCGGCCAAAGCGGACAATATCATGGTGCGGTTACGTTGGGCAGTTACAGATGGTATCAGAGCCAGGGCCGGGCCAGTGCGCCAGCGAGGACGCTGGGCTCCCTAAGGGGGGTGGATAAAGACAAGGGCAGAACTGGAATTTTTCTAATTTAAAATAGGAAAATCCAAACTATAATTTGCGTTACGTTATCGTAGGTTTTCGCGGCGTTAACCGAGCCTAGACCTTGTTTCTGATTATTGTCATTCGTGTATAAGGTACGGATTCCTGATTCTTTATATCTTAGTATAAATAATATTTTCCGTTACTTTGAAGTACGGATTCTGTTATCATAATATGCACTTTTGTTCTGTTGCTTATTGTATGGATTCTGTTTCCTTGTTATCATAAGTATTTACTTTTGGTTCCGTTACTTTGCAGTACAGATTCCTGATTTCTATCTCGTATTTGATTTCCGTTCATTTCTAGTTTTGATTCCTGTCATACATATATAATTTGCTTTTGATTTTGTTATGAGTAGCTTGACTACTATATATTTCTGAATTTGTTACCCGAGCTCTCCCTATCTTGGGGGTGACCAAGACGCGTTATTGCGGCATCGATAACGTGGCACCAACCGTGGCGGTGAGCTGAGATCACGACGTCTCTAAAGAGGACTCTGAAATTATGTCTGGTTATATTATTATTTCCTCAGAGGCGTATGGATCGATCCTAGGCTAGTTCTGTTATTTCCTGATGGATGGTTACACACCATTCCATTCAGGACTCTGGTGAATGGTTTGTATGTCTGCCCATACTCCATTTCACATTGGTTCACGGGCTCGCTACCTGTGTTCCCCCTGTTCAGTTATATGATTATTAGCTCGGGGTATGTTCTATCTGATATATGTCTTATGACGTATGTTTATTTTTGATATCTGCTAATTCCTTGATTATCACATGTCTGTTTATTTTGATATCTGTCGGTTCCTTGATTATTACCATGTCTGTTTATTTTTGAATTTTGCCGATTCCTTGATTATCACATGTCTGTTTATTTTGATATCTGCCGATTCTTTGATTATCACCATGTCTGTTTATTTTTGATATCCGTCGATTCTTTGCTTATCAACATGTCTGTTTATTTTTGTTATCCGCTATTCCGTTCACTGAGCGTTATGCTCAGGCGTGCTTTTGTTTTCATGCACGTCAGGTCAGCAGGGTAATCCGGGAAACAAGTGAAGAGTGAATTGAAGACCAAGAATATCTGTTACTTTAATTAATGTATTGAACATCTTAATTAGGTTTTGGAATTTGAACTTGTAATCATTTTTAATATTGGGAATGCGTTTTGATTTGATATCCGTATTACTGACACGTCAGCCCTTGTCGGGCCGGGGTGTTACAGTTGTGGTATCAGAGCAAAGGCTCTTTCCTGTAGAAAACTTAAACATTAAAATAAACTTGTGAGGTAATGGGTAGACGTTGGGTTAGGATCTAATTTTTGTTCCCAATCTAAATTCTAGTGTTCACACGTATATCTTCATTTCCGATGGCTCCTAAGAGACGTGTGAACAACCGCAATAACTCGAATGGCCCCTCGTCTAATGCAAACTTGGAAGCACTGGTCGCTAATGTTGTCGACACTGTTATTTCGGGGATGCTCCCTAATCTGATGACTCAGACTGCTCAAACAGTCATCCAGCAGATGCAACAGGCGAATTCGGAAGGAAACAACACAGGACCTCCACCGGTGGAAATAACTCAGAGCCACCTTCTGGCAGGAACAACACAGGAGCACCTTCCGGTGATAATACACCACCACCCCGTGATGGTATTCATGTCTGGTTGGAACGTTTTCAGAAGCAAAGTCTTAAGTCTTTCAGTACTTCTAGTGATCCGGTCGAGGTGCAAAATTGGATCAATCATATTGAGAAATTGTTTGAGGTACTTGGTGTTGAGGACGTGTTATATACATATATATGTCTTATCCGATACTGATAGTAAATGCCCTAGGTATGATCTCCGGTACCCTTTGCATGGGGAAGCGGGATATT
This sequence comes from Flaveria linearis, assembly GCA_024085815.1. Taxonomy (NCBI): domain Eukaryota; kingdom Viridiplantae; phylum Streptophyta; class Magnoliopsida; order Asterales; family Asteraceae; genus Flaveria; species Flaveria linearis. Next base: position 1,675,453 of record CM044006.1, on the reverse strand, counting down.
TATGTCTTATTTGATATGGGCGCTACGTATTCTGTCGTATCTCTTTTGTTTGCTAAGTACTTAATGACTGCACCGACTGCTTTAGAGCACGCTTTGACTATTACTACTCCATTAGGAGATTCAACTATCATCTTGCATGTCTATAGAGATTGTCCGATCAGAATCGAGTCTATTATTCGTAAAGCTGATTTGTTTCATATGCAAATGAGTGACTTTGATGTCATACTTGGTATGGACTGGTTAACTCGACATCACGTTACTATTGAATGCCAGACTCGTCGTGTTTTATTTGGGAATCCTCAATACCCTGAACTCGTTTATCAAGGGACTCAGCCTCCGAAATCGTTGAAAATCATCTCTGCGTTTAAGGCTCAGAAACTCTTATCGCACGGTTGCGTGGGCTTCCTAGCTTCAGTGAAAGCTACATCCTCTGAAAAGCCGAACATATCTGATTATCCGATTGTTTGTGATTTTCCCGATGTTTTTCCTAAGGAGTTACCTGGACTTCCACCAGACCGCGAGGTGGAATTCACTATTGATCTTATTCCCGGTGCTGAGCCGATTTCCAAGGCTCCATATCGTATGGCACCACTTGAACTCAAGGAACTAAAGGAGTAGCTACAGGAGTTATTAGATCTAGGATTTATTAGACCAAGTGTCTCACCTTGGGGTGCACCAGCTTTGTTTGTAAAGAAGAAAGATAGGACTATGAGGCTTTGCATTGACTACTGGGAATTAAATAAGATCATTATTCGAAATCGTTTCCCTCTACCTCGTATCGATGATTTATTTGATCAGCTTCAGGGAGTGAAATGTTTTTCTAAAACTGATTTGATGTCAGGGTATCATCAGTTGAAGATTAAAGATTCTGACGTCCCGAAATCAGCTTTTTCGTACGCAATATGGTCACTATGAATTCCTGGTTATGCCGTTCGGGTTAACTAATGCCCCGGCCGTATTCATGGACCTAATGAACCGAGTCTTTCGCAAGTTCCTCGATAAGTTCGTCATTGTATTTATCGACGACATGTGGATCTACACTTATCATCGTGCCTAATGGTTTTCAAAATGAGCTTTGAATCGTTATTCGTGGTTTTCAAATTCGCCAAAGTCTGTGTCTTACAACTTGAAACATGTAATGCTGGAAGAGTGTTATGCCTGTATCTCGAGGTGTTCTGTCTAGGCAAGGTATTCGTATAAATCCAAATCAACCGATGGACCTGTTTACCTTACCTGGGAACTCTCGGGATGAGTATCTGCTTATAGGTACGCATGTCTTCAACAAAGTTGTGATTGACCCAATACTTTGATTAGTCAACGTACTCGCTTTGATTTACGAATCAAACGATTACACCTGGAACATCTCATTGTTATTATGCCAAATTCTCGATTGTCGTTTTCATGTTGAATAGCTCATATTACCCAATTTCCATGAAAATTCTTAATGATCTCTCAGAATGGCTTCTCGTCAAAACTGTTCACGGCCTAGAAACTCTGGCCGTAAGATTGCTGCTGTTATAGAACGTGAAGTTACTGTGGTCAATACACAAGTCTATAAGGCAATGAGTCAAATTACCTTGACGTGTTCCATTTGGTAATCTAAGCTACACTTGTCCTAACTTAAAGAGAGACTTGTTTCCCTAGTACTTGACCTGACATGGTTATACCTGAAATTCTGAAAGCATGAAAGATAGGCAGCTATCATTAGACATATTGTACTTATGTGCTTGTAGTTTATTTACTATTACTTAAGTCCTGTCCTACTTAGAGCCTTCATGGTATTTCCAATCATGATGCTAATTTTATCTTTTAAGAGACATTCCTTCACTTAGCATTTCAGTAACTGAGGGACTGATTGAATGCTTAGAATGAAAGTGGACTACAGGAAATATAGAAGGGTGATGATACTCTCTATACATACATTACGTTATTCTTTGGGATGATGCTAAGAAAAATTAGGATGTCGTGTAACCGGTTTAAGCACATTCTTAGTATACCGGTGATGTTTATAAATAGGGTTACTATTACCTAAGGAATGAAATGCAAAAGTTAGAATTGTAATTCTAAAATCATGCAATGGTAGGGTTAAGTCGTGCTATTTATACTGACAAACTCCATGAATTGATAAAACTGATGTTATACCTTATAACATTAGACCAAATATAATTAAGAAGGACACTGGAAAAATCTAGTAAGTAGTAGAATAAGCCTTTCTGATGGTTTAGATGATTTGTTTTAATGCCAATGTTGTGAACCTAGCTATGTTGATTGATATGATTAAGTTAACATGTGTTAAACGGGGACATTAAGAAGGTTGGAGTTCCGACCATTACCATAAGTGTGCCCTAGGACTCCAGGACAAGTTAGAAATAATCAGAATTAGGAAATAGCTATAACTAGAAAGTAAGAATAGTTAAATTATGGAAATAAAGGTCATATAAATCAAAGTGAAAGGAACCATACAGACTTTTGAGGATATACGTTTTGGTCTTAAAAGGAAACTTAGTCCACGGTTTATCGGACCATTTGAAATCCTAGAAAGAGTTGGTGAGGTCTCGTATCGTTTAGCATTACCACCTCAGCGGTCATATATGCATAACGTCTTTCATGTATCTCTTTTAAGGGGGTACAATTATCATCCTCTTCACGTTGTAAATTATCCGCTTCATTTGATTCGTGAAGACTTATCGTTCGAAGAGGAACCCGAGGCCATACTTGACCGACAAGAACGCATTATGCGTAAGAACTATTCCCTTTGTTAAGGTATTATGGAAAAACCATTCCGAACGCGAAGCTACATGGGAGATAGAAGATGAAATCCGTTCTCAATATCCGTATCTATTTACCCCTTAGTTAATACCTTTTATATGTTTCTGTTATCAGTTATCTGTTCCTTGAACATCACATTAGTCGCCTCTTATACGATTTCGTCTTTTGAATCGATTCCGTTTCAGCAATTGGATAATCATAAGTGATTTCATTCACTTGTTGATTTTTACTACTCCGTGTACGTTATGTCATATCTTATTCGATCTGTACATAGCAATTTCGTGGACGAAATTATTTTAAGGGGGGTAGAATTATAATACCCGTAAGATATAAAAAAAAATAGTAATAATAATAATAATAATAATAATAATAATAATAATAATAAGTTCAGGGGGTGATGTTGCTATTTTTGAAACTTAAATTAATAAGTTTGGGTTCCAAATGAAACAAACATTAAACCTCAGGGACCATTTTGTAAAAATTTTAAAACCTCTCTTTCTCTCTCTCCCGACCCCGTTTTTTTCCGGTGGGTTTTCCGGCCAAAGTCCGGTCGGCCCTCCGGCGACTCCCCAAACCCCTCAAAACTTGACCATTTTAACCCAAATCGGTCCCATTACGTTCGTGAACATGATTCGAACAATACCCCACTAAAAGTTGATTCGATTTGAGTGCGATCTAAACCGATTTCTTTTTCTTTTTTTTTCGGCCGACCACCCACGTTTCAAATCGCACTAGACGTATATAATAATTCAATTAACTTTATCTAAACGATCGTATATCTGTTTCTAAGCTGTTAACAATCTAAATTACACTTGCAATTCACCAAAATTCTCTGTTCGATTCCTTCAAAGTCACGACCTGCAACTCATCTGAAACCCAACCTGCGATCAAGTTTAATCGAATTAAATAGAGGACTTTTCTCCATTTGATCGATTAGAAGCTTCCTGTAAAACGAATTGAATTATTATCCACATTTGCACATCGATTGGACCTCGGGCAGCCGCGACCTATACTTCGACTGTTCTTGACGTTTTGCACTCCAAATCAGGTAATTGAACCCACCTATATACTCGGTTTCACCTAGGGAACAAAAGCCCTATGCTTAATTACATTAACAATTGCGAATCGATGTTCAATTTGATTGATTTGATTCTAGGGTTCTTGGTGGATTGGGGAAAACCTGTGGTGTGTTTAAAAGTGTATGGAACCAAGTCTTGGTGCGGCTATAAGCCTTGGTTCACTGGCTAAGTACATGTTTCCCCATCTGACAGGTCCCGGGTTCGACCCTGGGCACCTCCTGTTATTTTTTTATGCCTTTTTGGACCTTTTAAAATTTTATAAAATTTCTAAAAATTATAAAAACAAGTTTTATAAACCCTGATTATTTTAAAAGTTATCCAACTATTTCCTGTAAATTTATTTAATTAAACACCTTAACGATTCGTATATATAAATGTTAACAAATGTTATAATTAGTTTATTTTTATAAAAATAAACGTTAATTAGTGGGAATCATTAAGATGTTGTTAGTCGTTACGTTATCCTTGAAACTTAGATATCCTAATTAGTAATTCTAGTTCATTGCCTTTGATCATAGGATGCCGTTCGCATAAGTACTCGTTTAAATTCGGTTTACGTTTTAAGCGTGTTTCCTTGCTTAACTTAGCAAACTTGATAGGAATCCATTTTGATATTGTTTTAGCTACTGGAAATATAATTATTTTGACCAAATTAAGATTTAGACCTTAACCGAGCATTTTAAACAAGTCACACGTTTAACTAGTTTTTTTTTAGGAATATTTGGGATGTGATTTTATAAATGACAAACGGATTAATAATATGATTAGCCAAATTTTTCAGAAGTCAATCATGATTTATACTTATTTATAAAAATATTTCCAGACCCGTAACGGACGTATTTTAACTAGAAATAATTTTACGGTTTACCAAAATACCTTGATCTATACGTATTTTACAGCCAACTTACGAAGGCCATAACTTGATCATAACAGATCCAAATCAGTTAAACCTTATGTCCATGACGAAGTTCGTCGAAAAACGAATCTGTTGATATATAAAACATAGAAAAACTCATTCGTTTAGACCTCCAAATAGTCGTTTTCGTAACAGCTAGCAGTTCTGCGCAGCTGTAAAGATCCACGTTTTTCTCATATTTCGGTAATCCAAATCAGAAACTTTTCTAAATGAAAGTTGTTTAGAAATCACTATTCTAGTAAACTGGAGATTTTCAGAATTTTTAAACGTCGTTTAGTATTTTTTAACGAGTGCGAAAAGACAAGGGCAGAACTGGAATTTTTCCAATTTAAAATAGGAAAATCCAAACTATAATTTGCGTTACGTTATCGTAGGTTTTCGCGGCGTTAACCGAGCCTAGACCTTGTTTCTGATTATTGTCATTCGTGTATAAGGTACGGATTCCTGATTCTTTATATCTTAGTATAAATAATATTTTCCGTTACTTTGAAGTACGGATTCTGTTATCATAATATGCACTTTTGTTCTGTTGCTTATTGTATGGATTCTGTTTCCTTGTTATCATAAGTATTTACTTGTGGTTCCGTTACTTTGCAGTACAGATTCCTGATTTCTGTCTCGTATTTGATTTCCGTTCATTTCTAGTTTTGATTCCTGTCATACATATATAATTTGCTTTTGATTTTGTTATGAGTAGCTTGACTACTATATATTTCTGAATTTGTTACCCGAGCTCTCCCTATCTTGGGGGTGACCAAGACGCATTATTGCGGCATCGATAACGTGGCACCAACCGTGGCGGTGAGCTGAGATCACGGCGTCTCTAAAGAGGACTCTGAAATTATGTCTGGTTATATTATTATTTCCTCAGAGGCGTATGGATCGATCCTAGGCTAGTTCTGTTATTTCCTGATGGATGGTTACACACCATTCCATTCAGGACTCTGGTGAATGGTTTGTATGTCTGCCCATACTCCATTTCACATTGGTTCACGGGCTCGCTACCTGTGTTCCCCCTGTTCAGTTATTATATGATATGATTATTAGCTCGGGGTATGTTCTATCTGATATATGTCTTATGACGTATGTTTATTTTTGATATCTGCTAATTCCTTGATTATCACATGTCTGTTTATTTTTGATATCTGTCGGTTCCTTGATTATTACCATGTCTGTTTATTTTTGAATTTTGCCGATTCCTTGATTATCACATGTCTGTTTATTTTTGATATCTGCCGATTCTTTGATTATCACCATGTCTGTTTATTTTTGATATCCGTCGATTCTTTGCTTATCAACATGTCTGTTTATTTTTGTTATCCGCTATTCCGTTCACTGAGCGTTATGCTCAGGCGTGCTTTTGTTTTCATGCACGTCAGGTCAGCAGGGTAATCTGGGAAACAAGTGAAGAGTGAATTGAAGACCAAGAATATCTGTTACTTTAATTAATGTATTGAACATCTTAATTAGGTTTTGGAATTTGAACTTGTAATCGTTTTTAATATTGGGAATGCGTTTTGATTTGATATCCGTATTAGTGACACGTCAGCCCTTGTCGGGCCGGGGTGTTACAGTTAACCCGGCTTACAAACGGGTTGAAAGATACATCGACGGACTGGTACCTGAAATCCAAAGCATGGTCACCACAGCTAGACCAGCTACCATTCAGGAAGCTGTTCAACTAGCCCACCAGTTGACTGACCAGGCTGTCGCGCAAGGAAAACTGCCCCCGTGAGGTGCTGCATCTGGTTTCCACAATAACAAGAGGAAATGGGAACCATCTACCAGCGGAAAGCAATCTTCATCCTCCACTTATCAACCTAAACACAAGAAGTATAATCAGTCCCAACCCTCTCATTCGGGCGGCTATCAGGGAAATCTCCCAAAGTGCAACAAATGTCAGCTCCATCATACTGGGCAGTGCACAAAGAGCACGTGTGAGAGGTGTGGGAAGTTCGGGCATGTTGCCAAGTATTGCTGGGTGAATCTCTCGGGAAAAACACCTCAACAACAGCAGAACCACAATCAGACTGTGTGCTATGAATGTGGTCAACCCGGACACTTTAAAAGGGATTGCCCGAGACTGAAAAAGAATGGTGATAATGGTGCTGCTGATAAGCCCAAGAACAACAACAATGGTGGTGGCGGTGGCAGAGGCAGAGTCTTCATCATGGGCTCAGGTGAGGCTCGAAACGACCCTACTGTAGTATCTGGTAGATTCTCTATTAATGGGTGTTATGCCTCTATTTTATTTGACTCTGGTGCTGATAAGAGTTATGTGTCCACCAAGTTTAGTAAAACACTAGGGATGGTGCCTACTGATTTGAGTTCTAATTATGCCATAGAAATAGCCGATGGTAGGACGATAACAGCAACACAAGTGTTTAAAAACTGTAAGCTAGGCTTAACCGGACACACCTTCAACATAGACCTTATTCCTGTCACACTAGGAAGCTTCGATGTAGTCGTCGGGATGGATTGGTTATCCCAGAATAGTGCTGAGATCGTCTGCAAAGAGAAGCTGATCAAGTTACCTATTTCGGACGATGAAATTCTTATTGTGGAAGGTGAAAAGGTGGGTGCGGTAGTCGGCATCATATCATATTTGAAGGCTCAGAAATGTCTCAGAAAAGGACACCTTGCCTTGTTGGCACTTGTTACTGAACCGAAGGCGGATGAAAGGCGAGTTGAAGATATTCCTGTTGTTAGAGACTTTCCTGAGGTGTTTCCCGGAGACCTACCTGGCCTTCCTCCACACAGACAGGTAGAATTTCATATTGAACTAGCACCAGGAGCAACTCCAATCGCTCGGGCGCCATACCGTCTGGCACCGAACGAACTACAAGAGCTGTCTAAGCAATTGCAAGAGTTGTTAGACAAAGGATTCATACGTCCCAGCTCTTCACCTTGGGGAGCTCCAGTGCTTTTCGTTAAAAAGAAAGATGGAACCTTCAGGATGTGTATTGACTACCGCGAACTGAACAAGGTGACAATCAAGAATAGGTATCCACTCCCACGCATTGATGATTTGTTCGACCAATTGCAAGGATCTAGCTACTATTCCAAGATTGACTTGAGATCAGGTTATCATCAGTTGAGGGTTCGAGAAGAAGACGTCTCCAAGACTGCGTTTCGAACACGCTATGGACACTACGAGTTCACTGTAATGCCTTTTGGGCTGACTAATGCCCCAGCAGTTTTCATGGACCTCATGAACCGTGTCTGCAAACCTTATCTGGATAAGTTTGTCATTGTCTTCATTGATGACATACTAATCTACTCCCGTAATAAGGAAGATCATGAGGAACATTTGAGAACCATACTGGAATTGCTAAGAGATGAACAGCTTTACGCAAAGTTCTCAAAATGTGACTTCTGGATGCGTGAAGTGCAATTCCTTGGGCACGTGGTGAATGAAAAGGGAATACATGTTGATCCTTCAAAGATTAAAGCAATCAAGGATTGGCCGGCACCAAAGACGCCTACTGAGGTGCGACAATTCCTTGGTTTGGCAGGCTATTACCGGAGATTTATTGAAGGATTTTCTAAATTGGCACAACCTTTGACTGCCCTGACTCATAAGGGAACAATTTATAAGTGGGGTAGCAAAGAGGAAACAGCATTTCAGGCGCTTAAAGACAAACTCTGCAGCGCACCAATCCTAGCTTTACCAGAAGGAACTGATGACTTTGTTGTTTACTGTGATGCATCCATCCAAGGTTTGGGGTGTGTATTGATGCAACGTGACAAGTCATAGCTTATGCATCTAGACAGCTCAAGGTGCATGAGAAGAACTATACAACGCATGACCTGGAACTAGGAGCTGTAGTGTTTGCCTTGAAAATCTGGAGGCACTACCTATACGGAACCAGGTGCACGATCTATACAGATCATAAGAGCCTCCAGCACATATTTAACCAGAAGGAACTGAATATGCGACAAAGACGATGGTTAGAATTACTCAATGATTATGACTGTGTGATCAAGTACCATCCGGGTAAGGCTAATGTAGTAGCCGATGCCCTTAGTCGTAAGGAAACCCTAAAGCCTCGTCGGGTGCGCGCATTACAAATGACTATCCACTCTGACCTACCAATGCAAATCAAAGCTGCCCAATCTGAGGCTTTGAAGACGGAGAATTTCAAAGCAGAATCCATGCGAGGCATGGAGAAACAATTGGAGGTTAAAGCTGATGGAATCCGTTACTTTATGAAACGGATCTGGGTACCACAGTACGGGAACTTGTGAGAGCTGATAATGGATGAAGCTCATAAGTCACGTTACTCGATCCATCCAGGTTCAGACAAGATGTATCAGGACCTGAAAGAATTTTACTGGTGGCCGAAAATGAAGGCGGAGATAGCCACGTACGTAAGCCGATGCCTAACTTGTTCCAAGGTTAAGGTGGAATACCAGAGACCATCCGGTTTACTCCAACAACCGGAAATTCCAGTGTGGAAATGGGAGCAGATCTCAATGGACTTCATCACGAAGTTACCCAGAACTCCCAGCGGATGCGATACCATTTGGGTTATAGTAGATCGCTTAACGAAATCCGCACACTTTCTGGCAATCCGAGAGACTGATCGAATGGAGAAGCTAACACGTATCTATTTAAGGGAAATAGTCTCCCGGCATGGCGTACCAATATCTATCATTTCTGATCGTGACGCTCGGTTCACTTCTCACTTCTGGCAATCATTACAACGATCATTAGGAACGCGGCTGGATATGAGTACTGCATATCACCCGCAGACCGATGGTCAAAGTGAGCGTACAATCCAAACACTGGAAGACATGTTGCGTGCCTGTGTGATCGATTTTGGCAGCAGTTGGGAAACTCATCTACCATTGGTTGAGTTCTCCTATAATAACAGTTATCACACCTCGATCAAGGTAGCTCCATTTGAAGCATTGTATGGACGTAAGTGTCGATCACCTATCTGTTGGGCAGAAGTAGGAGAAAGCCAACTTACAGGACCCGAACTTGTGCACGAAACGACTGAGAAGATCGTGCAAATTCGTAACCGTATGGCAGCAGCACGTGATCGACAAAAGAGTTACGCTGACAAGTGTCGTAAACCATTGGAGTTTCGGGTGGGTGACAAAGTACTGTTGAAGGTCTCACCCTGGAAAGGTGTAATACGCTTTGGAAAGCGTGGGAAGTTAAGCCCAAGATACGTGGGACCATTCGAGATTGTAAAACGGATTGGCCCAGTAGCCTATCAGTTGAATTTACCTGAAGAACTCAGGGGGATACATGATGTATTTCACGTATCCAATCTGAGGAAATGTCTGTCGGATGAATCATTGATCGTGCCTTTGGAGGAATTAAAGATAGATGATCAACTACATTTCATCGAAGAACCAGTGGAGATCATGGATCGAGAGGTCAAGACACTAAAGCGTAGCAAAATTCCCATTGTGCGCGTAAGATGGAACTCTAGACGGGGACCAGAATTTACATGGGAACGGGAGGATCAGATGAAGTCTAAATATCCGCACTTGTTCGTGGATACACCTTCAGAACCTAACTCCAACCGAATTTCAGGATGAAATTTTCTCATGTGACATCTCACGATATCAAGTAAAGAACATTGTGGGTCTATTTTCACATTTGTTCTACCTCATAAAGTTTCACATGCGTGTGATAGCTCAGATAATACAGATGGTTTCATGGTCACCTGCTGATAAACAAAAGTACTAGAAACATTCAAGATATTCCCAAATCAGAAAGGAAACCTAAGATTCTTCTTATTGAAGATCATGTGGTAAATGTGATGGTGTGTGACATCTGTCACTAACTAGTACTAAGCTCGTTAACTCACTGTGTGTATTGACTGTCCTCATGTATTTTCATGGTTTATTCATCGGTTAAACCGAATTCTCCGTATACTAGTTTATTTACTCCAGTGTTCCAATTTTCGGGACGAAAATTCCTCTAACGAGAGGATGATGTGACAACCCGGAATTTTTTTTTTAAAAAAAAAAACTTAAATATATATATGTAACAATAATAATAACAATACAGATAATAACAATAATAATAATAATAATAATAATAATAATAATAATAATAATAATAATAATAATAATAATATTGTTTTACAAAGGTTTAGGGGGTTAAAATGTAATTTTAAAACTTGTTTAGAAATGATTCTGCATAAAATGACACAAGTTAAAAACCACAGGGACCATTTGTGCAATTAACCAAAACCCAACCCCCTTCCCCCCCCCCCGTAACTCCGGCCGACCCTCCGGCCACCGCCGGAGCGGCTTCGGCGACTCCTCTAAACGCCAAAATATCGTGTATTTGACCTAACTAAAGTTACCAACACCTTTCAGTGGATGACTCGAACGTAGGGCACCTTTCAATTTAATAAAACGAGTGCGAATTCCACTGAAACCGACCCACTTCGTTTTCGGCCAAACAAACGGGCCACGAACACCACTAACACCAATAATCGACAAAATTAATCAAGTATAAATGAACGCGTACTTGTTACTGATCGATTGCACCATTCATTTCAAACAAAACACACACAGACATCGGGTTTGATCACTACCACCACCCGCGACCTGTTCTTCGTGAGTTAATCATCAAATCGACACCATTCTGGAAATCAAACACACCCACATGCTCGATTTTAGGTGAGGATCAAAAGCCCCATGTTTATTTCTATGATTACTGTCGAATTGGGTTTCGATTTTGGATTCAAAGATCTAGGGTTCTTCGGATTCGGGGGATTGTTAAGGTTTGTGTTTAAAAGATTTAAAACTCGGGTAATATCGCGGCTTAGGCCTTTGTTCCACTGGTTCCTGCGCTTTATGTCCAGCAGAAGGTCCCGGGTTCGAACCCGGGCACCTGCACTTATTTTTTTTAAAAGCTTTTTAAGCTCCTAAAAATTATGGAAAAATCCTTAAAAATTATAAAAATAATTTTAATAAACTTTCCTTATTTAAAATACTACATAAATATTTTCTGTAAATTTATTTCATTTAAAAACCTTAATAACCCTTATAAATAAATCATGTAAATAACTACTTTTATAAAAATAAACATTTAATTGTGTTTAAATATGAAACAATCACGGGAATCATAGAAATTACACAACATGTAATTTCACAAATTGTTTACGAATATAATTATAAGTTATTTCTTATAAATATATTTTAAATTATAAACCCACTCAAATATATATAACTGATTATGGACGTCAAACCCAAACCGACCCGAATCCAATCAAATATATCTATTTGCAATCGAAGCCGTTTTAAAAACGTAATTACAATTAATAATAGGTGTTGAACGTGTTTGATCGTGCATTGCCTTATTCTTTGAAGCTCTTGTTCATTACATTACATCATATTCAGGTGAGTTTACAGCCCCACTTTTACTTTATACTCTTTTTGGGGGAGAGAAACATACTGTTTTTATAAACTTTACATTACATTGGATTATTGTAATACTGCATATACTTGATACTATGGTGTATACTTGCCCAACGGACCGTTAATATGGACTTAACGAGGTAATTGTTAGTAGTACTACTGGGATTGACATACCCCACCCGGGCTAGTCGCGCTAGCACAACGTTCGTCAAACGGGTAAACGGTTAGCCTAATTACAAGTGTTGTGGTGTGTGATCCACATCCGGGCCTGTTTATTTATTTGATTACATGTCAGTTCGGCCGCGCCTTCATACACATAGTGATCATTATGGACTAGCTACCCATTATATGCTTTATTTATAAATCCGGGGATTTCATTTATACTGACCGGATTAATAAATCCGGGGATTTCATTTATACTGACCGGATTAATAAATCCGGGGATTTCATTTATACTGACCGGATTAATAATTCCGGGGATTTCATTATACTTATCGGATTACTAAATCCGGGAAATTACATACTGGACGGATTTTATAATCCGGGAATTACATACTTGACGGATTACATAATCCGGGAATTACATACTTGACGGATTTCATAATCCGGGAACTTCATTACTGATAATTACTGTTTTCTGATAAACCTGTGAACTCACCAGTCTTGTACTGAGATTTTTGCATGCTTTCTCTCAGGACAATGATGTGACACGTTTAGGAGCACAGCATCTACAGCATGTCATTCTGTATTCACTACAAACTGTTTCCAAGATTTAATTTGCATTTACTTTACGTAAACTGGTTTGGACACATGTTTGTGTGTTTCAAAATTATTGTTGAATGTTTCACTGTATTCTCTTCCGCATTACTTAAATACAATTGGTCTGTTTCCTTAAAATTAAGCAACTTATATGATTTGTGATTATCGAGTCGTTTGGTGTAACTAATGCTTATCTGAGATCCTGGTTATGTCACACGCCTGACGGTAAAACCCCGTACGTGGAAAAATGAGGGTGTGACAAACACTATTCTCAAGACCGGAAAGATGCCGGATCAGTGGAGTAGTGTTATAGTCCCCATATATAAGAAAAAAGGAGATCCCCAGCGTTGCACATATTACAGGGGAATAAAACTCTTGAGCCATACGATGAAACTATGGGAATGAGTTATAGACATGAGAATCAGACGTGAAACTCACATAACGATAAACCAATTTGGATTTATGCCAGGGCACTCTATAACAGAAGCCATACACATCATAAGGAGGGTAATGGAGAAATATAGAGAAAAGAAAAGGGATCTTCATATGGTCTTCATTGACCTAGAAAAAGCTTATGGTAGTGTCCCGCGACAACTCATTCGGGAAAGTCTATGAGGTAGAAGGGTACCAGAGAGATATATCAAGATAATCAAGGATATGTATGAAGGGGCAAAAACGTGTGTGTGAGCTCCAGTCGGAGACACAAATTTCTTTCCGGTGGAAGTGTGACTTCATCAAGGATCAACATTGAGCCCATTTCTTTTCACAGTAGTGTTGGATGAGATGGTCAAGTCTATACAGGAACAAGTCCTATGGTGCATGTTGTTTGCAGACGATATTGTGCTAATATCATAATCTAAAAGGGCGCTGAACGAAAGGTTAGAACAGCGGAGAGCGGCACTAGAGAGCAAAGGCTTAAGGATAAATAGCTCTAAGGTGAAATACATGCACTGTAACTTCAGTGGAGCGAATGAAGAGGACACCCAAATTAGTGTTCAGGGCCTGGCGGCCCCACAAACTTCTAGGTTCAAATATCTAGGCTCGTACGTTCAGGACGATGAAGAGATACACAGTGATGTAGCTTATCGTGTTCAGGTAGGATGGTGCAAGTGGAAAGCAGCATCAGTGTTCTTATGTGATAAGAGGTTCCCAACAAGACTAAAGGGAAAACTATATAGAGAGGCAGCTCATCCGGCTATGTTATACAGAACAGATTGCTGGGCCATGAAGAAATCACACGAGAGACAAATAGAGGTCGCAGAAATGCGAATGCTAAGGTGGATGTGTGGACACACGAGGCTGTATCGGATAAGAAACGACGTCTTTTGGCAGAAGCTAGAGGTGGCTTGTATCACGGATAAAATACGAGAGGGAAGATTAAGATGGTTTGGGCACGTGAACAGGAGACAGATGTCAGTGCAAGTTAGAGTAGTAGAGCGCATCACCTTAAATGGTAAGAGGAGTAGAAAAAGACCTAAGTTGACCTGGGATGAGATGATTAGTCAGGTATGGTAGAGTTGCAACTCTCCGAGCACATGATCGAGGATAGGAGTGCGTAGAGGCATAGAATTAAAGTTAGGGACTTCTAGTGGGCCTTGATGCGATAGTCATCACGTGATGTGTAGGGTAACGTTATTTGTCCAATGTAGGTGAAGCCGTAGTGCTAACTGTCCTATTAGTATTGTTAATATCATAGTAAAATTTATCTGCCTAATTCCTTGCCTAATATCGTAGTAAAATTTATCTGCCTCAAACCTATTTCAATGCTGTTGTGTTTGCTTTTATGACGTGTGTTTAATTGCTTATGTGAGGTATGCAATATATTCTGGTTGGTATGTGTATGCTATTGCTTATGTGATGTGCGTGATGTATGCAATATAATCTGGTTATTTTACTTATGAACATGCATATATAAAACTCTTATGTGATGTATGCTTATATGATATATGCACTATAATTTGATTGTTATCGTTGTTGAGTCGGGGGTCTCTTTGGAAGCAGTCTTTCTGTCTCTCAAGATAGAGGAAAGACTGACCACCACCTACCCCTCTCAAACCCTATTTACATTGAAAAATACTGGGTATGTTTATTTGTTTGTTTGTTTGGGTCCTTAACACGTAAATGATTTCTTGCCTTACTTAACTGTTTATCAATATCAAACACATCATAAAGTATATTACAAAATTACACTACAGAACTTCTAACTTTACAATGCTCACGTGCAGGTGATGAAATCAACGTAGGTAAGAAATTAAAGACCGAAACTCATTTTGTGTTGAAAAAACCAACTTTTGTTTTTGACATTTTGACTCTACGTAAAATTGTCGGCCAGCTTTTGATTTCGATGTTATAAAATATCTTTCGGTTTGGACATACAAAAAAGATGCATGCTCCTGTACATACAAATAGTAGAACGTGAATGTACATACATATATGAGATAAACTTTTGATAATACGAACAAAAACAAGAAAGGCATAATCGTGCAAAGCGCGATACAGAACATCTCTAGTTATTATTATTTTGTTGTTTTAATAAAAACATACTTATTATCTTATATTTTAAAAATTAATTTTTTTTAAAAAAAGTGTTTGTATTAGCTTACAAACTAAAAGGTCAATAAGTTATTTTCTAAAAAGTGTTTGGTTTAGCTTATTAATATAAAATGATCAAAAAGTATACCATGTTAAAAGTCAATAAGATGTTTTCTTTATCAAAAGTGTTTGGGATTGCTTATTTACACTATTATATACTTTTCTCCCGTTTTGCAAATTGAAAAAAGATTATGAAATATATAAAATAAGATTGGTTTACATAATTTATAATTTCTTGGTTAGACATAGTAATATTATGAGAGATTGTTAAAATAACACCAAAATACACAATGATATGAAGCTAATGTCATACTACCTTCATCTCCGTGAGTCTATTAAATCTTGCGTAATAATATCTCTTATTGCTGCCATATATGCAACATCATGATTTGAACAATATGTAGCCGAAAGTTCTTCATGAAGTTCATTTGTAGTACCACCTTCTCTGATATTGTAGGATTCTTGTTGGACGGTGTTAAATGCTTCATCAAACCTATTTGCCTTTCTAATAAAGTTATGGATCACCATTGATGCTATCATATTACTAACTTGGTGCTTGTATTTGTAGTTAACATGCATATCTCTCAATCACACCCATTTAGCTTTCTACACTCTAAAAGTTTGTTCAATGATGTCCGCAACGATGAGCGGTAATAGTTAAATGTCTCTTTTGGTCCCCGAGGAGCAAGCATAGCACTAGTCTATCCACGTTGAAATTCCAGTTCTATGATAACGAATGGATTGACCATTTTATGGACTAAAATAACTTTTAGTATTTGGGTATCTAGCATCACAACATAAAATTTGTCTACAAATAAAACAAATAATAGTTAGTCTTTTCAAACATGTATAAAGAATACAAAGCAACATGTAAGACAGATCATTATACTAACCACAAGTTGGATGTGGAAACTGAAGCTCCGGTTTCCATAAGGCTTAACTGAAGATTCTCGTCTCATGTGTACTCCCCTTCCATCCTGCCCGTACAAATGTAAAGCACATGTTAAAATAACAAACAATCATTATATTGTGTGTCGTATATCCCTTTCAACCAATGTACTTTGTTTGGTCCATCTATTGAACTGATGCCCTCATGTATGTCTCATCAATAGCGCTAATGTTGTACATACACAAAAAATATCATAATTAATTCATTTTTTAAAGTAGTTGGAACGTTAAAAACATTGATCATTAGATAATAAGTATTAGTATTTGTTACTAATATAATTATTATTTACTAGGTTTGTATTCTATGATATGATAGGATTACAACAAATCAAACCATGTTTAAAACAGAATTAAGATTAATGAGATATCGATGCTCAAAGTTGGATAGTTAAGACATAAAAACCATAAAAATTGTATTTGGTGGATCAAGAGTTGTTCCATCTGTTGTTGCATGTGCGTGCTACTATTCAGTAGTGCTACTGTCTGCCAAAGGTAGTTCACCAGATGTGGCTACTACACATGGTGAGTGCCGAGGTTCATCTGTTCTTCAGTAGATTGGAAGCTGAATAACAGGTGCACCATCTACTAAAGGATAACTTTAGCAATCAGTTGCTTAACTACTGCTCGTATGTTCAGTTCTAAGCACTAAGCCACATTTAAAACTCACAAACTCAATATTAATGTAAAGACTCTTTAAGTGATTAAACTCATCAAGTCACATGTAAAACTCATATTAACTTAGTGTTAATGTTGAGACTTTTGGATTGATTAAACTCCAGAATTCACAGTATAAATACAAGGGATAAGTGCATTGTTGAAATTACTAGTTGATATATGTTTCACATATCTTAATTTGAAGATTTTCCTGTGTTTTCAGCTCTAAACACTATTGTTTCAAGTATTATTTTAAGTGCTTGGTTAAACCTAACAATACAATCTATATTTCTAATGGCTCTCTTCCTACTGCCTCTTTTGCATGTGGGATCCAGTCACATTAGCTCATGCACAGTACCAGCAGACGCATAAGATGGGGAAAAAGCCGCTAAAGACTTTGAACATCGATGAGAGGATCATTTTTTCACAGAAGCATATGATTGCCCCTCAAATGCCAGGGAAGAAAGAGAAGAAAAAGGTAGTTTACTTCAGTTCGCATGGTTCATCGATTCCACCGATTAGACCCTTAGAGTGATTCAGTCGATACAGAGGCATTTGGATAGTGATACAAAAAATGATACCAAACTGAAAGGAGAGGAAGCGCCTAAAATTAGGTTGTTGTTCCCTAGTGACATATATGATTTACCTAGGTAGCCCGGAATCTATTTTATCGGACCTTTCTTGAACATAAATCCTCAAGCACACATGTATCATTGTTAGTAATTTTTGCTAATTAAGTTTATTTCCTTTCTTGTATTCATTCTTGTTTCTTTTAGTTTCATTATGTATTGTAATCCATCTTGGTTGATTAATGAATATTTTATATTTATTTTATGAACTGTGCTTCTACACAGTTCTCATTTTGGAATGCCCTTGCATGTGCCTGGTTTTGTCGACGATGATGGTTTGGTGTGATCATAGATTATACACTCCGATGTATTTGTGCACTTTAGTGTATTTGCCTACTTTTATGGTTTTAATTAACTCTATTGTGTGTTGTTTAAACTGATATAATGTGTGTTTTTCTTGTTTGTAATGTGATTGATGTTTTTTGGTTACTTTACATATGTTACTTTGTTTCTAATTTGGATTTCATAAAATGATTTAAGGTATAGGGATTAAAAGGTGGATGAAGTCTTTTATGTATTGTTTAAATGAATATATAATTTTGTGTTTTAGTTTGTTTAAATGAATTGTTAATTTATAGGATATGTTAGGTGTTTGTTTTTTTTTTGCAGCAAAATGTCTGCAGTCTGCAAGAAAAAACTGTTTATTTTTAACATCTGGAGACTAGTAAATTATTTTGTAATTAAAATAAACCTATTTTTAAACCTATAAAAAGTCAATCACTTTAAATTAAGAAATTATGTTCTTATCCATAACAATTGAATAATAGCGAATGTTAACAAAGAAATTTTGAAATTTGGGGTTTTCATTTCCCTCATTCTAGTTTCATACATATTCTCATCTCTCAAAAATACTAGGCTACCACTCGCCGTCAAAATACTAGGCTACCACTCGCCGTCAAAAATACTAGGCTACCACAGATTCACTATCAACATCTTTAATGGTGAGCTTCAAATCCACCAATTTTCCACGAGAATCATTGTCAATGGAGATGGAAGTGGCGTCAGGGGGCGGCCGACCATGAAGGTGGAGGCGACAACGGGGCGGCGGCCGGAAAGTTGGGGGCCGCGATGGGGCTGTCACACCCTCAAAATCCACGTGCGGAGTTTTACCGCGAGGCGTGTGAACAAACCAGGATCATAGTCAATAGTTACTCAGAACGACTCTATATGCCATATTTAAAATAAACAAACCAAAGTTCAAACTTTAAAACCATGCGGAAACGTTTTGTAAATAAGACAAACCCAAAGTACAAAAATGCATAATATGGCAAAACACGCGCCATCCAAATATTTAAAACCCATAATTAACAGACGAGTAAATATGTCTATAAAATAAAGCCTTAGGATGCATGCTGGACTCGTGTTGTGCTCCTACTGGCAAGCTGAGTTATCGACCTGAGAATAGCATACTAAAAATGTCAACACAATGGTTGGTGAGTTCAAGAGTTGGCGTTCAAATATAAACAGTTTAACAGGTATGCTATATAAGCAGTGTATTGTAACAGATAGCTAGTCTATTAACAATAAATATTAATTCATAGTGATTTAGCAATTGAAGCTGACTGTGATAAGTTTTTGCCTCCTGTCATGACTTACCTGGTCGTGACAATGTTCATAGGACAAATTGCACCCGTTTGACCTCGAGTCACGCAGGTGGGGCTCGTCAGACCCAGTAGTACTACCCAAGTTTCCCCGCTATTCAATATTAACAATTCGAAAGTGTGAGGACTTTTCCATGGTAAACAGCACTATATTAATATTATACACAACTTAAGTATATAAAGCGTTTGTATAGTTACCAGTATGCTATCTCCCCTAAAAGAGATTAAGTAAAGAGTGTGGCATGAACTCACCTGATATGCGTAATGAATACTTAGAGTTTACTTGGAAGAAAGAGTGGACAGACAACCTTCAGAGGTTACCTAGATCACGTAAGTACATGAGTACGTGTAAACAGAGAATATGTGGAACCCTAAGTACACTACCACCAAAGACTCAAGGTTTCAGAAGAACAGACATGTTTGACCCAGTTGACCCGTTTGACCCTTTGGTGACATTATGAGTTATAGTCCAATTAAGTAAACATAATCATATGTCATACATGGTTAACATTTAAATGGATCACATGTGATGCTATATTACCCAGGTGTATTACTTAGATCATCATACTACCAGATATCATACAAGTCATGCAAGTCCCTAACAACTAGCATGCTCAATGTATCTATAACACCACTAGTGCATCATACAAAGGTTAAACCATGCATAACCCTCCTATATGATCCATAACCATGAATTCTCATAAATAGGCCAAAACAGATAATTAGTCGATTAAACATTCATACAAGTCAAACAACACATTCACTATGTCAATTACATTCAACATACACCACAATCATCAATTTCCAGTCCCAAACATGATGCCCTAGTTACTAATCCACATTCAACATCATACATGATCATCAAAGTACATAAATCACACATATCAAATAGGCATTCGATACAACCTATTTAACAGGTTCTATCACCTTAGAAATCATCCATGGACTTACTAACATGCTCCTAATGTCCCAAACATGCTCAAACTATCATCCTTTAAACTTTGTGCAAATAAAGTTTTCCTTTTGGGAAAGTACATCCCAAAATCTATCAAACACCCAATGTTTACATAATTCATCAATAATATACCATTTCAAGTTCATAGCAACATCTTAGCATGATCAACAACATCCAAATATCATAATTCACTAACCTTCATGATCAAAAGTTTCTACTTTTGGAAATCTATGAACTACAACATTCATTCTTGGTTTTCTAGCATACATATCATCAATCTAACATACATATGTCATCATAAACACTTCAACAACATCAATTCATCATCAAATCATCATACCATGCAATATAAAGTTACTATTATTAGTAACCTAAGTACAACGCATCAAAATCCAACCTTTCTTGCATAATCAACGTTAACTAACATACATACAACCTAACTAACATGTTAACATCATCAAACAACAACAAATTCGACATCCATTACCAAAATCAACTAGGGTTTCGACCATATCAAAAAGTCCATGAAAACAACACACCAACTAACTTTTAATTCGTGAAAAGTAATAAAATTGAGACTTCTAATGTGTTGTATGCCTTGAAATCGACCCAAACCAAAGCTTTCTTGCTTGTTCTTGGTTGGATTCGAATAGGAGAGGGAGAGGAGAGTGAGATCGTGGCCGAGGGTGGGGGATTAGGGTTTGGGATTGTTTTGTTTTACTTAATTAATCATATTTATCTCTTTAACCCTTATATTTTGTATTTTTATAAAAACTAGTCTTTAAACTCTTTTTAAAAAGATTTCTAACTAAGTTATTAAGCATATAAACTCACGGCATCAATTATATATTTCATCTTTATAAAACACAACACATACGAATTAATACGCACGTTTCCACATTACGCGATTAATTTCCTAATTAGTATTTAAAAAAACACGCAAACGTATAAGCATAATAAAATAATCACATTTTTTATTAGATTATTATTAGTTTGTCATTATTAATTATTTTAAAGTCACCAATTTTAAATGACAACTAGTGTGTGCTTACGACATGTATATGCAAGACTTAACGGAACTAACGGAGTTTGGTAACGGAAAATTACCGGATGTCACATTATCCCCATGTTGAAAGAATTTTCAGGAATTTTCATCCTGAAAATTCCGTTACATGGTGAGAGTGTTCCGTCACTGGTCTACTGCATTGACACACAGAAATCAAAATCTAGTGAGTTATCTAGTGAGTTTTAGATGAGTTGTCACATCATCCCCATGTTAAAAGAAATTTCGTCCCGAAATTTAAATCAATACCTTCGTCTGCAGGCATCGTCTTTTCAAATAGTAGAGGATACTTAAGCTTCATTTGATCTTCACGTTCCCACGTGAATTCCTATTCACGTCGCGAATTCCAACGAACTTTGACGATGGGTATCTTACTTTGCTTAAGCGTTTTCACCTCACGGTCCATCACCTCGACTGGTTCTTTGATAAAGAGTAATTGTTCATCCACTTGAACTTCCTCTAGCGGTGCAATTAGTGTCTCGTCAGATAGACAGTTCTTCATATTTGAAACATGAAATACATCATGGACTCCACTTAGCGAATCAGGTAAGGCTAGTCGATAGGCCACTGGACCTATTCTTTCCAATATATCGAATGGTCCAACATACCTCGGATTTAGCTTCCATCGCTTGCCAAACCGAACTACACCTTTCCATGGTGAGACCTTCAATACGTAGTTACATCCGCCTTCATGTTAGGCCACCAGTAGTGCGCCTTTAGATCATGATACATCTTGTCAGATCCATGATATGTAGAATACTTAGATTTCTGTGCCTCACTCATAACTAAATCCCTTAGATTCCCATAGACAGGCACCCAAAGTCTATCCATGAAGTACCGAATTTCATCATCTTTCACCACTAGTTGTTTATCCATTCCTCTTAATGACTCAGAACCAACATTTTCTGCTTTTAAGGCTTCTATCTGGGCTTCCTTAACTTGTTCAGGCAGATTAGTAGTGATTGTAAGCTGTAAGGCTCGCACCCGCCTGGGTTTAGCTGTTTCTTTCCAGCTTAAGGCATCGGCAACCACGTCGCCTTTCCAGGATGGTACTTGATAGCGCAATCATAATCGTTCAGAAGCTCCACCCAACATCGTTGTCTCATATTCAACTCCTTTTGCTCAAAGATGTGTTGAAGACTCTTGTGATCGGTGTAAATAGTGCACTTGGTACTGTACAAGTAATGTCTCCAAATCTTTAAGGCAAAAACCACTGCACCCAATTCCAAGTCATGGGTGGTATAGTTTTTCTTGTGAACTTTTAGTTGTCTAGAGGCGTAGGCTATCACTTTATCTCGCTGCATCAGGACACAACCCAATCCGTGGATGGATGCGTCACAATACACCACGAAATCACCCGTTCCCTCTGGCAGTGCCAATATCTGTGCACTACAGAGTTTCTGTTTTAACAGTTGAAAAGCCGCTTCTTGACTCTCACCCCATTTATATGCCGTTCCCTTATGGGTCAAGGCTGTGAGAGGTTGTGCGATCTTAGAGAATCCCTCTATGAATTGTCGGTAATATCCTGCTAATCCCAGAAATTGCCTTATCTAGCTCGACGTTTTGGGTATAGCCCAATTCTTTATTGCCTCACTCTTGGCAGGATCAACATTATCCCCTTCTCATTAACAATGTGACCTAGAAATTGCACTTCTCATATCCAAAAGTTACACTTAGAGAATTTGGCGTACAGTTGCTCATTCTTCAATAGTTCTAAGATCAATCGTAAGTGCTCTTCATGATCCTCCTTGGTCCTAGAATATATCAGTATGTCATTGATAAACACAATGACGAACTGATCGAGATAGGGTTTGCACACGTGATTCATGAGGTCCATGAACACCGCAGGTGCATTAGTCAACCCAAAAGGCATGACCAAGAACTCATAATGACCATAACGAGTACGGAACGCAGTTTTGGAGATGTCTTCTTCTCGGACTCTAAGTTGATGATAACCTGATCTCAAATCAATCTTCGAATAATAGCTTGATCCTTGAAGCTAATCAAACAAGTCGTCGATACGGGGTAAAGGGTATCGGTTCTTGACTGTGACTTTGTTTAACTCCCTATAATCGATGCACATTCGAAACATGCCATCCTTTTTCTTAACAAAAAGGACAGGGGTCCCTAAGGTGATGTGATAGGTCGAATAAAGCCTTTATCTAAAAGCTCCTGAAGTTATGATAACAATTCCTGTAGTTCGTTCAATGCTAATTGATAAGGTGCCCTAGCAATCGGGGTTGAGCCGGGAGTCAGTTAGATTTGGAATTCCACTTGGCGGTAAGGTGGTAGTCCAGGAAGGTCCTCTTGAAACATCTCTGGAAAGTCTCGTACCATGGGAATGTCCTCCATTTTTCTTTCTGTCGGTTGCTTATTGATGACGAGTGCCAGAATGGCTAAACGACCTTTTCTCAATAACTTTTATGCTTTCATGTACGAGATGATGCCTATCACCACACCACTCCTATCACCTCTGATTGTAAGGATTTCATCACCAATAGGAATCCGTATGATTTTCTCGTGGCATATGACTTCCGCTTGCTTATTAGAGAGTCAATCCATGCCTATCACAACGTCAAAACTCCCTAGCGTAACAGGCATAAGATCTATAGCGAAAGTATGACCAGCAAGCTCTATCTTACAATCTCTAAGGATATGCGTTACATGGATCTGTTTACCGTCGGCCAATTCTATGGTGTATTTAGATTCTAAGGCGGAGGGTGTATCACTTAGAAGACTACAGAACTTTAAGGACACGAAACTCCTATCGGCTCCAGTATCGAATAGTACCGTAGCAAAACATCCGTTGACAGAAAACCTACCAGTAACAGTCATAGGGTCGTTTAGAGCCTCACCTGAGCCAATGACGAAGGCTCTCCCTTTGGCTCTATTGTTGTTACCACCATTACCATTGCTATTGCCATTATTGTTGTTGCCATTGTTGTTGTTGTTCTGTCCATTATTGTTTTGTCATTCCCATTTTTCCTTAACTATGGGCAGTTGCGCTTGTATTGCCCTTCCTTCCTGCATTCGAAACAGCCTTTGGGAGTCTCCTGAGGTTGTTGTGGCTTCCTTAACAGTTCACCATGACAGTCCTTGGCAGCGTATCCAATCTTACCACAGCGCTGACACTTGAAATTTTCACACATTCCCATATGGTGGTAGTTACACCGAGTAAACTTTGGATGTTTACCACCATAACCGCTGGGTCCTTGATTGTTTGAGGCCGTCTGTTTGAAGTTACGGTTGTTATCGAACCTCCGTTGTTGTTGCTGAACCGGCTGTTGTTGCTGAGGTTGATGTTGACCGCTGGATGATGATGATTTGTTGCTGTTGGAGGTATTCCACTTCCTCTTGTTATCGGGCATGCTCGCCAAAGCGCCCTGCTTTGGTAAACGTCCTTGCTCCACTGCTTGATCAGTCAGCTTATGAGCTAAACGAATGGCTTGCTGAATCGTAGCAGGGTTGGAAGCAGTCACCATGCTCTGAATTTCGGGTACCAACCCCCGAATATAATGTTCGACCCTCTTATGCATCTTGTTCACCATTCCTGGGCATAGAGTGGCCAGTTCATGAGTTCGGGTAGTGTATGCCTTTATTTCCGAGCCCTGCATCTTAAATTGCCAGAACTCCATCTCTAGTTTTTGTACTTCATTTCGAGGACAGTACTCCTCAGTCATCATCTCTTTGAATTCATTCCAGGGAAGCTCCTTTGCCATAGCTTGCCCTATCATTTGTACTTGCGCGTTCCACCAGGATAAAACGGCACCTTACAGGGTCCCGGTGGCATATTTCACCTAATCGACAGGTGGGCAGTTGCATTTGGAGAAAACAGACTCTGTCTTCTCAAACCATCATACCTGTCCTACAGTCCTTCAGTCCTACTATAGGTGTCTGGCTTACAGTCCATAAAGGACTTATAAGTTCACACTGGTGGTCCTGTTTTAACATGATAAACATTAATCAAATATCCTATACGGTTAACTAGGGTATTTGGTTTAACTTTCTATCATCGTTTACCTGCTGGCTGTCACGGTTGGGCAGCAGCCACCGCTGCCTGAACATGTTCGTTTATCAGGGCAGCTAATTCAGCAGGAGTCATGTTTATGGCACAACCGCCATGATCTCTGGCGCCACGTCCATGTCCGCGCCCACGTCCACGTCCTCGTCCACGGGAGTCCATTTTTCACTTAACATTCACAAATACAATAATGAGTAACATCAAACATATCTATCTCATTGAAGTACAGTAAACAATAAGAAATAATGAATCATCACAACCACAACATTCATAACAAAAATGATAACCAAGATAAATAAATTGTAAATGAGTCACAATGTATTCACTAATGTCAAAATTTAAGTTTGTTATTCGAGTGGGGAAACAACCCTTCCCACATAGGTTTCAAAAGAAAGAAACACTACATTGTCCAAGTCATATAAAGAAAATCAATCGACGACATCCGACCCATCGTTGTCATCTTCCATCTCTTCCGGTTCCTCCTCCTCGGGTTCCTCCTTGGGTTCCTCCACCTCCTCGGGGCCCTCTTCAGGATCCTTATCCTCAGGGTCCTCTGCAGGAGCAGGAGCTATGGCGATCTGAAGCGCTGCCAATTAGGCTTCTAAGGTAGCAATTCTATTGTCGGCTGCTTCATCCCGCTGTTCTCGAGCAGTCATGCATCCTCTAAGTGCTAGATAACCGTCCTCCATGTAGTGACACCCATCTAGGGTCTTCCCATGTCGTTCCTCAAGTGCATCCAGTTGATGTTGTAGTTTGTACACCTCGTGCTGCAGTGTACAAACGTCACTCGTGAGTCGCCTGACTCGTTGCTGCTCAGTATCCAGTGCAGCCACCAGTGCAGCAATCACTTGCTCAATGGACTACACCGTCCGTGGGAGTGAAGGCATTGGCTGATCAGTGTTATTCCTAGTCCTGGGCCTCGGGACAGGTACACGCTCCCTATACATGATGTGGTCTACGAACTCAGGGTAGAAACTCTAGTCTCGTGGGGGGTCACGCTCCATCAGAGCAAAAGATTGATCCCAATCAATCTCTCCTCGTGGGTAGGCTAAACGGGGCCAGTCACATCCATTGTCGGGTACAAGAGCGGGAGGTAGGGACTCGGATCGTGTAGGTGATGCCGGTCGCTTAACCGGAGCTCTCGATGATGATGCCATGCTGCAGAGAGTGTGATGTGTATGCTAATGAGTATACAGTAAAGGAAATAAGGAACAAGTAACTAACTAATTATGTGTGGTTATATTATAGTGTGTATGCATCCTAGTTCCCTATAACCAATGGCTCTGATACCAATCTGTCACACCCTTAAAATCCACGTGCAGAGTTTTACCGCGAGGCGTGTGAACAAACTAGGATCACAGGCAATAGTTACTCAGAACGACTCTATATGCCATATTTAAAATAAACAAACCAAAGTTCAAACTTTAAAACCATGCGGAAGCGTTTTGTAAATAAGACAAACCCAAAATACAAAAATGCATAATATGGCAAAACACGCGTCATCCAAATGTTTAAAACCCATAATTAACAGACAAGTAAATGTGTCTATAAAATAAAGCCTTAGGATGCATGCTGGACTCGTGTTGTGCTCCTACTGGCAAGCTGAGTTATCGACCTAAGAATAGCATACTAAAAATGTCAACACAATGGTTGGTGAGTTCAAGAGTTGGCGTTCAAATATAAACAGTTTAACAGTTATGATGTATATAAGAAGTGTATTGTAACAGATAGCTAGTCTATTAACAATAAATATTAATTCATAGTGATTTAGCAATTGAAGCTGACTGTGATAAGTTTATGCCTCCTGTCACGACTTACCAGGTCGTGACAATGTTCATAGGACAAATTGCACCCGTTTGACCTCGAGTCACACAGGTGGGGCTCGTTAGACCCAGTAGTACTACCCAAGTTTCCCCGCTATTCAATATTAACAATTCGAAAGTGTGAGGACTTTTCCATGGTAAACAGCACTATATTAATATTATACACAACTTAAGTATATAAAGCGTTTGTATAGTTACCAGTATGCTATCTCCCCCAAAAAAGATTAAGTAAAGAGTGGGGCATGAACTCACCTGATATGCATAATGAATACTTAGAGTTTACTTGGAAGAAAGAGTGGACAGACAACCTTCAGAGGTTACCTAGATCACGTAAGTACATGAGTACGTGTAAACAGAGAATATGTGGAACCCTAAGTACACTACCACCAAAGACTCAAGGTTTCAGAAGAACAGACATGTTTGACCCAGTTGACCCGTTTGACCCATTGGTGACATTATGAGTTATAGTCCAATTAAGTAAACATAATCATATGTCATACATGGTTAACATTTAAATGGATCACATGTGATGCTACATTACCCAGGTGTATTACTTAGATCATCATACTACCAGATATCATACAAGTCATGCAAGTCCCTAACAACTAGCATGCTCAATGTATCTATAACACCACCAGTGCATCATACAAAGGTTAAACCATGCATAACCCTCCCATATGATCCATAACCATGAATTCTCATAAATAGGCCAAAACAGATAATTAGCCGATTAAACATTCATACAAGTCAAACAACACATTCACTATGTCCATTACATTCAACATACACCACAATGATCAATTTCCAGTCCCAAACATGATGCCCTAGTTACTAATCCACATTCAACATCATACATGATCATCAAAGTACATAAATCACACATGATCAAATAGGCATTCCATACAACCTATTTAAAAGGTTCTATCTTCTTAGAAATAATCCATGGACATACTAACATGCTTCTAATGTCCCAAACATGCTCAAACTATCATCCTTCAAACTTTGTGCAAATAAAGTTTCCCTTTTGGGAAAGTACATCCCAAAATCTATCAAACACCCAATGTATACATAATTCTTCAATAATATACCATTTCAAGTTCATAGCAACATCTTAGCATGATCAACAACATCCAAATATCATAATTCACCAACCTTCATGATCAAAAGTTTCTACTTTTGGAAATCTATGAACTACAACATTCATTCTTGGTTTTCTAGCATATATATCATCTATCTAACATACATATGTCATCATAAACACTTCAACAACATCAATTCATCATCAAATCATCATACCATGCAAAATAAAGTTGCTATTATTAGTAACCTATGAAAAACGTATCAAAATTCAACCTTTCTTGCATAATCGACGTTAACTAACATACATACAACCTAACTAACATGTTAACATCATCCAACAACAACAAATTCGACATCCATTATCAAAATCGAACTAGGGTTTCGACCATGTCAAAAATCCATGAAAACAACACACCAACTAACCATTAATTCGTGAAAAGTAACAAAATTGAGACTTCTAATGTGTTGTATGCCTTGAAATCGACCCAAACCGAAGCTTTCTTGCTTGTTCTTGGTTGGATTCGAATAGGAGAGTGATGTAGCGCACGGAATGAATCGAAGTACTATCATGTTGATTTGGCGAATACCCGTAAAGTTCTTCACCCAAACCCCCAAATTCGACCCGAGAGTCACGAATTTGAAAAGACAAAGTTCTTAATTCTTAATAAAATCAGGTGTGCTTCTAGATTACAGAAACTGAACTTAAATAAGAAATCAAACATGCAGGATGGGCCTAAAACAAGCAATCCTAGGCCCAAACAAAAGCCCAAAACAAACTCGAAAACTAGAAAAAAAATAAAAGTGGCCCAAAAGCCCATTTAGAGGCCTTATTTCAGAAAATTAACGGGATAACCTGCCTATGGCTGGTTACCATAACATGGCCTTCGTTTTTGCGGTCGTTCTGACTAGTAGCACGTCAGAAACGGAGACTCACAGCCCAGGTTAGGCCCATTTTCGTGAAGCACGGTCTTGGGCCTCCCAAAAGAGTAAGGCCCGCTCTTCAACACTTGGGCCCGCATCATTCCCTCCCGGGTAGACAAAATTCGCCCTCGAATTCCCTGCAAGTTCATCATCAGAAGAGTCACCATAATATGGCAACAAATGTTTCACATTAAACACGTCTGAACAACGAATGTGACTAGGCAATTTCAGCTTGTAAGCATTGGGGTTAATCTTCTCCACAATTTCAACAGGCCCAATCTTCTTAGCTGAAAGTTTGTTGTAATCTCCTACTGAAATCCGATCTTTGGTTAAAATAGCCCACACGAAATCACCTTCTTTAAAATCAACATGTCTACGTTTCTGATCAGCAGCCTTCTTATACTTCACATTGGCTTGGGCCAAATTATCACGAACTACTTTATGAACTTCATGCAACCCCTCTACGAAATCTTGAACTTTCTTTGGAACAGTACCAGAAATTGGAAGTGACATTAAATCAAGTGGTCCTCAGGGGCTGAGATGAGTAAACTAACTGAAATGGGCTGAATCCAGTGCTCCGATTAACAGCATGATTATGAGCAAACTCAGCTTGGCATAGTTTTTGGTCCCACGCCTTTACATGATCACTAACCAAACACCGTAACAAATTCCTAAGTGATCGATTAACAACTTCAGTTTAACCATCTGTTTGGGGATGGTAAGCACTACTGAAGTTAAGCTTGGTATTCACCATCTTCCATAATGTACGCCAAAAGTGACTTAAAAAGCGCGTATCCCGATCAGACACAATGGAAGAAGGCAACCCATACAAACGATACACATCATGAAAGAACAGTTGTGCCACATTAACATCATCAGGTGTCTTCTTGCAAGGAATAAAATAGACCATCTTAGAAAACGGGTCAACAACCACAAAAATAGAATCATTACCTCTCTGAGTACGAAATAACCCCAACACAAAGTCCATACTAATATCGACCCAGGCCTGCATTAGTAGTCGTGCCCTTTGAGACTTGACAAATACGACATCTCTTCACATAACGATCCACTTCCTTTCTCATAGTAGGCCAAAAATAAGAATTTTGCACCAACTGTAAAGTACGATCATGACCAACATGTCCTTCACCATGTAATTCCTTAATAATTTGCAAGCGAAGGCTAGAATCAGGAATACATAGCTGATTTCCTTTGAATAGAAAACCATCATGTAAAAGAAAATCTGACTTCTTCCCCGTTTGCATATCCTGCATAACAACTGAAAAATATGGGTCAATAACTAGCTGCTCACTAATGACATCAAGACCAGGTACATCAACTCTCATAGAAACAAGCAGATTGTTCCTTCTGCTTAAAGCATCGACAACTCTGTTTGAAACACCAGTCTTGTGTTTGACCACAAAAGTAAGCTTTTCAAGAAAGGCCAACCAGTGCCCATGCTTATGGGATACCTTGTCTTGTGTACGAATATGCCTTAAATTGTCATGATCAGTGAATAAAACAAACTTTTTATGGAACAAATAATGACGCCAATGCTTTACAGCTTGTACCACTGCATAGAACTCCAAATCATAAGTACTATACCTTAACTTTGGCCCTGTCAATTTTTCACTAAAATAAGCAACATGCCGTCCACCTTGGCTCAGAACCCCACCAATCCCTACCTTTGATGCATCTGTATGAAGTTCAAAAACCTAAGAAAAGTCAGGCAATACCATAATTGGGGCTGGAGTGAGCTTGTCTTTTACTACTTGAAAAGCCTGATCAGCTTCTACTGCCAAACAAATAGCTTCCCCTTCATGCAGTCTGTCACTGGGGCCATAATAGAACTGAAATGTGGAATAAACCTTCTATAAAAAGAAGCAAGGCCATGAAAGCTACGGACTTAAGTAACGGTAGTAGGGGTTGGCCAATTTTAAACAGCTGCTACTTTAGATTCATCCACCTGTATCCCATCACCAGAAACAACATACCCCAAAAATAGAACTTTAGGGGTCATGAACACACACTTCTTTACAGCTACGTAGAAGCTATCCCTTCGTAGTAAGGCTAAAACCTGCCTGACATGTATGATATGCTCCTTGACAGAGACACTATAAATAAGAATATCATCAAAATAGACAACCATGAACTTTCTAATAAATGGCCTGAGCAATTGATTCATTACACGCATAAAAGTGCTGGGTGCGTTTGATAAACCAAAAGGCATTACCAACCACTCGTACAACCCCTCATGAGTCTTGAAGGCAGTTTTCCATTCGTCTCCGGGTCTTACACGAATCTGGTAGTATCCACTTTTCAAATCTAACTTTGTGAAAACAGTGGCATCACTAATCTGGTCAAGTAAATCATCAAGTTGAGGGATAGGAAACCTGTACCTCACAGTAATCTTGTTGATGGCTCGACAGTCAACACACACACGTCAAGTACCATCCTTCTTCGGGGTCAACAAAGCAGGAACAACACAAGGGCTCATACTCTCACGAACGTGGCCTTTAAAAACCAGTTCTTCAACCTGTCTACGCAACTCCTCATGTTCTCCCGGACTCATCCTATAATGTGGCTTATTGGGCAGTTGTGACCCAGGCTCCAAATCAATGTGATGTTGAATGTCATATAAAGGTGGCAATCCATCAGGTAACTCATCGGGGAAAACATCAGAAAATTCCTCGAGTAAAGGAATCATAGCATCAGGAACTCCAACCTCTACACGCACTTCCTTCCCTATCAACATAAAAACATTTCCTGCCTCCTCCAATTCCTCTTCAAACTGATTAAGAGTTAAAAGATTACCCGACGGCTTCGTGGATAACTCCTTCGGCTTGCTTGGGACTAGAGTAATTTTCACACCACCAAACAAAAAGCTATAAGTGTTAGACCGCCCATTATGTTCGATGCTGCGATCATACTCCCAAGATCTATCCAACAGCAAATGACATGCATCCATGGGTACCACATCACACCAGACTTCATCCCTGTATGTTGCACCAACAGAAAAGGAAACAAGAGCTCATTTAGAAACCATTACCTCACCACCTTTCTTGAGCCACTGGAGCTTATAAGGCTTAGAATGATTTTCTGTCTTCAAAGCTAACTTTTTAACAGCCTCTTCTGAAACTAAATTATCACAGCTTCCTGAATCGATAACAAAGGTGCAACCCTTTCCCAGGACAGTACAAGTTGAATGAAAGATGTTATGTTTAAGCCAGTTGATGCGCGGGTAAAAGCTCGGGTTTAAAAGCACAAAACGGCATATTTATAGCATAACTTCGAGTTCAAATGATCTATTTTGATGTGGTTTGTGTTTGTTAGGGCCGGAACAATTAAGAGTACACTCCGGGGGTCATATGGGATGTCGGAATGGAGCCCGGAACAGTCGGATACGTGAAAAAAACAAAAGGAAAAAATGCTGTTTCTGGAACCCGTCGCCGACGGGCTAATACCCCGTCGCCGACGCCCCCTCAATTGTCCTATCGGATTTTTAATGCCCACTTGTTTCATTTGACTTGTTTAAACGAGACTTTTCAATTTGCAGCTGGAAAGGCCATATAATAGGGAGGAAAATCAGGAAAAAAGACCACCCTACAACATGCTATGATCCTCTCACTTTGTTTTGTCTCCAAGAGAAAAATCATCTTCATCATTAACAATCTTCTTCATCATCATCAATCATCCATGAAGATTTAGAGAAAAATTTTGACAATTGGAGCTTTTCATCATCAACAAAGTCAAGCAAAATCAAAGTGATATGGAATTGCAAACAAGATCATCACCCGGATTGGGGAAGAAATTTGTATCACATCTCTTATGTTTTGAAAAGATTTTCACCCACATTGAGGACAATATCAGCATTAAGTGTGGGAATGGGGGAAAAATAGAAAAATTTTCAAATCTTCAAATACTTTTTGGTCCTCATTTTATGCAAACAACTTAGATTGTCACCAAAAGATTTTCAAACTGAGAAAATTGGGTAAAAGGTCGTTAGTCATGGTTGCCTCGAATAGTCTCACCAAGTGCCTTTAAGGAAAACTTTAAGTGAGATGCCTAGCTAGTTTTAGCATGCTTTAAAATAGTCACACATGCTACATGTCGGCAACCCATTTCTCCTCCATCATGTGAGTTTTGAGCCATACTTACCTAGATTGCTAGATCACTTACATATATATATAAAAGTTCATTTGTTGAGTGTGATCATTATGCGCTTAATTGGTAGAACTTGTATGGTTTGATACGTGCTAAGACCGCAAAGGAATATGTGAACGGAAATGAAAAGGCATTAGGATCCCCCATTATTCCCTATTACCCATAAAGATTACAAAACTATACCCCTAGTTGCCAATTTTGAGCCTA
This sequence comes from Flaveria linearis, assembly GCA_024085815.1. Taxonomy (NCBI): domain Eukaryota; kingdom Viridiplantae; phylum Streptophyta; class Magnoliopsida; order Asterales; family Asteraceae; genus Flaveria; species Flaveria linearis. The sequence continues at coordinate 1,641,883 of CM044006.1, read as the reverse complement.
TTTATGCAAACACAAGTGTGTGTAATAAATTGCCCTTTCGTTTGTCAACCCACTAGCCGAGCATCAAAGAGTTATCCTCTTGAAAATTTTGATGAGAATCCAATTGATTTTGTCCATGTGTTAATCAAATTAGTGTTCTTTAGTTATTTGAAAAAAAATGAAATGAAAAGAATATATACATCGTGTTTGAAGAAAAGATGTCATGAAAAAGAAAAAAATAGAATAAGAAAAGCGTTGGGATAGAAATTACTCGAATACCGTTATTAGTAGTTTGTATTGTTTTGGATTTCTCATCACCTTAGCCACTAAATAAAGCCTTATTCCTCACCCAAGCCTAAGCCCAAAAACCACAAAAGTCCTTTGATCTGGGAATTATTCCATTAAAGCAGTGGAGGCACGATTGCTTTACAAGCTTATGCTCACATTATTGCATATGGTTTTGAGTGAAAAACATACTAGCACATCACATGCTAGTCCATAAAATAGCCGAGAGGAGCGTATCATTGTGAGGGGCATGAAAAATGAGTGCAAGAGTTAAAGCATGGTAGGATTAGTTAGGCAAGTCTTGGTTTGTTATTACATATATCATTCACTTATGAACTTGAGGGGCGGGTATGACTTTGGACCTTAACTTGATAGAAGGTGAGAAATTCTAAATGTCTTGTAATGTTTTGAAAAATATTGTATGGTAGTTTGCTTAAGGACAAGCAAAAGATAAGTGTGGGGATGTGATGCGCGGGTAAAAGCTCGGGTTTAAAAGCACAAAACGACATATTTATAGCATAACTTCGAGTTCAAATGATCTATTTTGATGTGGTTTGTGTTTGTTAGGGCCGGAACAATTAAGAGTACACTCCGGGGGTCATATGGGATGTCGGAATGGAGCCCGGAACAGTCGGATACGCGAAACAAACAAAAGGAAAAAATGCTGTTTCTAGAGCCCGTCGCCGACGGGCTAATACCCCGTCGCCGACGCCCCCTCAATTGTCCTATCGGATTTTTAATGCCCACTTGTTTCATTTGACTTGTTTAAATGGGACTTTTCAATTTGCAGCTGGAAAGGCCATATAATAGGGAGGAAAATCAGGAAAAAAGACCACCCTACAACATGCTATGATCCTCTCACTTTGTTTTGTCTCCAAGAGAAAAATCATCTTCATCATCAACAATCTTCTTCATCATCATCAATCATCCATGAAGATTTAGAGAAAAATTTTGACAATTGGAGCTTTTCATCATCAACAAAGTCAAGCAAAATCAAAGTGATATGGAATTGCAAACAAGATCATCACCCGGATTCCAAGCCTCAAACAACATGAGAGGCTAATCTTCTTTGGGTTTTCCCCCGGTTTGCATATTGTAAGACTATGGTTTGTTAACATTTGAAAACTAGATTGCATCCTTGTGTTTTGTATTTGATTGCTTGAAACATTTATGCTAGTACTTTGAGCTTAACTTGAATTCCCAAATTGAATGAATGATTATGAAATTTGTCTTTGAGAAATGGAGTTGTTCATGTGTGCTATGTAAATGTAGAGTTTGAATGTTCTTGTGTAATGAAGTGTATTATTGTCCGTGTTAGCGTTGATGATTCTAGACACCTAAACCTTGTAATGATGAACTCGTTAGCATAAATCACACCTTTGATGCAAGTTAGTTGGATTGGTAGAACCATAACCTTATGATATCAACCGGGGGTGAACCTTATTATTAAACTTTGTTTTGATAACCATTGTTCTAAGTTTGCCAAGTTTTACTAATCATTTTTAAGCAACCTTTTTGTTTTGTTCATTCCTTTGTGTTGGACAAAGTCTCAACACCATTTCAAGTAAATATATCAAAGCTCTTATAAACAAAATAGCAAGCTTCATAATTGACTCGTTAATCCAATTCAAGTCTAAACACAAACCACATACTCCCTGTGATTCGACACCCTTCTTACGACTAAAGCTATTTCCTGGAAAGCTAAAGAGTAAATGGACGGGTCCATATTTGATCATCCGGGTGGGCGACTTTGGAGATGTAGAGATTGAAGATTTTGATGACCATTTAAGGCAAACGGTGAATGGGCACCTCCTTAAACCATATCTTGAACCAAATGACATAAATGGGGCGGACAAACAATCCGAGTGCTTGTTGCTGAGCACTCTTGATGAGGTACCGATTTGATCACATCACCGCAAAGTCCGGCTAACGACAGGTAAACTTAGCGCTGCGTGGGAGGCAACCCACGAGAGGTAACTTGTACATATTTGTTGCTTTGCATTACTTAGTTTAGTATAGACCTTTTCAGCCTTATTTATAATTGCCAAGCCAAATCAGAGTCACAAAATCCCATTGCGTGCGCGACTTGTGTGTATTCGGGACAATACACGTGTGTTCGGGGGGGTGATATATATATAGGTATACATATCTACATATTTTTTTTCTTATCTATGGTATGTGTATGTGTTAATTTTTTATACTTTATATGTCGTATTTATCTACGAGTGTGAAAATTTTGAAAAAAAAATGCATTTCTAGATCCCGTCGCCGACGGGCAAAGAAGGCGTCGCCGACGCGGGTCCTGCGTAGACCATACATGCCGTAGACAGCAACATAGCGCGTCGGCGAAAACATCATCCTCCATACCCCGTCGCCGACGCCACTTATGGCCGTCGCCGACGCCCATTGCATCTAAGATACGTAAATTTTTGTTGTTTCTTCAAATTTTAACCCATTCTCAACCACCCAAACCCCCCCTTACGGATTTTTTACCCACCACAACCCTTATTTCACCCAAAAACACACTCCCACTCTCATTTTCATCCAACCACTTCAACTCTTTCTCTCTTCTTCTCCAACAATTCTCAAGAACCCTAAATCTCCTCCAAAACCTAACTTCTTCCAAACTTAACCAAATCCAACCATTCTTGTGTCCAATGTGTTTAGTTTTTCGTGAGGAACAAAACCCCTAACATAGTTTTTGCTAATTCCTTGTTGTTAAAGAGAAATCTAAGGTGCAAAATTCGGATTTTTTGGGTTTTTCTTCAAGTATCTTTCTATTGCAACTTGTTGGGTGAAACTCTAAGCACATAAGGTATGGTTTCTTCTCATTCTATTACTAGCATTACATAGTTTGTAGAAATTGTCTCTTGAACATGAATGTAATTAGTGAAACTAGTTTTCAATATGTATGGATTGTTGAGTAGGAACCTTTGGTTGAGTTTAGATTATGTATGATAAATGTAGATACAAAACAAGTATGGGAAGAGGGTTCTAGCACAAGTACTCTTGAGAAATAGGCATAGAACAAAGATGAAAGTTATGAAAATTTGTATACATGGTTGTAAACATATGATAGTATGTCATGGATAAACATAAAAGAAAACCTCATTGTTGAAAATAAACTTAAAATTTTGAAGATAATGCAACATATTGTTTGTCAAGAACATACTTGTTTATTCAAAATTGTAAGAGGAGCATATGCTTACAAAACCATGATCTATGCCTATTTGTTGGAATTGTTTGAATGCAAGTAATTAATGGGTGTATTTGGTTGTTGTGTTGTAGTTCAATGGCGAGTAGAAAAAGGAGCAAGCCCTCAAGAGGTACAAGTTCATCCTCTCGTAGGGTGATGAACTGGGAACAAGAAAGCTCAGTTACTGATGATGATGCAAGGCTATTTCGCCAAGACTGGACGTGGACACAACACAAGAATGACAAAATCGGGGATAAATGGGAATCCGACGCCCAAAAACGATTATCCAACTTTCACAATAGAGCTACTGAAATCCGTCTGTGGAAGTGGAAAATGGCAAAGGTCCAGTATGGCGTCCCAGGTGTGTGTGTGCCGGAGAGAGTGGTTAATACTGAAGAGCTCTCAAAGATAGGGATAACACAAAAATTCGAAGCTCTAGGGTGGGAGAGAGCTTTAGATTGGTGTGCCACAAATACACACCGGGTTTATTTGGGGGCGGTGGCCGAATGGATGGCTTCATTAAGATTTGAAAACAAAAGCAGCCATCCATCACAATGGAGGTTATCAGGGGAAACTGGTGCGGGTACTATGGTGATGTCTTTTGAGACGATGAACCGGATCGCCCAATTTGATTCTTTGGGCCAGGGCAACTACTATTACTATCATATGGATCGATTTTTTTCAAGGCCCGTTCTAGAAGCAGGCCCGGTAAATTTAATCAGCTTGACTGTTCCCTTCCGTGAAGGTGCTGAACTTGAGAGGAACCACTTATCTCTCGAAGGAAAAATTCTACAAAACATCTCCCTTGAAAATGTGATGGTACGATTGGGAGATCGAGGGAAACTGAGAACCTGGGATTGCAGAATTTTACACTCTTTACTTTATGGAAGCCCCAAACTCTCATGGAGACATATAGTGATGATGAATATTTGGGAATCAAGGGAGCTATATGCTAGGAAAATGGTCCCATATATTCGGTTGATTAGTGCTATGATCGTGCAACAAGATTGCCTCCCTCCAGAGGCACTCTGGGTCAGTAAACCTTTGGAGTACTTTGATTTTATGAAGATGAGAGCATCAAAGATTTTTGTTGAACAGCAAGGGTTTACATTTGTTGTCCGGGATACTGAAACCGGATAGTCTTTTACTGCAAGAGACCCAGATGCTCCTCCACCGGATGAATTTGAGGCCATGGAGGAAGAAGAGGCACAACCCGAGGAAACAAGGCCCTCAAGAAGGCGAACTGCCCGTCAACATCGAGAGGTGTCTGATAATGTAGCTGAATTCACTGTGAGACGAAGGCAGCCGGGTTGGGAATCTTTGCAGGTCGGGCACAGGCAGACATATGACAATGTGTCTGCTCTGATGGGAGAAATGAGAGAAGTGGAGGAAGCAAGAAGAGAGAGTGAAAGGGTGTGGAGGCTGCAGCAAGAGGAACATTGGGCACAACAAGAAGCCCGAAGGATGGAACGGGAGCAGTTAGAAGACAGGCGCTGGATGGCCCTTGCAACAGCCCAACAAATGGCTGTCAACAACTCTCCAAGAACGGGAAAGGCATCACCGGGATCTTGAAGCAGGTCGAAGCTATCAAGAGTTTACCCTGTGGACAGACTATTCGACCATCAGGGACCAGCCAGAACAGGTGCAACAGTCAGTGCATTGGCCCCAGGGCGTGGCGTCCAGTTTCATTCTTATTCCTGCGCCACCACCAACTGAAGGGGGAGCATTTGACAACTTCAATGAGATGTTTTCTGCTCTAACTGGCTATCCATATCAACCATACCCACCAAGAGATCCAAATGAGCGCTACCAAAGATAGGCGGCGAGGTATGATTTATGTGTTTGTACAGTTTATTTAAATGTTTATGTGTGTTTGTTTTTTTTTCTGTTTCTTTTAATTCTGTATTTGTCTTTGTTAAGTGGTTATTGAGATTCCACAATTCATGCTAATTGATTGGTTGTCAAAAAGGTGAGAAGCTTGCTTCTACACAATTTTTTTACAATTGTAGGTTTTGTGCTACTTGGATTGAAAAGCTAATGCCAAGAAAAAGTGAAGAAATCCAGGTGCACATGTTCCTTTCAGCATGATTATCATAGTAGTTTGAATAAGTGGAACGTTGTTTTAGGCTGGGGAAACCTTTGGGGAAGAAATTTGTATCACATCTCTTATGTTTTGAAAAGATTTTCACCCACATTGAGGACAATGTCAGCATTAAGTGTGGGGATGGGGGAAAAATAGAAAAATTTTCAAATCTTCAAATACTTTTTGGTCCTCATTTTATGCAAACAACTTAGATTGTCACCAAAAGATTTTCAAACTGAGAAAATTAGGTAAAAGGTCGTTAGTCATGGTTGCCTCGAATAGCCTCACCAAGTGCCTTTAAGGAAAACTTTAAGTGAGATGCCTAGCTAGTTTTAGCATGCTTTAAAATAGTCACACATGCTACATGTCGGCAACCCATTTCTCCTCCATCATGTGAGTTTTGAGCCATACTTACCTAGATTGCTAGATCACTTACATATATATATAAAAGTTCATTTGTTGAGTGTGATCATTATGCGCTTAATTGGTAGAACTTGTATGGTTTGATACGTGCTAAGACCGCAAAGGAATATGTGAACGGAAATGAAAAGGCATTAGGATCCCCCATTATTCCCTATTACCCATAAAGATTACAAAACTATACCCCTAGTTGCCAATTTTGAGCCTATTTATGCAAACACAAGTGTGTGTAATAAATTGCCCTTTCGTTTGTCAACCCACTAGCCGAGCATCAAAGAGTTATCCTCTTGAAAATTTTGATGAGAATCCAATTGATTTTGTCCATGTGTTAATCAAATTAGTGTTCTTTAGTTATTTGAAAAAAAATGAAATGAAAAGAATATATACATCGTGTTTGAAGAAAAGATGTCATGAAAAAGAAAAAAATAGAATAAGAAAAGCGTTGGATAGAAATTACTCGAATACCGTTATTAGTAGTTTGTATTGTTTTGGATTTCTCATCACCTTAGCCACTAAATAAAGCCTTATTCCTCACCCAAGCCTAAGCCTAAAAACCACAAAAGTCCTTTGATCTGGGAATTATTCCATTAAAGCAGTGGAGGCACGATTGCTTTACAAGCTTATGCTCACATTATTGCATATGGTTTTGAGTGAAAAACATACTAGCACATCACATGCTAGTCCATAAAATAGCCGAGAGGAGCGTATCATTGTGAGGGGCATGAAACATGAGTGCAAGAGTTAAAGCATGGTAGGATTAGTTAGGCAAGTCTTGGTTTGTTATTACATATATCATTCACTTATGAACTTGAGGGGCGGGTATGACTTTGGACCTTAACTTGATAGAAGGTGAGAAATTCTAAATGTCTTGTAATGTTTTGAAAAATATTGTATGGTAGTTTGCTTAAGGACAAGCAAAAGATAAGTGTGGGGATGTGATGCGCGGGTAAAAGCTCGGGTTTAAAAGCACAAAACGGCATATTTATAGCATAACTTCGAGTTCAAATGATCTATTTTGATGTGGTTTGTGTTTGTTAGGGCCGGAACAATTAAGAGTACACTCCGGGAGTCATATGGGATGTTGGAATGGAGCCCGGAACAGTCGGATATGCGAAACAAACAAAAGGAAAAAATGCTGTTTCTGGAGCCCGTCGCCGACGGGCTAATACCCCGTCGCCGACGCCCCCTCAATTGTCCTATCGGATTTTTAATGCCCACTTGTTTCATTTGACTTGTTTAAACGGGACTTTTCAATTTGCAGCTGGAAAGGCCATATAATAGGGAGGAAAATCAGGAAAAAAGACCACCCTACAACATGCTATGATCCTCTCACTTTGTTTTGTCTCCAAGAGAAAAATCATCTTCATCATCAACAATATTCTTCATCATCATCAATCATCCATGAAGATTTAGAGAAAAATTTTGACAATTGGAGCTTTTCATCATCAACAAAGTCAAGCAAAATCAAAGTGATATGGAATTGCAAACAAGATCATCACCCGGATTCCAAGCCTCAAACAACATGAGAGGCTAATCTTCTTTGGGTTTTCCCCCGGTTTGCATATTGTAAGACTATGGTTTGTTAACATTTGAAAACTAGATTGCATCCTTGTGTTTTGTATTTGATTGCTTGAAACATTTATGCTAGTACTTTGAGCTTAACTTGAATTCCCAAATTGAATGAATGATTATGAAATTTGTCTTTGAGAAATGGAGTTGTTCATGTGTGCTATGTAAATGTAGAGTTTGAATGTTCTTGTGTAATGAAGTGTATTATTGTCCGTGTTAGCGTTGACGATTCTAGACACCTAAACCTTGTAATGATGAACTCGTTAGCATAAATCACACCTTTGATGCAAGTTAGTTGGATTGGTAGAACCATAACCTTATGATATCAACCGGGGGTGAACCTTATTATTAAACTTTGTTTTGATAACCATTGTTCTAAGTTTGCCAAGTTTTACTAATTATTTTTAAGCAACCTTTTTGTTTTGTTCATTCTTTGTGTTGGACAAAGTCTCAACACCATTTCAAGTAAATATATCAAAGCTCTTATAAACAAAATAGCAAGCTTCATAATTGACTTGTTAATCCAATTCAAGTCTAAACACAAACCACATACTCCCTGTGATTCGACACCCTTCTTACGACTAAAGCTATTTCCTGGAAAGCTAAAGAGTAAATGGACGGGTCCATATTTGATCATCCGGGTGGGCGACTTTGGAGATGTAGAGATTGAAGATTTTGATGACCATTTAAGGCAAACGGTGAATGGGCACCTCCTTAAACCATATCTTGAACCAAATGACATAAATGGGGCGGACAAACAATCCGAGTGCTTGTTGCTGAGCACTCTTGATGAGGTACCGATTTGATCACATCACCGCAAAGTCCGGCTAACGACAGGTAAACTTAGCGCTGCGTGGGAGGCAACCCACGAGAGGTAACTTGTACATATTTGTTGCTTTGCATTACTTAGTTTAGTATAGACCTTTTCAGCCTTATTTAGAATTGCCAAGCCAAATCAGAGTCACAAAATCCCATTGCGTGCGCGACTTGTGTGTATTCAGGACAATACACGTGTGTTCAGGGGGGGGGGGTGATATATATATAGGTATACATATCTACATATTTTTTTCTTATCTATGGTGTGTGTATGTGTTAATTTTTTATACTTTATATGTCGTATTTATCTACGAGTGTGAAAATTTTGAAAAAAAAAATGCATTTCTAGATCCCGTCGCCGACGGGCAAAGAAGGCGTCGCCGACGCGGGTCCTGCGTAGACCATACATGCCGTAGACAGCAACATAGCGCGTCGGCGAAAACATCATCCTCCATACCCCGTCGCCGACGCCACTTATGGCCGTCGCCGACGCCCATTGCATCTAAGATACGTAAATTTTTGTTGTTTCTTCAAATTTTAACCCATTCTCAACCACCCAAACCCCCCCTTATGGATTTTTTACCCACCACAACCCTTATTTCACCTAAAAACACACTCCCACTCCCATTTTCATCCAGCCACTTCAACTCTTTCTCTCTTCTTTTCCAACAATTCTCAAGAACCCTAAATCTCCTCCATAACCTAACTTCTTCCAAACTTAACCAAATCCAACCATTCTTGTGTCCAAGGTGTTTAGTTTTTCGTGAGGAACAAAACCCCTAACATAGTTTTTGCTAATTCCTTGTTGTTAAAGAGAAATCTAAGGTGCAAAATTCGGATTTTTGGGTTTTTCTTCAAGTATCTTTCTATTGCAACTTGTTGGGTGAAACTCTAAGCACATAAGGTATGGTTTCTTCTCATTCTATTACTAGCATTACATAGTTTGTAGAATTTGTCTCTTGAACATGAATGTAATTAGTGAAACTAGTTTTCAATATGTATGGATTGTTGAGTAGGAACCTTTGGTTGAGTTTAGATTATGTATGATAAATGTAGATACAAAACAAGTGTGGGAAGAGGGTTCTAGCACAAGTACTCTTGAGAAATAGGCATAGAACAAAGATGAAAGTTATGAAAATTTGTATACATGGTTGTAAACATATGATAGTATGTCATGGATAAACATAAAAGAAAACCTCATTGTTGAAAATAAACTTCAAATTTTGAAGATAATGCAACATATTGTTTGTCAAGAACATACTTGTTTATTCAAAATTGCAAGAGGAGCATATGCTTACAAAACCATGATCTATGCCTATTTGTTGGAATTGTTTGAATGCAAGTAATTAATGGGTGTATTTGGTTGTTTTGTTGTAGTTCAATGGCGAGTAGAAAAAGGAGCAAGCCCTCAAGAGGTACAAGTTCATCCTCTCGTAGGGTGATGAACTGGGAACAAGAAAGCTCAGTTACTGATGATGATGCAAGGCTATTTCGCCAAGACTGGACGTGGACACAACACAAGAATGACAAAATCGAGGAGAATTGGGAATCCGACGCCCAAAAACGATTATCCGACTTTCACAATAGAGCTACTGAAATCCGTCTGTGGAATTGGAAAATGGCAAAGGTCCAGTATGGCGTCCCAGGTGTGTGTGTGCCGGAACAGTCGGATACGCGAAACAAACAAAAGGAAAAAATGCTGTTTCTGGAGCCCGTCGCCGACGGGCTAATACCCCGTCGCCGACGCCCCCTCAATTGTCCTATCGGATTTTTAATGCCCACTTGTTTCATTTGACTTGTTTAAACGGGACTTTTCAATTTGCAGCTGGAAAGGCCATATAATAGGGAGGAAAATCAGGAAAAAAGACCACCCTACAACATGCTATGATCCTCTCACTTTGTTTTGTCTCCAAGAGAAAAATCATCTTCATCATCAACAATATTCTTCATCATCATCAATCATCCATGAAGATTTAGAGAAAAATTTTGACAATTGGAGCTTTTCATCATCAACAAAGTCAAGCAAAATCAAAGTGATATGGAATTGCAAACAAGATCATCACCCGGATTCCAAGCCTCAAACAACATGAGAGGCTAATCTTCTTTGGGTTTTCCCCCGGTTTGCATATTGTAAGACTATGGTTTGTTAACATTTGAAAACTAGATTGCATCCTTGTGTTTTGTATTTGATTGCTTGAAACATTTATGCTAGTACTTTGAGCTTAACTTGAATTCCCAAATTGAATGAATGATTATGAAATTTGTCTTTGAGAAATGGAGTTGTTCATGTGTGCTATGTAAATGTAGAGTTTGAATGTTCTTGTGTAATGAAGTGTATTATTGTCCGTGTTAGCGTTGACGATTCTAGACACCTAAACCTTGTAATGATGAACTCGTTAGCATAAATCACACCTTTGATGCAAGTTAGTTGGATTGGTAGAACCATAACCTTATGATATCAACCGGGGGTGAACCTTATTATTAAACTTTGTTTTGATAACCATTGTTCTAAGTTTGCCAAGTTTTACTAATTATTTTTAAGCAACCTTTTTGTTTTGTTCATTCCTTTGTGTTGGACAAAGTCTCAACACCATTTCAAGTAAATATATCAAAGCTCTTATAAACAAAATAGCAAGCTTCATAATTGACTCGTTAATCCAATTCAAGTCTAAACACAAACCACATACTCCCTGTGATTCGACACCCTTCTTACGACTAAAGCTATTTCCTGGAAAGCTAAAGAGTAAATGGACGGGTCCATATTTGATCATCCGGGTGGGCGACTTTGGAGATGTAGAGATTGAAGATTTTGATGACCATTTAAGGCAAACGGTGAATGGGCACCTCCTTAAACCATATCTTGAACCAAATGACATAAATGGGGCGGACAAACAATCCGAGTGCTTGTTGCTGAGCACTCTTGATGAGGTACCGATTTGATCACATCACCGCAAAGTCCGGCTAACGACAGGTAAACTTAGCGCTGCGTGGGAGGCAACCCACGAGAGGTAACTTGTACATATTTGTTGCTTTGCATTACTTAGTTTAGTATAGACCTTTTCAGCCTTATTTAGAATTGCCAAGCCAAATCAGAGTCACAAAATCCCATTGCGTGCGCGACTTGTGTGTATTCAGGACAATACACGTGTGTTCAGGGGGGGGGGGTGATATATATATAGGTATACATATCTACATATTTTTTTTCTTATCTATGGTGTGTGTATGTGTTAATTTTTTATACTTTATATGTCGTATTTATCTACGAGTGTGAAAATTTTGAAAAAAAAAATGCATTTCTAGATCCCGTCGCCGACGGGCAAAGAAGGCGTCGCCGACGCGGGTCCTGCGTAGACCATACATGCCGTAGACAGCAACATAGCGCGTCGGCGAAAACATCATCCTCCATACCCCGTCGCCGACGCCACTTATGGCCGTCGCCGACGCCCATTGCATCTAAGATACGTAAATTTTTGTTGTTTCTTCAAATTTTAACCCATTCTCAACCACCCAAACCCCCCCTTATGGATTTTTTACCCACCACAACCCTTATTTCACCTAAAAACACACTCCCACTCCCATTTTCATCCAGCCACTTCAACTCTTTCTCTCTTCTTTTCCAACAATTCTCAAGAACCCTAAATCTCCTCCATAACCTAACTTCTTCCAAACTTAACCAAATCCAACCATTCTTGTGTCCAAGGTGTTTAGTTTTTCGTGAGGAACAAAACCCCTAACATAGTTTTTGCTAATTCCTTGTTGTTAAAGAGAAATCTAAGGTGCAAAATTCGGATTTTTGGGTTTTTCTTCAAGTATCTTTCTATTGCAACTTGTTGGGTGAAACTCTAAGCACATAAGATACGTAAATTTTTGTTGTTTCTTCAAATTTTAACCCATTCTCAACCACCCAAACCCCCCCTTATGGATTTTTTACCCACCACAACCCTTATTTCACCTAAAAACACACTCCCACTCCCATTTTCATCCAGCCACTTCAACTCTTTCTCTCTTCTTTTCCAACAATTCTCAAGAACCCTAAATCTCCTCCATAACCTAACTTCTTCCAAACTTAACCAAATCCAACCATTCTTGTGTCCAAGGTGTTTAGTTTTTCGTGAGGAACAAAACCCCTAACATAGTTTTTGCTAATTCCTTGTTGTTAAAGAGAAATCTAAGGTGCAAAATTCGGATTTTTGGGTTTTTCTTCAAGTATCTTTCTATTGCAACTTGTTGGGTGAAACTCTAAGCACATAAGGTATGGTTTCTTCTCATTCTATTACTAGCATTACATAGTTTGTAGAATTTGTCTCTTGAACATGAATGTAATTAGTGAAACTAGTTTTCAATATGTATGGATTGTTGAGTAGGAACCTTTGGTTGAGTTTAGATTATGTATGATAAATGTAGATACAAAACAAGTGTGGGAAGAGGGTTCTAGCACAAGTACTCTTGAGAAATAGGCATAGAACAAAGATGAAAGTTATGAAAATTTGTATACATGGTTGTAAACATATGATAGTATGTTATGGATAAACATAAAAGAAAACCTCATTGTTGAAAATAAACTTCAAATTTTGAAGATAATGCAACATATTGTTTGTCAAGAACATACTTGTTTATTCAAAATTGCAAGAGGAGCATATGCTTACAAAACCATGATCTATGCCTATTTGTTGGAATTGTTTGAATGCAAGTAATTAATGGGTGTATTTGGTTGTTTTGTTGTAGTTCAATGGCGAGTAGAAAAAGGAGCAAGCCCTCAAGAGGTACAAGTTCATCCTCTCGTAGGGTGATGAACTGGGAACAAGAAAGCTCAGTTACTGATGATGATGCAAGGCTATTTCGCCAAGACTGGACGTGGACACAACACAAGAATGACAAAATCGAGGAGAATTGGGAATCCGACGCCCAAAAACGATTATCCGACTTTCACAATAGAGCTACTGAAATCCGTCTGTGGAATTGGAAAATGGCAAAGGTCCAGTATGGCGTCCCAGGTGTGTGTGTGCCGGAACAGTCGGATACGCGAAACAAACAAAAGGAAAAAATGCTGTTTCTGGAGCCCGTCGCCGACGGGCTAATACCCCGTCGCCGACGCCCCCTCAATTGTCCTATCGGATTTTTAATGCCCACTTGTTTCATTTGACTTGTTTAAACGGGACTTTTCAATTTGCAGCTGGAAAGGCCATATAATAGGGAGGAAAATCAGGAAAAAAGACCACCCTACAACATGCTATGATCCTCTCACTTTGTTTTGTCTCCAAGAGAAAAATCATCTTCATCATCAACAATCTTCTTCATCATCATCAATCATCCATGAAGATTTAGAGAAAAATTTTGACAATTGGAGCTTTTCATCATCAACAAAGTCAAGCAAAATCAAAGTGATATGGAATTGCAAACAAGATCATCACCCGGATTCCAAGCCTCAAACAACATGAGAGGCTAATCTTCTTTGGGTTTTCCCCCGGTTTGCATATTGTAAGACTATGGTTTGTTAACATTTGAAAACTAGATTGCATCCTTGTGTTTTGTATTTGATTGCTTGAAACATTTATGCTAGTACTTTGAGCTTAACTTGAATTCCCAAATTGAATGAATGATTATGAAATTTGTCTTTGAGAAATGGAGTTGTTCATGTGTGCTATGTAAATGTAGAGTTTGAATGTTATTGTGTAATTAAGTGTATTATTGTCCGTGTTAACGTTGACGATTCTAGACACCTAAACCTTGTAATGATGAACTCGTTAGCATAAATCACACCTTTGATGCAAGTTAGTTGGATTGGTAGAACCATAACCTTATGATATCAACCGGGGGTGAACCTTATTATTAAACTTTGTTTTGATAACCATTGTTCTAAGTTTGCCAAGTTTTACTAATCATTTTTAAGCAACCTTTTTGTTTTGTTCATTCCTTTGTGTTGGGCAAAGTCTCAACACCATTTCAAGTAAATATATCAAAGCTCTTATAAACAAAATAGCAAGCTTCATAATTGACTCGTTAATCCAATTCAAGTCTAAACACAAACCACATACTCCCTGTGATTCGACACCGTTCTTACCATTTGCTACATAGTTTTGGTACTAAGGAACTATACAAATACTATCTTTGACTAGTGCACGCGACAAGCCGGTCACCAGTCATCGTCATCTGCCTTTGGGGCATAGCAAACTCGTCTAACCACCAAGTTCACCCCAACATCTCCAGTCACAAACTCTTCTTCATAATCAGGCTCTTCATCAAATACTGGGGAATCTTCATAGTGTTTGTGTTGTTCATCCTTAGATTCAACGAACATATGGCACCTACCCACCTTCTTGCAGTCAACGTACCGATGGCCTATCTCCCCACAACCAAAACATTTCACACCACTACTACTAGCACCCTTAGAAGATGAACCAGTATTAGTCGCCACAGGTTTCTGCTGATTGGTCACAACCTTATTGGCCCCGCTACTCCATCCAGGAGTTCCACCACCGAGGGCAGAAGAATACGAGCCGCCCATATGATGGTTTTGCTTCTCAAAAGCCAGCGCCCTTTGGTGTGCCTCAGCAATCATTACAGGATCGAAAAGATTTATAGAGTCCATAATCTGAACCCTCAAACCCCCGATATACCTAGCAACAAGTTGTTCTTCAGATTCCTGAATATCATTTCGAGCAACCAATTGGTAAAACTCGGTTGTGTAGTCATCAACCGATTTAGACCCTTGTTTCAAATTCTGCAAACGCTGGTACATCAAACGTTGAAAATTATGAGGCAAAAAATTAGATCGCATACACTTTTTCATTTTGACCCACGTCACAATCCTTGATTTTCCAACCCTGTTACGTGTTAGTTTCAACTGTTGCCACCACGCTGATGCCCTTCCACGTAACCTGGTAGAAATCAAAGGCACCCGCTTGTTTTCAGGCACCTCTTTGAGTTCAATTACCTCCTCCACAGTAGCCAGCCAGTCAATAAACCCTTCTAGGTTCAAACTAGACCCATCAAACTCTGGGATATCAATTCTAATCCCAGTGTCCCAACGTCTATTTCCATCCCTACATTCACGCCTTGGTTGCCTTTCTTATCGCCTTTCTGGGTTCCCTTCGGAATAGTAACCATCTTCATCATAAAATGGATTGTCAAGTTCAGACTCATCTCTAAGGTTGTGTAGCTCCAGGATAATCAAACTTGAATCAAATCATGAAGAATTATAGATCAAAATATGATGAACACTTAAAATCCCAATTTGATCTAATATTGATTGCATATAATTTGTACAAATGGAAACCCCAATCAATTGGTCATTCAACAATTAAACAAACCCTAATTACAATTAACCTATTTATAGTGAATATAATATTCACTAATTGCATTTAACCCCCTAGAATTAGACTAATTAATGGAAATAACATCTAAAACCAAAACATGACTAAAAACAAGATAAAATATATTTTGTTCATACAAAATATATTTATTACAATAAAACTCCTAGTCATTTAAATCTTCAACGTCTTGTCTCGGTTCCACGTCTCGAACGTGTCGGGTTTGACTATTGCATTGACTTTGACCGGTGACGTTGACTTTGTTGACTTTGACTGTGTTGATAGTATTAGACTATCCTTTCAGACCCAACAATATTCCCCCTTAGTCTACTATTATCAACGGCTTTCATCGTAATCAGCACCGATAAGTCAACTGAACTTGATATTCAATTTGGTAAGCTTCAGTCTCAATGTTGAAGTCCAACAATATTCCCCCTAGACTGATGCTTCCTAAATTTTGTTGCTGAAGATCTTTATCTCACAAGTTCCCCCTTTTTCTATGCATCGTTTGTGAAGATATTTAAAAGCTTTCCCAACTCTCTAATCTTGAGTGCTTCAGAAGATGTAGGAGGAGGATTCCTAGCTCGGTATCTTCTGTAAATTTGAGGAACAGGTTCTCAGATCAGGTACATTGCGCAACTGACGATCGGCCATCACTTACGGCAAAATCTGAAAACATATTCACAAACACAATCTCGACATATTTCTCGTTAGATCATTTCAACAAAACAAATAAACCCGTGTTTATCTGTTTATGAAAACAAACGAACCCGTGTTCGTTTGTGTGTGCAATTTCCCGTGAAATGCATGAAAATGATAAAATTGTAACAGCATAATATGGAAGACCTAAGTTAATATTGAAATGAAAATTTATTATATTAATTTTTTTAATTTTATTTTATGTATATTTTTTATATATATATTTTTAATTTTATATATCTATTAATTTTTTATAACCGAGAACTGAATCGATCATGAGATCACATCCTCAAAAAATACTTTAGCATAAAGATGAAATTAATCATCGACAAGCAATGAGATCATACTGATAACTGAATCTAATCACAGTCTTTGAATGATTTTGAAATTCTCAAATAGATCAATAAGGATTGCTGATATGTTTGTCCACTTAAACCCATGCCCTATCTTTTTCAACAAGCATCAGATGATTTGTTAAGGTTTGATTAAGCACTTTAGAATGCTAAGACCCCACAATCATTTGGCAAAAACCATCATCCAACCTCAGGATTTCTTGAATTTTATTATGATCTTTATGGAACAAGGCTTGTGCATTAGTGTGCAAGTGATTATCAACCGAATATTGTATTCTGTGATGAATTCATCGTTAGATGATTTGACACTACTTAGATCAAAATGGTGAGAGCTCTAGGTCTATACTCACGTATAACATAGGAGATGACCATTTAATCATGTGCCGATGAGAGCTCCAGGTCAGTACTATCGTACAGCAAAGGAGATCATCACTCCAGGTCAGTACTTCCGTACAGTAGAGGAGATTAGCACAAACACAAGACACATAAATACACCAAACATGGCAAAGAGATAGAGATGTAGCTTATCTGATTTGCATCATGGTGGGTGAAAGATCAATTCTCAATCCAATTTTTGTCGGGACTCAGTTTTCAAGCAAGCTAAAATGATTGCGTAAATCCAAACATCCTTAAGCATATATTTAATTTAAATCATCATGCTGCTGTCTACTTTATTCTTCAGGCTGAGCCTACCAAGCATATCATTAAAGAATCTGTTTGTTTTTCTATTATTGGCAATTAAAATTTAGATGCGAATCAGATAACAGTATCAGTTACTATCATTTCTCATTTTAAAATGCAAGTCATACAAGGACAAGTATTTCAAAATGTTATACAATCATTTCTCAGTTATCTCGAATCAAGTTCCCAGTTCTCTTTTCATTTATTTTTATTTTATTTAATTTTGATGTACTCTCCCCCTAAATTTTATTTTAGCAAACCTAATTTTTTTTTTTTAATTTTTTTGTTGATATTTTTTATTTTTATTTTATGTTTTTTTAAAACTGTACAAAAATGAAAATTTATCAAAGAAGGTCTTCCAAACTACATCGACTATCAACAGAAGAAATGAATTATCAAGAAATATGCAGTGACTGTGAATTGAGAACTGTGAGAATACAGATAAAAATTCAGATTGTGAATATAATACCATGACCTTAACCTGTTTGTTCCGCCTCAAATTTGAATTAGGAACAATCCCTGTCAGTAAACCGGATTACTAACAGTCCTCCTGAATTGTTCCTGCACTCATAAACAAATTAGTTAGAGAAAGGGACCCAGGCCATCGTAGTCCTGGAAGTTCCTTTTTCATCAAGATAAGTAACAAGCTTATGCACACAACCATTTAAATAATCGGGGATTGCTGTATCCTTCTTTTTAATTTGCCAAATTTGTTTTGGTTCAATTAACTTGGATTTGAATGAATTAAATTTGGAAATCATTTTCTGTTTAATACTAGAAGGAAAAGAATTTGGTTTTGAAGCTTTGGTCATTTTCATCTTTGTATCATGTGAAACCGGCTTCACATGAAAAGGTTTGGATGGAGGGTTTTTCATCCAACCATTCAAAGATGTGTGTTGTTTACCTCTTGATCTAGAGAAGCAACCCGTGTTGCCTTTACCGTCTGGAACATTCTTTTTAGACTTACATTTGGAGAAGCAATTTGTTTTGCCTTTACCATCCTTAGCAAGTCTTTGAGGACATTTCTTTACCACATTACCTTCTTTTCCACACTCAAAACAAGCCTTGAAAGGCTTTTGATGCTTGACTGAACCGAGTGATACAGATGGAGATGAGGATTGCTTTGAGCTTGTAGCAGATTCTTGCTTGTTCTGAAGTTTTCCGTGCTGAACAGGGAATGAGTTCTTCAATGATTGATTGAGTTGTTTTGTAGTTGGAGAAGAGATCCGTATTGGTCTTGATTTAGCTTTTGGATGCTTTTAAGACTTGACAATGTCAGGGGATGTCTTAATCTGTGAGGAACCAACACCGTCCTCTGTGTTTGATTCATCATCTGAGCTTGTCCAGTCTCGTATACACAGGTCTGCTTCCAATGGATCTTGATTGACAGGAATAGGATGTGGTGTTGTTTTTGGATTTGATGATTAGTTGATTCCTGATTTATCTCTTCTTTCATAACCCTGACAGGCTCAAAAGTAGGAATTTCACATCCTTTAAACTTATCAAAGAAGTTAGAAGAAGTAGTAGATATAGATTTACAAACAACCGGGACTGAACAATCATTAACTTGACTGTCAGCATTCGGTTTATTGTATCCCATACCAGTTGTAGGATCATAATCATCTCGCACCTCATTAAGATTGACACCGCTCAAACCTGCATGCAGACTATTAGTAGGTTGTTCAAACAAATCATTTGAAGGATGAGGTCTGGGGATTGGTGAATAACATAAAGTAGAAGGGGCTGGAACTAAATTAAATATAGTTTCACCATCAGATTTATATCCAATCCCATGTTTTATCCGTGCCTCTTGTTGTTTAGCAATAAGCTCATCCTTTTTCATTTGTGAAAGAGTCCATTTATCGAGCTTTGTTTGAAGCTGAGTCGTTTCAAATTGAGCTAGAACTGTTCTTTCTCTTAAAATATTAATTTCCAAATTTCTTTCTAAAAGATTTCTTTTCAAAAGAACAATTTCAGCCAATGCTTCATTAAGTTTCTTCGAAAAAGCAATT
The DNA here is from genome assembly GCA_024085815.1 of Flaveria linearis. Classification (NCBI taxonomy): domain Eukaryota; kingdom Viridiplantae; phylum Streptophyta; class Magnoliopsida; order Asterales; family Asteraceae; genus Flaveria; species Flaveria linearis. The sequence goes on along the minus strand of CM044006.1, from coordinate 1,622,480 downwards.
TCTTTCTGCTTGAGTTCTTTGTTTATGGTTTTTAATTCTTTTTCGTTATCTAGCAATAACCTATTTGCTTTATAGATACCAAACAAACGAATTTTACAAGCAGAAGAACACATATCCTGAACTGTCTCATATGGAAGTCCCATGACAATTCTTTCAGCTTCTAAGGCTTTCTCGCAATTGCAGACCCTTGTGTTTCTTTTATGTTCCTCTTCCTTGGCCTTTAGCATCTTTTCATCCTTAGTTTCTTTCTTTCCTTCATCATTTTTCTCAGCTTCATTAGCATCAGTTCTCTCACAAACATGTTCACTTCCATTATCAGCTCTCAAAGCTTCACAATTCTCTTTTACAGTCTCTCTGATTTCATCAGTTGAATCAGAATGAATTTCCATCGACTTCAACCTCTCAATCATCTCGGTCTTGTAATCAAGAATGCTTGTCGCAGAAGAAATAATAGATACATTCATTCTGTTAGTTTGAGATGGAAACACGGCTTGATGAAATTCTCTTCTCTTGATATCCAGCTCAGCATATTTCAGCTTGTTGATCACATCTATCAACTTGTAATCAAGAAAATTTCTTTCGTTCTTAAGCATTTTAACCTGAGAACTCCACTCGGGTGGAGGAGATTTAAGAAGCTGTTGAACTTGTTCATAGTTGGTGAGTTGGGGGTCATGCTTCTTTAGATTATTTGCCACAGATATAAATCGATCAATGAAATCAGACAACTTTTCATTCTTCATACCTGCAAAACAGTCAAACCGGCTTTGAGCCGTTGTGAGATTATCTGATTTAAAGTCTTCTGAATATGACATTTTTGAACAATTAAATGACCAAAAAAAATATCTTTCCCAAAAATTTTAAAATAATTCTACCCCAGGAAAATATTTAAAAAAAAATAAATGGCACGCTATACAATCTTAGTAACTGGGGTTAAGCTGTCAGGTCAGCTTGTTTTTTTTATAAATCTTGCAAAATCGTTGAATATTTTTTATCGGTTTAAACTCAATTAATCCCAACTAGTCAATTTTCTTTGATATTTTTATTAGCCCACACGTTATTTTTTTTAAAGAAAAGACAGCCTAATTTTTTTATCTTTAACTAGCCCAAAGTGTTACCAAATAGTTAACCCAATTTGCTGATCCAACCCAATGCAATGAGAAAAGCCCACAACCAAATTGTTATTTGTTAGCCCAATTATGTGAGAAAACCCAGCCCAAAGACAGAAAGCCCACTAACACAACTTAAACCCTAAACCACCTTCCATTTTTTAACATATAATACACACACTTAAATGTGTATAGAGTGAGAGACAGATGCCAATATGGAAACCCCTAGGGTTCCGGCGAGTCAAACCATTTTCCGGCAGGCGGCCGCCTTTCCGGCGAGTTTTCCGGCGGCCGAAAAAAATTTTCGTCGATCTATGACCAAAATTACCCCTACCCCCACTAAACTCAACCCCGTGATTCCAATGGTGGGTTCGGTTTGCTTTGAAACTCAATAATGAATGAGCTATCGAAAAGAGAAGGTGGCGGCTGAGATGATGGTTGTATTGGTTGCGGTGGTCGATGGTCGCGGGCGCAGCTGGTTCAGGTGGTCGCGGTCACAGTTGGTTCAGGTGGTCGCGGTCACAGTTGGTCGATGGTTCTGGTGGTGTATTCGCGTGGGGGGGGGGGGGGTGGACGGATGAGGGGCTGGGAGGTGTTGGGTCGTGGTGGAATTCAAAGGTGGTTGTGATGGGGATGTGGCCGACGATGGATCTGTGGTTCGTGGTGGTGGCCGCGACGAGAGAGGAAGCGTTGCAGGCGGTTGGTGCGACGGCGGTTGGGTGGCCGATGGGTTAGGGTTGGCGGTGGTGGATTTGTGATGGTGAAGCTCAACGATTGTGGGTTGTTGTGGGTTGTTGTTGGTTGTTGTCACAGTAGTAGTGAATCAACGCTGGTTATGGGCTGTATAGGTTGTGTTGGGTGGTGTTGGATCTGAGAACACTTTTAGTTTCGCTGGGTAGTAAATAAGATAGATTCGCCGGAAACTTCGCCGGAAACTTCGCCGGAAAAGACAAGTTCGCCGGCAAGTTCGCCGGAAAAAACTCAGTTTCGCCAGAATTAGTTTCGCCGGAATTACAGTTTCGCCGGAATTTCGCCGGAGTTTCGCCGGACGAAACAGTAATTTCGCCGGAACAGTTTGAACTTTCATTCAAGGTCAGATCTAGTTTTGCCCATGAAGATTTGAAGCTCTCAAGAACACCAAGAACACACACACTAGTGTAGTAGTGTGTGTGTGAGAAATTTCAGATCTGAAGATTTTCTTTGAATTTTCTTGTATAAACAATGATGTAGATTCAATATATGTTGATTATAGTGATAGATCTGATGTTGTTGATGTTGAATTTGTAGAAATTTGAACTCAGATCTACTTTCTCTCTCTAGAACCTAGTTCCTCTCTCTAAAAAGTGATGAACATCTTCAATAATCAGCAACAATTTCTTTAATTCTTCAATGCATTTTGATCCAAAATAGCTCTGATACCATATTGTAACTCCAGGATAATCAAACTTGAATCAAATCATGAAGAATTATAGATCAAAATATGATGAACACATTAAAACCCCAATTTGATCTAATATTGATTGCATATAATTTGTACAAATGGAAACCCCAATCAATTGGTCATTCAACCATTAACCAAACCCTAATTACAATTAACCTATTTATAGTGAATATAATATTCACTACTTGCATTTAACCCCCTAGAATTAGGCTAATTAATAGAAATAACATCTAAAACCAAAACATGACTAAAAACAAGATAAAATATATTTTGTTCACACAAAATATATTTATTACAATAAAACTCCTAGTCATTTAAATCTTCAACGTCTTGTCTCGGTTCCACGTCTCGAACGTGTCGGGTTTGACTTTTGCATTGACTTTGACCGGTGACGTTGACTTTGTTGACTTTGACTGTGTTGATAATATTAGACTATCCTTTCAGACCCAACAGGTTGGGAGACTTCCCTCTACGATTCATCAAATCTGCCATTCGACCAGTCAATTGATCGACCACTTGATCCAATCGTTCCTCCACTCTTGCCACAAACCGTTGCTCCAACTCCCATTCATAAACTTCATCGATTGGCCTGGCGTTTCTTCTCGGAGGCATTTTTGAGCCAGAAACCTGGCTCTGATACCAACTGATGTAGCGCGCGGAATGAATCGAAGTACTATCACGTTGATTTTGCGAATACCCGTGAAGTCTTCACCCAAACCCCCAAATTCGACCCAAGAGTCACGAATTTGAAAAGACAAAGTTCTTAATTCTTAATAAAATCATGTGTCCTTCTACATTATAGAAACTGAACTTAAATAAGAAATCAAACATGCGGGATGGGCCTAAAACAAGCAACCCTAGGCCCAAACAAAAGCCCAAAACAAACTCAAAAACTAGAAAAAACATAAAAGTGGCCCAAAAGCCCATTTAGAGGCCTTTTTTCAGAAAATTAACGGGATAACCCGCCTATGGCTGGTTACCATAACGTGGCCTTCGTTTCTGCGGTCGTTTTGACTGGTAGCACGTCAAAAACGGAGACTCACAGCCCAGGTTATGCCAATTTTCGTGAAGCACGGTCTTGGGCCTCCCAAAAGAGTAAGGCCCGCTCTTCAACACTTGGGCCCACATCAGAGAGGGAGAGGAGAGGAGAGTGAGATCGCGGCCGAGGGTGGGGGATTAGGGTTTAGGATTGTTTTGTTTTACTTAATTAATCATATTTACCCCTTTAGCCCTTATATTTTGTATTTTTATAAAAACTAGTCTTTAAACTCTTTTTAAAAAGATTTCTAACTAAGTTATTAAGCATATAGACTCATGGAATCAATTATATATTTCATCTTTATAAAACACAACACATACGAATTAATACGCACGTTTCCACGTTACGCGATTAATTTCCTTATTAGTATTTAAAAAAAATACGCAAACATATAAGCATAATGCAATAATCACATTTTTTATTAGATTATTATTAGTTTGTCATTATTAATTATTTTAAAGTCACCAACGTTAAATGACAACTAGTGTGTGCTTACGACACGTGTATGCAAGACTTAACGGAACTAACGGAGTTTGGTAACGAAAAATTACCGGATGTCACAGGGGCTGTAGGGGCGGCCGACGGCTTTGGAGCTGAGGCCTCATCTGTTGAGGGAGACATGTTTGAACCGGGGTTGGGTTTTGTAACTTTTCTGATGCGTTTGAACCGGGGTTGGGGATCGGGGGAAGGGCCAGATGTGGGGATGAAGATGCTGCACCATTTTATGAGTCTCAGTCTGTGAATACGCCGACGGTGGCAGGTAGGCTAGCGGTGGTGCTGGAATATGGTGAAGGGGAAGGGGAAGGGGAAGGAAGAGGGTAGAAGGAGAAGGGTAGAAGAGATTATATATATATATATATATATATATATATATATATATATATATATATATATATATATATATATATATATATATATATATATATATATATATATATATATACACACACACACACACACACACATTTAATGAGAACAATTTAGGAATTAATGCATAACACATTTGCATATTGTGATTAAAAAATTGTCTTAATGTCTTAAATAATAAAATTACAATTGTATCATCCTTAAATATTTTATATAGTAATATAAATAATTGTTTATGAATTTTTAAAGATTAAATTTGTTACACCTCTATAACCTCTCTGACTTGTCAATAGTCACCATCAATTCTTTCATCCATTTTTATTTCTAAATTTCTTTTGTTCTTACTTTTTATATAGTAAAATGGCACATCATCGTCCTATGCCTCTCACGTCATCTTCTTCCTTATTTTGACACGGGACAACCTATTCCTATCAAGAAATAGAACCTTAAATCAGCCTCTTCGATAATTTTGATGTAAACTATCATTTAAATGACATGGGTCACACCTATACCAAGGAAGAAACATGAGAATGAAATGAATTTGAATATTATAAAGACATTGTATACAAGAGATATAGTAGAAGTCGATTTACACCAAGTATACTAAAAATGATTAATAGTCTATGTTTCTAATACATGATATAATGAAAACTAAGTATTGGTCAAATGTGTGTGTTGCTATTTCAAGGTTTAAGCATAGTCCTGTTGCTCTTAGTTTTTCTGTCTATAGTAAAACATGATTAAAGAGTGTCAACTAAATATAGTTGATAAGTTTATAGCTGGGTACCAATTTAAAATTAAATAAAGAGTTTTTAATTGAAAACAAGATTCAAAGTCTATATGTTTTAGAAAAGTTTGGGACTACCATCTTGTAGCCCAAGTACAAAGATGTACACAGATAGATAAACATGTATGGGATAAATATAAGGTACTTACAAACCAAGCATAACTCAAATATACTATAATTGTATGATAAGTATAATGTAAATATGCTCTAGGCAGATTATAAGTATACTGTAAATATAATGTGAGTATGTTGTAGTATATTGTAAGCATGATGTAACCATGCCATAAGCATAATCCAAGTCATAAGACATAATCTAGACAAGTAGATAAACACATAACAGGCTGGGTCTAGGTCGTGTTTGTTTAAGACAAGATGTCGTAAAGGTATTCGTTAACTTTTGGACAACCGGTTGGATACTGATTCTATGACAACCCTGAAATTGAACATACTCATAAAGCTTTTGAATGTTATAACAAAAGCCCAAACATAACACACAAGGCCCAGTAAGGTCCGTTAAGAGGTTCAAGCTTATTTGACACTTAATTTGGAAATTCTAAGCTTCAACGACACCTAGAGAAGTTTAACAAGTTGTAATTTGAATCTTTGCAAACTCACAAACAAACATTATAAATGGTTAATGTGATAAATAACCAGTTTTCATCATAATCGTGACATGTCAAATTTCACGGTTCTGAAGTATTAATATTTTCATTATATTTCACATAGAAACCTTATCCAAACGATTAAACACGAATTACTACGCAATAAAAATAAAATCACCTTAAACGTGCGTCCATCAACATTATTCGTTTTAACGTTCGGACTCATGGATTGAAGTGCCATAGTTTCACATAATGATAGTATCAAAACAATAATATTAACATTCTACGTGAGAAAACACTTTAACATATTAAATGTGTTAAATACGCATTATTAGCATATTCCAGTTTGTTTGATCACCGAATAAGTTTAAATTACGAAAAATAAATATTCATCAACATTTACACCATTTAGTATTTAACACCATCGTGAAATAAAATTTAGAAAGTAACACGAGGCGGTTTTTGAAAACGAGCTGATGCGGTGTAAATACCTAATTTAAGAAGTATACAATAGTTTATAATTCGTCAATATTTTAATAAATTTCTCCTAATTAATATATTATTTAATATATATTTATTTAAAGTTATCTCATTTATAACATTTGAAATTAATATTAAAAATATATACATTTAATATTTATATTTTTATAACTTAATACTATTTGATTTAAGTATTATCTTTACTACTATATAACGTAAAACATTTTAGTTCAAGTGATTTTTGTATGTCGTTCCTGTCATCTTCATAGTAAATAATGTTCCCGAGTTCATTTAAGAAGAGAAAAGAAGGGAAATGAAAGGAAAGAAAAAAATAATGGTGTTCCAAAGTTCTTTTTTAATAACAAAAAATGGAAGGGAAGTAAACAAGTTATGTTCCCGCGTTCACTTAAAAAGAGAAAAGAAAGAAACTGAAAGAAAAATAAAGGCTAAAATCAATCCATTTAAAATCGGAATGAAATTGAGAGAAAAGAAGATAAAAGAAAAAAAAAGAAAAGAACAAAAAGTAAAAGAAAATATTTTCTTTTTTTTCCCTCGTTAAGTAAACTCGAAAACTTGTGTTCCTAAGTTTGTGTTCATGAGTTTACTTAGCGAAAAAAAAGAAATGAAACACTTTTTTTTCTTTATTTTTCTCTCTCTTATTTTTCTCTTCTTATTTTCTCTCCATTTTCGTTCAATTGTGAATGATTGATTTTAGCATTTATTTTCTTTATTTTTTTTTTTTTCTCATTAAATAAACTCGAGAAAACATATTTCTTACTTTTCTTCTACTAAAAAACTCTGAAACACAACTCTTTTTTTCTTTCCCTCCACTTCATTTACTTTCTCTTTTTAAATAAACTCGGAAACATGAAAAGAACTCTTGTGGGTAAAGGTAATTTGACATACCCCGCAAGATGCGTCCCTTCCTCCTTCTCCACGGTTACCTTCGCATTCAACCATTGCAACAACTGGAACGGAACAGGTCAAGCGAATGAGTAATGCTTCCAGTTCAATGACGGGCGCTTAATTTCGGTTGATTTCATACATCGACAACCTTCAATTCAATCAGGACGTAGTTTCCACCAGAATTCTTCAATCAGGTGTCAAGTCTTTTGTTTAATACTTTGACGTGAATTTGGTTGTGTTTGGGATTGAAAACTGTGTCTTTATGCTTGCACATAAGTTTGATGAGTTTTGATCGATTGTTGATTTCTTTCCTTTTATGTCTATGGTTTATTCTTCCTTTGGTATGTTTTTGTTTGTTTTACGGTTGAGGTTTGAAGCTCAAAAAATGAACTCATATGAAGGTATTCTAATTTTATCCAAAACGGCATATGTTGAATGAATTTTCTTGAACAAATTACATGATTAGCATGAGCTTTATTTTACTTTTTTCACTAGTCAATAGTGACAACAAGTGATGAAGCTTAGTACACCTGGTTAGGTGTTGAAGAATCTATAGAACAAAACAGTTTTGATTTTAGGCCCAAGTTGACACACTCACAAACTCTATTACTTTCATTACTTGCAATGCAATAGACTAAAATAAAACATGCAAATAGTGACTTAGTGTTCCTATAAAATAGACTCAATAACACCCACTATTCAACTACTAAGACTCTTTCAAAATTAAAACTTGTTGCACAAATTAAATAAAACACATGACTCAAATATTAGACCCATAACCCGACTTGACCCTATCAAGATTAACCCAACAAAGAGCTTACATTTCTTCTAATGGAGGATGGTCCATGGATGGTTTATATATGATAACTAAATCTAAGTAATTCATATTCATTTACAGTGATTCGTCTCTTAAATATTTATAAGGCCCCGATCCCGGGCATCTCACAGTTGGTCCTTCATTGCACATAAACATATATTTTACAACCATTTTAAATAGACATTGCAGCGGAAAAATTCGAAAGAGACATCTCATTTCATCATAAAAGCTTTTGCAAAGCGATACATCATTAGTCAATTACAAAATAGTCATAAACAGTGACTTTAGTGGCAAGAGGATTCCTTAAGTAATCCCGTTTATTTGAATCCTCAACAAACACCACTTTGTTTTCTAAATACATTCAACATTATATATTACAAAAATATTAACAAAGAAATGTCATCCCAAAAGAGCTGAGTAGCCGCCTCGTGCCATCCTCAGCAACACTACCTGCCAACTGGAAACACATAAAAAGTCAGCGTTGCTGAGTGAGTTCTAGTTTTATAATTAATCATACTTTTCTTTCATTAAGATCGTTCTTACATACATGCGATCACACAACATACGTACACGTAGATAATATTATTATTATCTTCATCATTCATTCATTAGCTTTCATTCGTGTACCAGTCATCGTTATCATTCACGTTCGTTCGCGAACTCCTTCTTTCGTTCATATATTTCCTACCTTCATTCATACATTCATTACATTCATTCGTACGTTCGTTACATTCATTCATACATTCAATACGTTCATTCGTACGTTCATTACATTCGGTGACATGTACAATACCCCGAACATTATGCACTACTGCTGGTGCTGGACCTGTGGTAATCGACCACGAACGTTGTGCACTACTGCTGGTGCTGGACCTGTGGTAATCGACCACGAACGTTGTGCACTATTGCTGATCCAGTCACCTAGGGTAGGTACATGCACCACTTATCTTTCCACTTTCATTCTGGATCAATGCCATATGCTATACCCCGAACATTGTGCACTACTGCGGGTGCTAGACCTGTGATGATCAATGACGAACGTTGTGCACTACTACTGATCCAGTCACCTAGGGCAAGCGGCAAGGATCCCATACATATGGTCAATCACAAAGACTGACCCCAATGTGCATCCTTCGGGGTAGCTAACCCGCACACCGTTGAGCTAACACCTGCCAGGGGTGTGCACCTCCATATATTTGCTTGCAAGCCTTTTCTTACATTCATTCGTTCATTCATTAATGCATGCATTCGTTCATCATGTTCCTCTTTCATTATCTTTCGCTTTACGTTTCTTATTACTTTCGTTTCATTCATTAATCATAACACGTAAAGTCACGGAAGGATAAACACGAATCGAAAAACAAGGAACATCGATATTTACAAATCATCAGTCATTACCATCATATAGGGCTACATCATACTTATCATACATACATCATGCATATACATGCAATACTATCTCTCTCCTCGTACGCAACAACCCTATTTGGGTGATTGGACATACTTCATTCGCATGGCCTCCATGCGACTGGGTCATGCGGTTGGGCAACTATGCGAATGGGCATACAATCGTGCGAATGGACCTCCTATCGTGCGAATGAACACTATACGAATGGGCTTCTATGCGACTAACCCTCAGTCGTGCGACTGAACAACTATACGACTGAGATCCCTGTCGTATGACTTGTCGTGCGACTAAATCCCCAGTCGTGCGATTGAGCTTCAGTCGTGCAAGTGATCCTCAGTCGCCCCTCAGTCGGCCGACTGGCCCTTCAGTCGTCTAGCCCTAACAGGGCAGCGACTGGAGTTCATCCCTAACTGCCGCCGCGACATACGGCCTTCAAACTCTTCCAAACTTATTTCCAGCCTAATTTACCCCTCCTAAACCTTAGGAAATCATACTAGGACATCATACAAGCACATACAAGTCCAAAATCGCACTCTAAACACATTACATACAATTACACCTAAATGGGTCAAACTCATACACTTCAAAAAAACGAGTTCATATGTGTTCCAAACCTAAAATCATTTGAAAACAAGTAAATGAGGGGTCCTAAAACTCACACAAACAAGAAGAAGATGAAGAGCTTCGTTTGGACTAGTCACTCGACAAGTTTCGAGCCCGAATCACCACTTTCTCTCATTTTCTCCTCTTTCTCTCTTCTTTCTCTCTTTGCTCTTCTTTTATCTGAATTTGCAAGTATTGGGAGGGAAGATGGCTGCCCCTCCCTTAAAGCTACAGCTCAGTCGCCCGACTCCAGCCGACTGGGCCTTCAGTCGCCTGAACACCATGCGACTAGACCTCCAATCGCATAAGTTTCATGCGATTGAACCTTCAGTCGTCCGAACATCAGGCGATTGGACCTCCAGTCGCATGACACTCCAAAAAGTCAAACTTCCAGTTGTTACAAGTCCACCCCCCTTATTTAGGTTTCGTCCCCGAAATCCCTCAAACAAACGTGGGTAATGCTGTTTCATCTCTTCTTCGGATTCCCACGTTGACTCGGATCCCTTTCTGTGCTGCCATTGTACACGCACAAGAGGAACCACTTTATTTCTCAGCCTCTTCTCCTTTCGATCGATGATCGCCACCGGTTGCTCTACATAATTGAGCCGTTCGTCTACCTCGATATCCTCCAGTAGGACGATCATATCCTCATCCGCCAAACACTTCCTCAGATGAGATACGTGGAAGGTCGGGTGAATTCCACTTAACTCATCTGGTAGCTCCAACCTATAGGCCACCTCTCCTACTCGAGCAATGATTTGGAAAGGGCCTATATACCTCGGGCTCAACTTGCCCCTCTTTCTGAACCGAATGATACCCTTCCAAGGTGAGACCTTCAACATAACCCGATCACCCACCTGGAACTCAATCGGTCTACCTCGTTTATTAGCATACGACTTCTGTCTGTCTTTGGCTGCCTTCATGTAGGCCTTGATCCTTTCGAGCTTTTCAGTCGTAGCATGGATCACTTTGACGCTCCCCAATTCCTTCTAACCAATATCACCCCAACAAACGGGTGTCCTGCATCTCCTGCCGTATAGCATCTCATAGGGTGGCATGCCAATGCTGGCATGATAGCTGTTATCGTATGAGAATTCTGCTAACGGCAAGTGGTCATCCCAACTTCCCCTGAAATCAATCACACATGCCCGGAGCATGTCCTCTAAAGTCTAAATGGTCCTTTCCGACTGACCATCAGTTTGAGGATGATAGGCCGTGCTAATATGTAATCTCGTCCCCATGGCATCGTGGAATTTCTTCCAGAATTTGGATGTAAACCGGGTGTCACGATCAGACACAATTGACACCGGTACACCATGACGAGTCACAATCTCCTTGATGAAAAGATCGGCCGACCTCTCGGATGAATATGTCTCGCGCATCGGTAGGAAGTGAGCACTCTTCGTCAGTCGGTCAACAATCGCCCATATAGCATCATACCCTTTCGGGGTACGTGGCAGCTTCGTGATGAAATCCATGGTGATGTGCTCCCACTCCATTCCGGTATATCCAAAGGTTGAACCTTTCCATACGGCTTCTGGTGCTCGGCCTTCACTTGCGAACAAGTAAGGCATTTACTCACATACTCCGTCACATCACGCTTCATACCCGGCCACCAATAATCTTTCTTCATGTCTTGGTACATCTTGGTAGCACCGGGATGAATGGAGTATCAAGTCTTGTGGGCTTCATCCATGATCTTTACCCGTAGATCGCCAAAACGAGGAATCCACATCCTCCCGAATCGGGTTTTAACACCAATTGTGTTTTCACCCAACTCTGTGCCCAGACCTCTCATTCTTTCAGAGTTCAGATGATCTTCTTTCAGTGCCTCATCTTGAAACTCCTTGACTTGCTTCATCACATCTGAGGTCATAATCAGTTGATACGCCTTCACCCGAATCGGTTCGGGCCTCTCTTTTCGGCTAAGGGCATCCGCCACCATGTTGGCTTTGCCCGGATGGTAATGGATCTCATAATCATAATCCTTTATAAGCTCCAACCATCGCCTTTGCCTCATATTCAAATCCTTCTACTCGAAAAGGTACTTCAAGCTCTTGTGGTCAGTGAAGATGGTGCACTTCGTCCCATACAGGTAGTGCCTCCAAATCTTTAATGCAAAGACCACAGCTGCTAGCTTCAAGTCATGAGTAGGATAGTTAACCTCATGAACTTTCAACTGTCGGGATGCATAGGCTATAACCTTCCCCCTCTGCATTAACACGCACCCCAATCCCGAGTAGGAAGCATCAGAATAAACCAGCAGATCTTCACTTCCATCGGGTAACGACAGAACAGGAGCTTGGGTCAACCTTGCCTTCAATTCTTCGAACGCCTTCTCTTGAGCTTGACGCCATACGAACTTTACATCTTTCCGGGTCAACTTCGTTAAGGGAGAAGCGATTTTGGAGAAGTCTTGAATGAATCTTCTGTAGTAGCCCGCCAAACCCAAGAAACTACGGATCTCGGATGGCATCCTTGGAGACTTCCATTGCATCACCGCTTCCACCTTTGCTGGATCCACCATAATCCCCTCCGGATTCACCACGTGACCCAAGAACTGAACTTCACGCAACCAAAATACGCATTTGGAGAATTTGGCGTACAGTTTCTCCCTTCTCAGCGTCTCTAACACCTCCCGAATGTGACCGACATGCTCTATCTCGCTCCTCGAATAAATCAGGATATCATCGATGAACACAATCACTGATTTATCCAACATTGGCCGACACACCCGATTCATCAAGTCCATAAAAGCATCCGGCGCATTGGTCAAACCAAAAGACGGAACTCGTAGTGACCGTAGCGAGTGCGAAAAGCTGTTTTAGGGATATCCTGCTCTTTCACCTTCAGTTGATGATAGCCCGATCGCAGATCTATCCTTGAAAACCAACTGGCACCCTGAAGTTGATCAAACAAATCATCGATCCTCGGCAAGGAGTATCGATTCTTCACCGTCAACTTGTTCAACTCACGGTAGTCGATACACATACTCATACTACCATCTTTCTTCTTCACAAACAGGACCGGAGCACCCCAAGGTGAGATACTCGGTCTAATGAACCCCTTATCTAGCAGCTCTTGCAACTGCTCCATCAACTCCTTCATTTCCGTCGGAGCCAATCGATACGGTGCTTTGGCAACAGGTTGGGCGCCTGGTGTCAGATCAATCTGGAACTCAATCTCTCGGTCAGGGGGCACTCCCGATAAGTCTTCGGGAAACACGTCTGGAAAGTCACACACAACCGGAACATCGGATAGTTGTGGTGTCGGCGCTTCTACATCCTTCACATAACATAAATAGGCGCTACATCCATGCCTCATGCACTTTCCCGCCACCGCCATTGAGATCACCTTTGGAATCGTCGTGACCCGATCCCCATAAACAGTTACCGAACTCCCGTCAGGCGCTATCAAACGAATCATCTTCTTTCGACACACTATATTCGCCTCGAAGTCCGCCAACCAATCCATCCCAAGCACCAAATCGAAACCACCGAAAGTCATCGTAAATGGTCTAACCGGAAACTTGTGGCCCTCAAACTCCACATCACAACCCTCTATCACCTTGAAAATCCTGGTAGACTTACTTATCGCAGTTTCTACATCAAACGGTACGTCAACGCACCTACTACTAACAGGCAGTTTGGCACAGAAAGCAGTAGAAATAAAACTCCTACTGGCACCCGAATCAAATAATACAGAGGCTAAGGTTTGGTTCACCAGAAACGTACCGGACACAACATCAGGGTTCGTCCTAGCCTCCTCCTGCGTCATCGTGAATGCCCTGGCGTTTGCCCTCGGTCCTTCATTCCCTGTCCTCTTCATGCCGGAACTCTCAGCCCTCGGCTTCTTGCTGTCTTTATTCATATGACCACTTTCCCCACAGTTGAAGCACCTCATGCCCTTGCACTCTCTAGCCATATGACCATGCTTCCTACACTTAAAGTAGACATTTAACCCCAGTCGTACCCCGAGCATTACCTGTCCTGACTACATCAGTATCTAAATCTAACAGTAACATATAAACACATAACATGCGCACATACTACCAGTTAATTATTAAGAAAATACCTGATGGCACGCAGCTACTCAGATTGGCATCCCTTCCCTTTCCATCCCATTCTCAGTTTAAGTTAAGGTTTATTTTGAAAATTTACCCGCTTCACATAAACTTTGGCTTTGATACCAACTTGTAAGGCCCCGATCCCGGGCACCTCACAGTTGGTCCATCATTGCACATAAACATATATTTTACAACCATTTTAAATAGACATTACAGCGGAAACATTCGAAAGAGACATCTCATTTCATCATAAAAGCTTTTGCAAAGCGATACATCATTAGTCAATTACAAAATAGTCATAAACAGTGACTTTTAGTGGCAAGAGGATTCCTTAAGTAATCCCGTTTATTTGAATCCTCAACAAACACCACTTTGTTTTCTAAATACATTCAACATTATATATTACAAAAATATTAACAAAGAAATGCCATCCCAAAAGAGCTGAGTAGCCGTCTCGTGCCATCCTCAGCAACACTACCTGTCAACTGGAAACACATAAAAAGTCAGCGTTGCTGAGTGAGTTCTAGTTTTATAATTAATCATACTTTTCTTTCATTAAGATCGTTCTTACATACATGTGATCACACAACATACGTACACGTAGATAATATTATTATTATCTTCATCATTCATTCATTAGCTTTCATTCGTGTACCATTCATTGTTATCATTCACGTTCGTTCACGAACTCCTTCTTTTGTTCATATATTTCCTACCTTCATTCACACATTCATTACATTCATTCGTACGTTCGTTACATTCATTCATACATTCAATACGTTCATTCGTACGTTCATTACATTCGGTGACATGTACAATACCCCGAACATTGTGCACTACTGCTGGTGCTGGACCTGTGGTAATCGACCACGAATGTTGTGCACTACTGCTGATCCAGTCACCTAGGGTAGGTACATGCACTACTTATCTTTCCACCTTCATTCTAGATCAATGCCATACGCTATACCCCGAACATTGTGCACTAATGCGGGTGCTGGACCTGTGATGATCAATCACGAACGTTGTGCACTACTGCTGATCCAGTCACCTAGGGCAAGCGGCAAGGATCCCATACATATGGTCAATCATAAAGACTAACCCCAATGTGCATCCTTAGGGGTAGCTAACCCGCACACCGTTGAGCTAACACCTGCCAGGGGTGTGCACCTCCATACATTTGCTTGAAAGCCTTTTCTTACATTCATTCGTTCATTCATTAATGCATGCATTCATTCATCATGTTCCTCTTTTATTATCTTTCGCTTTACGTTTCTTATTACTTTCGTTTCATTCATTAATCATAACACGTAAAGTCACGGAAAGATAAACACGTATCGAAAAACAAGGAACATCGATATTTACAAATCATCAGTCATTACCATCATATAGGGCTACATCATACTTATCATACATACATCATGCATATACATGCAATACTATCTCTCTCCTCGTACGCAACAGCCCTATTTGGGCGATTGGACATACTTCAGTCGCATGGCCTCCATACGACTAGGTCATGCGGTTGGGCAACTATGCGAATGGGCATACAATGGTGCGAATGGACCTCCTATCATGCGAATGAACACTATACGAATGGCTTCTATGCGACTAACCCTCAGTCGTGCGACTGAACAACTATGCGACTGAACCTATGCGACTGAGCTCCCTGTCGTATGACTTGTCATGCGACTAAATCCCCAGTCGTGCGATTGAGCTTCAGTCGTGCAAGTGATCCTCAGTCGCCCCTCAGTCAGCCGACTGGCCCTTCAGTCGTCTAGCCCTAACTGGGCAGCGACTGGAGTTCATCCCGAACTGCAGCCATGACATACGGCCTTCAAACTCTTCCAAACTTATTTCCAGCCCAATTTACCCCTCCTAAACCTTAGAAAATCATACTAGGACATAATACAAGCACATACAAGTCCAAAATCACACTCTAAACACATTACATACAATTACACCCAAATGGGTCAAACTCATACATTTCAAAAAAATGAGTTCATATGTGTTCCAGTCCCAAAATTGCTTTAAAACAAGTAAATGAGGGGTCCTAGAACTCACACAAATAAGAATAAGATGAAGAGCTTCGTTTGGACTAGTCACTCGACAAGTTTCGAGCCCGAATCACCACTTTCTCTCTTTTTCTCCTCTTTCTCTCTTCTTTCTCGCTCTTCTCTTCTTTTGTCTGAATTTGCAAGTATGGGGAGGGAAGATGGCTGCCCCTCCCTTAAAGCTACAGCTCAGTCGCCCGACTCCAGCCGATTGGGCCTTCAGTCGCCTGAACACCATGCGACTAGACCTCCAGTCGCATAAGTTCCATGCGATTGAACCTTCAGTAGTCCGAACATCATGCGATTGGACCTCCAGTCGCATGACACTCCAAAAAGTCAAACTTTCGGGTGTTACAATTTTTATTGTTGTAATCTCAATTGTTAATTGAATGCCTTTTCATTTGGATAAATGGTGTAGGAACTTATGATCACGTTTGTATTCAGTTATAGCATTGCTACTAAAGAAGCTTTCGTCTCTCGAATTGTATTTGATTATTGCCTCGATCAAACCTCTCCATAGGTTTCTTTTGTTTATAAGCGGAAATCTGTCGTATATTATTAACTTTTATATAGTGTTCTCTAATTGTAGCTTATATGGGTTGTTATAGTAAATTTCAAACCATGTGTTTTTATTTGTTTTGGGGATAACAATATCATTGCCAAGGTATGGTATTTACTTGAGGTTTTGTATCATTTACATGTTCATCCGAGTACATTATAGGTGATTTGAACTTGGGATGATCATAATTTTGGATTAAAGATGCCGGGAAAGAATTTAAAGGAAAAATACCAACCAAAGCATCATGTCAGAGTTTTGGGTAAGCCCTATGATAGTTGACTCCAGGGCCGACCCATCTATTATCCTAAAGAAGCATTGGGCTTAGGGCCCCCAAAAAATGGGGGCCCATTTTTTATAAAAAAATCTAGTATACCAAGGCCCAGTTCAACTTACTCTTGACTCACGGATCTAGGCCATCTGCAATAGTGGCAGTGGATTGTGGAACGTTCCCAGTGACGACTAGCATCCTTTTTTCTCGTTTAGGGTTTCTATTCACAGTTCACCCATCACCTCAATCACAGTTTGCACTTTGAACTCTGATAATCTGATGGGTATGACTTATGAGCCGGCTGCCTGCCGGCTACCGCCTGCTGCAGGCAGTGGCCTGCACTTTAAAGGTGACCTACACTCTGAGTCTCCGATAGTCTGATGATCCATTGAACATTTGATCTCAATCCCTTTGAAATTCCAATCTCTGCTTGTTTTAATCTCAGAAGTTAGAAACGAAGGTCTTCTACGGACTACGGTTCTACTCCTCTTTGAATCTTTGAAACGAAGTTCTATTTATGAAAGTTGGAATTCAGAATAAGGTCCTCTTTGAATCTCTAAAACGGCTCTACTCCTCTTTTACTCACTTTGAATCTGTAATATCACTTAGCAAATAGCAAGATAGCAGGTTAGTCTTTTACTCTTTTAATCTTAATTGATGAATTATGCTTTTACTGCTTTTAGTGCTTTGATAATTTGATTAGGAGTTAAGACATTAGGTTAGACACTTAGATTGTTAAAGGCTTCTTTGATTTGGTATTAGTCTAAAATAGTTTTGGTTTTACATTGATCTGGTATTTTTAAGATTATGCTCTTTTGAATAGTTTTAATTAGGTTGTTTTAATTGCTTAATCAGGCTGTTTTGACTGCTTATTTAGGTTGTTTTGATTAGTTGTGTTTAGGTAATTAGGTTTATAAGTTGATAAATTGATTTGGAAAAATATGATTAGAAACATAAAAGAACATGAAACAAGCCAATGTACACATTATCAATATGAGAACATGGAAAGGGCCCTGTTTTTTTAATTTGATTAGGGCCTCAAAAAATGTTGAGACGACCCTGGTTGACGCTAATCCTAAACTTAGAACTTGCTCATGATTTTGCATGCCATGATAAGTTATATTCACATGATTCTTTATTATACCCGAATACTTATTTAGATGCAAGCAAGATTTTAATATGCATATTCCTTGAGAGTGTTTAATTTGTGAAGTTATTAGAAACAAAGTATTCATGTTCCTCTTCATCTACTGTATTATTAAGCTAAACGTCACAAGAAATCATCGCAACACACATGTATGGTGATTTTATTTTCAGATGATGCAAGCTTGAAAGAAGTGCACACCAGTTGATGTAGGTATCGGTAATCTTTGATCTTTTTCATATTGGTAGGAAACTTAGCTTTTGAATGCAAATATCTTTTTTCATTTGAATCCATACTTTTCAGTTTTATTTCTCTAGATTAGTAGGTTAGAACTTGAAAGGTTTAACAAGGCTTTGATTGAATACAATATAAACAAGACAAAGGTTTTAGGGCTTTATTAGCTTAGAACAATATAGAAGAAATATAATACAATGGGTGCCTTGAACTACAACATGAGATGAACCCTTATAGCCAAAATGAATAAGAAAAATGGAAATAATCTGTGATTTGAGGAGATGACAACAATGATGATCGGGGAGATGACAGTAAATAATGAATTGGAAATGGATGCTGACCATATCCTTGTCCCTTTTATTGAAACATACCATATAAAGAAGAAAGACCACAAACCACCCCTAGACATACAAAAGATACCAACTTTAGACCTCCAAATATGAGAACCTGCAAAGAAGACATCTTAACCCAAAAGTGAGATTTTTTTGAAAGGTGGAAGACTTTTATTAATCACACTCCATCAAGGAGATAGACAAGGAACATGATACATCAAATGAAAAATATAAGGAAAGAAACATAACACCCATTTACAACTTAACCACAAGAGAATAAGCAACGGCCTGTAAGTTGAAATTACACTAATCCTCCCGGTCTATAGACTTGATGTTTGATCTATGTTTTACCTATAAGAAGATAGTGCATTTTATATCATTCAATAATGAGTTCAAAGATAGTTTTCGGCTCCTGAATATTATCCCATTTCTTGATTTCCATATACACCATATGGCCATCAGAACAATGGTGTGGACAGCAAATCACGCGTTAATAATCCAATGTCTAAGTAACCTAAATACGTGAATTTATATTGTGATTATCGTGCAATAGGTTCAAGTTGTGTGTGTTTTGAATTATAGGGATATGGAGCTAAAGGAAGCTTATTTTGGATGAAAAGAAGCATTAGAAGAAACTACAAGGGTTGAAGCTGTAAATAAAGGAAGTTACAAAAATGGCCAAGAAAGCCCTAAACCGGCGTATGATACGCCATGGGTGTATAATACGCCGGTCAGCGTATTGGCGACCTATTTGTGGGCGAATTTGAAGAAAATCAAAGAAAGTTGTGCATCTGAAAACAGGGTTGGGCGTATGATACGCCGACGGTCTTCAACAAACTTCCTAATTTCATGGAATTTCAAGTTATTTAAAGATATTCAATCTTAATTCGAAGGAGAACTTTTTCCAGCCGATTCTAAGTGATTTGAAGGTGCTTTTTGGTGGTTGCGAGCTTCCTAATAAACACAAGAATCATCCTTGATCTTGATCATCATCAAAACAAAAATGAAGATTCAATGAAGACCATGAGTGGATAGTTCGTTTGTGATTGCTTCCGGGAGAATCGATTATGTTAAAGTAAGACTTTTTATGTGTTCATTAGGGTTTTGTTAGACAAGGGCTTTGTATGTAAGTTTAAGCTTGATTACGTTAAAAGATTCGTTTATAAACAAAGTTGCTTGTTGAAATTATCAGTTTTCGCTTTCCTTGCATCGTGAACTCACTAAAATCAAGAGGTAAATTGATATGAGCGAGTTAATAATATTGTGAATGAGCGAGTCTTAAAAGTTTGATCCTTTGTTATTACGTTGATTGAAAAGTTGAAGTCTTTAGAATTAGGTTTTGGCAAACCCTAGTTTGATTACATAAATTGTTGATATTGTATAATTGAGGATCCGGAAGTGATTGTTTCTTATTATTTAATCAAATTCATTTTAAAGTTTGTTTCTTTATGTCATGTGTTCTTTAATTCATTCAAAGTTTTAATCTTTAGTTCAAAGTTTTTGTCTTTACGTTAATTGAGTCGCAATCGTTAAACAATTTCCACATATTCCATGTGGAGACGACCTTACTTACCCTTACACAATAAAGGCAACTAAGACCGGTTATTTAACATGTTTTTGATCGAGTCTCGACAACCAGATCAAAATGGCGCTATTGTCGGGGAATTAGTGCACTTAGTGTTTAATCATTTTACTTGTTTTTCTTAAAAAAATTATAAAAACCCAAAAGATTTTACTTTTTAGTTTTTCTTTTTAATTTCTTTTCTTTATTGTTCAGTATTATGCGAGGTATTTTGTGTTTTCTTATTTGTAGGTAATCATTACGTTAATGCATACAAGATTTTCAGGAAGGACTTCGCCTTGCACTTAGATCTAGAAATCAAGAAGACTGCAAGAGAGAATCGTGTGTTTTAAAAAACATCAATTCAAGGACTTCTTAAATTCATGGTCAAATAAGATCAGAAGAGGGTACATCATCAGCAACAACTCATCACGACTCCCAAGAACACCAGAAAGTAATCAATGAAGAGGGATGAATAATCCAGGAAACCAAGGAGAGCCGCAACCCAACCAACCCTTGGGAGACATCCTGTTACCTTTGTTTCCTCCATCTGATGATCCTCCACATCAACCACAACATGTGCAACCTCAACGTCAGGGGCTGATCCCTGTCAATCAAGGAATGCAACACCAACCTCCCCCTGTAAATTTCCAACCAATGCCCAATGTTTGGGTCCATAATCCATGTTTTCAGCATAATAGGGAAGGTAGTCATCATAGTCATTAGGAAAGGTTTTCAATGGAAGGTAGTCATCATACTAATTATGTGGAAGGTTGGATTAAAGATCAAAAAGATATGGAATGTAACATCTTGTATTTTTAAGCTAACTAAAAGTTAGGTTCGTTAAATTCTTATAAGGACCTTTGTTGCCAATCATGAAACTCATGTGTTACTTATGTTTATTTTCTTTATTTTGTCTTTAATCCTTTAATTTGAGTATTGATAATGTTAATTATTGCATATAAAAAATATATAATAATAATAATAATAATAATAATAATAATAATAATAATAATAATAATAATAATAATAATAAGAGTAATAACTCATAAATAATTGTTAAAGTTATAAATTAGTTAAATCTTAAAGTTAAATTAAGTCCAGGGGCTTATTTGTAATTCTAGAAACTTTAATTATGAAGTTTTGTGCATAAAATAATAAAAACAAAACCGCAGGGACTAAATGTGTAATTTGTTAAAACCCAAACCCCCACCCTTTCTCTCTCCCCGAAAATCCGGCTAACCGCCGGCGGAGTCTTCGACGAGCTCCAGCGAGCCCCAAACCCACGAAAAACACCCGATATCAATACCCAAACCGTTCCAAATCTTTCGTGTACATGATTCAAACATGATTAACCACTTAAATAGGGTTTAAAACACTGGTTACTAAGTTCAAATGAGTCATAACCGAAGCCTTTAATCCTAGAGCTGTTCGATCATTAAAACTCAATAATAATATAATTAACTCAACATAAACGATCATCTATCAACCCTTAATCGAATACAACTCTCAAATTTACCTGAAACAATCACAAAACAACCCACTCGATTCTCTCTAATCTGCGACCTGCAACTCTATCGAAATCCATCTTCCGAGCCCATTAAACTGAATTGATAGAGGGCTTAGGGTCGTGAAGATCCTTCGAAGCTCCACACGAAGTTAATTGGATTATAATCATCATTTGAACAACAATCAAGCTCTACGTTGGTCGCGGTTTGTTCCTAACCTGTTCTTACCAATCTCATCTTCAATTCGAGTAATTAAACTTATGTACATACTCGAAATTACA
The DNA here is from genome assembly GCA_024085815.1 of Flaveria linearis. Classification (NCBI taxonomy): domain Eukaryota; kingdom Viridiplantae; phylum Streptophyta; class Magnoliopsida; order Asterales; family Asteraceae; genus Flaveria; species Flaveria linearis. The sequence continues at coordinate 1,600,420 of CM044006.1, read as the reverse complement.
TGGGGAATCAAAGCCCCATGTTCATTCCTGTAATCGTTACCGAATTGATGGTCAATTTGGATCACAATCGTTTTAGGGTTCATTGATTTAGGGGTTCCTTTATAACTGTGTTTTTATAGTTTAAGAACCGGGAGCTACCACGGCTTCGGCCCTTGGTCTATTGGTCACACGCACACTTCACAACCCTGAGGTCCCGGGTTCGAACCCGGGCACCCTCAACATATTTTTTAGGCTTTTTCAGCCTTTAAAAATATATAAAATTTCTAAAAATTATAAAAATCGGTTTTATAAACTTGGTTTACTTTAAAAGTTATTTAATTATTTTCTATAAATTTATTTCTTTAAACATCTTAATATTTTTTATATAAAATAGTACTAACAAATGTTATAATTAGTTTATTTTTCTTCACATATATATATACATACACACACACACACATATATATATATGTATGTATATATATATAAACTTTAAATAGTTGAAATCAATAAAAAATATTATTGGTCATTACATTATCCCTAATTATAGATTAATTATGTTAATCATAAAACTTTATTTACATTTTATCATTTAATTTCGCAAAACATTAAAAAAAAGAGATTAGTTAAGTTTCCGTTCATTACATTAAAATATATATTTATGATTTCGATAACTATCTTTATTTATTTATTTAGTTATTTTTTTATAAAATAACCCCCCCAAATTCCTATCGAAACCCTAGTGCGCGTTAAAACGTTAATCTTATTATTAAACTTAAACTTGTAAAATATATATTTAGGTACCTTGTGATGGACTACGTTGGAAGTTGCTTATTATTCTTTTTTAACCATCGTTTATACAATTATACATCATGTGAGTATTTCTATACCCCTTTTTCATATTTTTACACTTTGGGGTGAAACATGTTACTTATAGTCATTGCACTTGTAAACCCGTTTGATTCTTGTAAACTTATGGCAATTCACTTGTATGTTGTGTTTAGTTGATCTTAGTAATTACCATGTATTGACGATTATATGTTCAATCATTAACTATTGCTAGCCTGGTGACATCATAGATCTATGGGCCTGACAAGCCTGCTTGGTTAATCCAAGTACACTTAGCTAATCGTATAAACTTGTAAACGTGAAAAACTTGTAAATTGTCAAGGTTTGATTGTGCATCTGTTCATTACAACCCTAATTAGTTTGTTCACTAATTTATAACATGAATTGCCATCTTTTATATACTTATGTATTGAAAACTATGGAAATCTCACCAACATTATGTTGACCTTTTATTTTAACATGTTTCAGGAAATGCACAAGTATGATAGCCATCTTTGAAGCTTATACACTCCTAGGAATGGACCTTGATAAATAAATGGATGGACTTGAATTATTTTTCTTATTATGCATTGTTGCTTTACTTATTTGAGACTTATGTTTGTAATGTTACATTTGAAACTTATGATTAATATTATTGGGTTAATAATAGCGTTATATGGCTGTGAACGATCTTAACCATCATATCTCTACGTTTTCGCCGTCAAGGTTGGGGTGTGACATGGAAGGTCTGGTTTAACAAAATTTTGAAAACTATAGAAATGAACCAGGTTATTAGAACCGTCAGCCGAACCATGATCGAGATGGTTATGCACAACCACACGAATTCCACAATCAAGGAGGGCAATCATTCAATGGTATACCAGCTAATCCAGGAGCTCACTAGTATGTACCTACACATGGCATGGATAGTCACTTTCGTCCCACCATTTCCATCAATTCATCTCCTATTATTCCACCAACATAGCAAGGGAGAGATTTTGAAGTCAGACCCTAATGCTTAGGCATTCTTCCTCACTTTCATGAAATGGAATAAAGAACCATACTTGCACATATCTAAATTTGAAGCATCTTATAGTACTATAGGTGGTCAAGGTTTTCCACCGGAAGAAGTTAAGTAGGTGCTATTCCAATTTACACTCAAAGATAAAGCCAAGCAATGGTTTTTATCTTTAACATCTGCAAGTATCTACACATGGGTTCAAATACAACAACTATTTTTAGATGAATATTACATGTCTCAAAGAACAGGTGATGCAAGACGAGCAATTCGAGGTTTTACACAACAGTTAGGGCAACAGTTCCATGAAGCTTTTCATCGGTTCAAGGAGATGTTGAGAACCTTTCCACATCATTGGATAGCTAAGTGGGAATTAATATCAGGATTTTATGATGGCCTCTCGCCAGAAGATGCAAAAGATGTAAACTCTACAAGTGCGGGCACATTTACTTTGAATCATGAGGATGATGACTTGAACATCGTAGAAAGGATGAGTGTGATATCTAAAAAGCTTGCATAATCAAGTAGAAGGTCATGAGGTGCAAATGTAAATATGGTGAATGATCAAGTGGCTATGTGTAACACCCGGTTATTTTTTTTAAAAGACAAGATACAAAGAATACAAGCAAGAAAGGCAATAAGGTCCAGGTGGAGGGACTAAAAGTGTCCAAAAAGGACAAAACTTTCAAAAGTTGGTGTAAAGGTGGGTATGGCCGCCCACCCTCACCTCACTTCACCAATTGTCTCGGTTTAGAGAGAGAGAGAGAGAGAGCAGAGAATACTCTCGGATTAAAGAAGAAGAAGAAGTGAACGAATTCAAGGTAAGAATTCGTGGTTTTTACATATTTATGACGGGTTTTATCCCGGTTACATGTTTATGTGCTTATGTGTTTTTGATTATGCTCGTGTGTGTGTGTGTGGTGTTGTTTTTAGGTGTTTGAACTCACTTCAAGCGGGTTGGAAAGGAAGAACACCCAAGTTGCATCAGGTGAGTTTCTAGAACCCCATTTTACATGTTTTATACGATTTCGGGGCTGGAAAATACATGTATGTATGTTTTTATGAGATTGGGTATGTTACCCGTATATTCATGTGCATGTGTATGTGGGTGGGGTATGTTTTGGGCGAATATAATGTTATGGTTATGTTAAGTTCATGCTTACTATAGTATGTGTATGCTTAGAACAAGGTAATAGGATGTTTGGGACTGAAACCGACTTAGAAACATAGTTAACAGGATGATAATGCGCCTATATAAGGCTCATACGCCTAAATAGTCTTCATGCTCCCAGGATTTTGACAAGGAACTTAAGTGTTGGGGCTCATGCTCCCCAACAGTGCTCATACGCCTAAAAGGCTCATGCGCCAAAGTGATAAGCTGCTAAGTGTTGGGATGGGGCGCTTGCATAGTGGAAATGCTCCCAGATAGGGCTTATGCGCCCAAGTAGTTCTCATGCGCCCAACACTTAGAATTAAATGCAGAATTTTCATGGGAGTCTGTGCCATTAGGGTTTTGGAAAATGTTGACTAAGGTTTATTTAATGCATATGATTATGTTTGATTGTCATTATGACCCTTATTATTAATATTAATATTAATATCGTATGACTCTATGTGGTATGATCATGATCGAGACAGAAATTATTATCATTAATAAAGTGAAAGATTAATGATAAATAAAAGTGGAACGTAAACGAATGAATAGAAGTCTTGCAAGTAAATGTAAAGAGGTGCATGACCATATTGTCGTTAGCTCAACTGTGATGCGGGTTAGCTACCCCGAATGATGCACACAGGGTCAATCTTTGAGATTGATAATGGGGTGAGCAACTCTGTGTTGCAAAAGACCAAAAGACTTGCAATCCTTGAGATTGCTAATGGGTGAGCGACTCTGTGTCGCAAAAGACCGAAAGTCTTGCAATCCTTGAGATTGCTAATGGGTGAGCGACTCTGTGTTGCAAAAGACCGGAAGAATAATGATAAAAGTATGAATTGAACGATGATGAAGATAATAATAATATTACCTATGTGTACGTACGATGCGTGATCATATATGAAAGTTAGAAATGGTTTTTGAACAAAAAGTGAAGTATTTTAATTATAAAACTAGAACTTACTCAGCAACGTTGACTTTTATGTCTTTTCCAGTTGACAGGTAATTTGTTGCTGAGGATGGCACGTGGGGTTGGCTACTCGGCGGGCCAAGACTGACATCCATTCATGTTTTGACAATACTGTTGTTCTGTAATTCATTCAACTAATCTTTTTGTGATTCATGAACTACAATGTATTGCTTAATAACAGTGTTTATAATGAAATAAATGGTTTTTGTTAAATTAATTCCGCTACTTAAATTTATAATATGTAATGTTTTATGTAATTACTGCTGTGAATGACCAACTGTGAGGTCTTCGGGAACGGGGCCTTACAAGTTGGTATCAGAGCCAAAGTTTAAGTGAAACGGGTAAATTTTCAAAATAAACCTTAACTTAAACTGAAAATGGGATAGAAAGAGGGATGTCAGCCCGAGTAGCCAGGTGCCATTAGGTATTTATTTTCTTAAAAAAAATTTATCGGTAATATGTGCGTGTGCTATTTGACTTATGTGTTCCTAGTAGATTTAAATACTGATTAAGTCAGGATAGGAAATGCTTGGGGTGTGAAAAGTAAAGTAAGTGGCTAATCACAACTCGCCACTGTAATTAGGGACTTACTATACTTGACATAAACTGAGTTATTACCTTGAATGACCATGTTAGTGTTTGAATCTTATAGCGCTTAGGAAATGGCTGGGGAGAAATCTTCCAAGGCTTCTAGAGGCAGAGGTCGACCGCATGTGGCTAGGAGCAGTGCTAAAGCTCCTGAGACGACCCATGAGAACCCTGAGGTTCATGACCGGACTGAAGGAAACGAGAATGCCAGCCTGAACGCCTCAGCTCGGGAGGCGATTGCTGATGAGGTGCACCAGGTCATGCAGGCAGTCTTACCGTCTGTAGTGACTGAAGTTATTTGAGCTGTGAGGAACGAGGAGAGAAAGGAGAAGGAGGACAGGAATGGGTCGACTGGGAACGAAAGCAAGGGAGAGGAGGAACGGCCGGAGCCTGAGATAGTAGTTTCCGACAAGGAAGAGGAGGATGTAGTAGGGGTAACGACCAAGGGATGCAGCTGTGGGGCATTCCAGAGGTGCAAGCCCCCGACTTTTGATAGCAATGGCAATGCTGCTGCTGCTCACCGCTGGGTGAGGGAGATGGAGGCAGTGTTGGAGATTAGTGAGTGTCACGAAGATCAAATGGTGAAGTTCGCGACTCACTCTTTTCTTGACTCGGCATTATGTTGGTGGGACAATATTATCCAAGCTGAAGGTTCTAGGGCCATCGGGAAAATGCGATGGAATGAGTTGAAGAAGCTGGTGATTGAGGAATTTTGTCCCCACAGGGAACTCGATAAGATCGAGAGGGAGTTCCTACAACTCGAGGCGGGAACCATGACCCACCAGCAGTACACCACCAAACTCAATGAGATAGCGAGGCTGGTGCCGGATCAAGTGACACCGCTGTCTCGAAAGATTAATCGGTACATTCAAGGACTGCCAGCTGACATTCGTAGGCACTTGATTGCTGCTCGACCAAGCACTTTTAGGTCGGCTGTGGATTTGGCTTGGAGACTCTATGATGAGAGGGAGGTAACAGAGGTGGAGGTGAGGACGGCTGGTCGTGGTGACTGAAACTGGAATGGGAAATGGTTCGGGCGTGGTGGTTTTACCCCGAACAACAAGAAGATGAGAATGGATGACCGTAGGGTGGGGTCATAAAGCTCGGGGCCCAAAAGGCATGGCAAGTGCGGGAAGGAGCATACGGGTGAGTGCAGGCTGGGGCTCAACGTGTGTTTCAAGTGCGGGAAACCAGGCCACATCTACAAAGACTGTAAGGCGCTGAGGTGTTATACCTACGGTGAAGAGGGCCATATGAGCAAGGATTGTAGGAGGCCGAGGGCGGAGAGTTTCGGGGCAAAGAAGACGGCCGGGACTGAAGGGTAGAAGGCAAGTGCCAGAGCTTTCACCATGACAAGAGAGGAGGCTAGGACGGACCCTGATGTCATGTCAGGTACGTTTCTAGTAGACCAAACTCTTGCTTCTGTATTATTTGATTCTGGTGCTAGTAGGAGTTTTATTTCTGCTACCTTCTATGCTAAACTGCTTGTTAGTAGTAAATGCATTGATGATCCCTTTGACGTAGAAACTGCTATTAGTAAACCCACTAGGGTTACTAATATGATAGAGGACTGTACCATAGAATTAGAAGGTCATAGGTTCGCTGCTAGGTTACATGTGATGCCCCTAGGTGGATTTGATGTGGTAATAGGGATGGATTGGTTAGCAACCTATGAAGCGAATATCGTGTGTCGTAAGAAGATGATTAGACTGACGGCGTCTAACGGAAGTCCGGTGACGATATACTTTATCGGGTTACGACGATTCCGAAAGTGATTTCGATGGCGGTGGCGGGAAAGTGCATGATACGTGGATGTAGCGCTTATTTGGCCTACGCGAAGGATGTGGACACGTCAACACCACAAATGTCCGATGTGTCGGTTGTGTCTGACTTTCCCGATGTGTTTCCAGAGGACCTATCGGGTGTGCCACCGGATCGCAAAATCGAATTTCAAATTGACTTGATACCCGGTGCCCAACCTATCGCTAAGGCACCGTATCGGTTGGCGCCGACTGAAATGAAGGAGTTACTGGAGCAACTGCAAGAGTTGCTCGATAAGGGTTTTATCAGACCGAGTATCTCTCCTTGGGGTGCTCCGGTCTTATTCGTGAAGAAAAAGGACGGTAGCATGAGAATGTGTATCGACTACCGTGAGTTGAACAAGTTGACAATAAAGAATCGGTATCCATTACCGAGGATTGATGACTTGTTCGATCAACTCTAGGGTGCCAGTTGGTTCTCGAGGATAGATCTTCGATCTAGCTACCATTAATTGAAAGTGAAGGAGCAGGACATTCCTAAAACAGTTTTTCGTACGCGTTATGGACACTATGAGTTTCTTGTTATGTCTTATGGATTTGATGAATCGAGTGTGTCGGCCGATGTTGGATTAATTAGTGATTGTATTTATCGATGATATCTTGATTTATTCAAGGAGAGAAGAAGAGCATGCCGGTCATATTTGGGAAGTGTTGGAGACGTTAAGAAAGGAGAAGCTGTATGCCAAGTTCTCCAAATGTGCTTTTTGGCTACGCGAGGTGCAATTTCTGGGTCACGTGGTAAATGCGAAGGGAATCATGGTGGACCCCACAAAGGTTGAGGCTGTGATGCAATGGAGGTCACCAAAGACACCATCTGAGATTCGTAGCTTCTTGGGGTTGGCGGGCTTCTACCGAAGATTTATTCAAGACTTCTCCAAGATGGCCTCACCCTTGACTAAGTTGACTCGCAAGGACGTGAAGTTCGTGTGGGGTCGAGAGCAGGAGGGTGCCTTTGAGGAGTTGAAGACCAGACTAACACAAACTCCTGTCTTGACATTGCCCGAGGGGAGTGAAGACTTAGTGGTATACTCGGATGCATCCTATTTTGGGCTAGGTTGCGTATTGATGCAACGTGGAAGGGTGATAGCTTACGCATCCCGACAGCTGAAAACCCATGAAGTCAACTATCCCACGCACGATCTAGAACTAGCCGTGATGGTTTTCGCGTTGAAGATTTGGTGGCACTATTTATACGGGACGAAGTGCACCATCTTCACCGACCACAAAAGCTTGAAGTATTTCTTCGAGCAGAGAGATCTGAACATGAGGCAGAGGCGATGGTTGGAGCTTATAAAGGATTACGATTGCGAAATCCATTACCATCCGGGCAAGGCCAATATGGTGGCAGACGCCCTTAGCCGAAAGGAAAGGCCCGAGCCGATCCGGGTGAAGGCTTATCAGTTAATCATGACCTCCGACGTGTTGACACAGGTTAAGGAGTTTCAAGACGAAGCTTTGAAAGGAGATCGTCTTAACTCCGAAAGGATGAGAGGTCTAGTTACGGAATTGGGTGAGAACACTCTTGGTGTTAAGACCCGATTCGGGCGAATGTGGATTCCTCGATACGGGGATCAACGTGGAAAGATTATGGACGAGGCCCATAAAACTCTATACTCCATTCATCCCGGTTCTACCAAGATGTATCACGATGTTTAGAAAGACTACTGGTGGCTGGGCATAAAACGCGATGTGGCGGAGTACGTGAGTAAGTGCCTGACTTGTTTGCAAGTGAAGGCAGAACACCAGAAACCGTACGGGAAGATCCAACCGTTGGATATACCCGAGTGGAAGTGGGAGCATATCACCATGGACTTCATTACTAAGCTGTCTCGCACGTCGAGGGGATGTGATACTATTTGGGTGATTATCGACCGACTAACAAAGAGTGCCCACTTCCTACCGATCCACGAGACGTCTTCATCCGAAAGATTGGCGGATCTGTTCATCAAGGAAATCATAGCTCGTCATGGTGTGCCGGTGTCTATTGTGTCGGATCGTGACACCCGGTTTACGTCAAAGTTTTGGAGAGGATTCCATGATGCCATGGGGACGAGGCTACATATTAGTACAGCCTATCATCCTCAGACGGACAGTCAGTCTGAGAGGACGATACAGACGCTCGAGGATATGCTTCGAGCAAGCGTGATCGATTTTGGAGGAAGTTGGGACGACCACCTGTCGTTAGCAGAATTCTCGTACAACAACAGTTATCATGCCAGTATTGGCATGCCACCCTACGAGATGCTATATGGTAGGAGATTTAGGACGCCCGTATGTTGGGGAGACATTGGGAAGAAAGAGCTGGGAGGTGTCGAGGTGATCGAAGCTACGACTGAGAAGTTGGAAAAGATCAAAGCCTTCATGAATGTGGTGAAAGATAGACAAAAGTCGTATGCTGACAAGAGACGAAGACCAATAGAGTTCAAGGTTGGCGACCGAGTCATGTTGAAGGTCTCACCTTGGAAAGGAATTATCCGATTCAAAAAACGAGGTAAGTTAAGCCCGAGATATATAGGACCTTTCCGAATCATTGCACGAGTAGGGGAAGTAGCCTATCGACTTGAATTGCCAGACGAGTTAAGTGGAATTCATCCCATATTCCATGTATCTCATCTGAGAAAGTGCTTAGCTGATGAAGATACGATTATCCCACTGGAGGACATTGAAGTTGATAAAAGGCTCAATTATATGGAGCAACCAGTGGCAATCATCGATCGTAAAGAGAAGAGGATGAGAAATAAAGTGGTTCCTCTTGTGCGTGTACAGTGGAAGCACAGGAAGGGATCCGAGGCTACGTGGGAGACTGAAGAAGAGATGAGACAGCATTACCCTCGTCTGTTTAAGGAATAACAGGTTTCGGGGACGAAACCCATATAAGGGGGGTGGACATGTAACACCCGGTTATTTTTTTTAAAAGACAAGATACAAAGAATAAAAGGAAGAAAGGCAATAAGGTCCAAGTGGAGGGACTAAAAGTGTCCAAAAAGGACAAAACTTTCAAAAGTTAGTGTAAAGGTGGGTATGGCCGCCCACCCTCACCTCACTTCACCAATTGTCTCGGTTTAGAGAGAGAGAGAGAGTAGAGAATACTCTCGGACTAAAGAAGAAGAAGAAGTGAACGAATTCAAGGTAAGAATTCATGGTTTTTACATGTTTATGACGGGTTTTATCCGGATTACATGTTTATGTGCTTATGTGTTTGTGATTGTGCTCGTGTGTGTGTGTGGTGTTGTTTTTAGGTGTTTGAACTCACTGCAAGCTGGTTGGAAAGGAAGAACACCCAAGTTGCATCAGGTGAGTTTATAGAACCCCATTTTAAATGTTTTATATGATTTCGGGGCTGGAAAATACATGTATGTATGTTTTTATGAGATTGGGTATGTTACCCGTATGTTCATGTGCATGTGTATGTGGGTGGGGTATGTTTTGGGCGAATATAATGTTATGGTTATGTTAAGTTCATGCTTAGTATAGTATGTGTATGCTTAGAACAAGGTAATAGGATGTTTGGGACTGAAACCGACTTAGAAACATAGTTAACAGGATGATAATGCGCCTATATAAGGCTCATACGCCTGAATAGTCTTCATGCTCCCAGGATGTTGACCAGGAGCTTAAGTGTTGGGGCTCATGCTCCCCAACAGTGCTCATGCGCCTGAAAGGCTCATGCGCCTAAGTGATAAGTTGCTAAGTGTTGGGATGGGGCGCTTGCATAGTGGAAATGTGCCCAGACAGGGCTCATGCGCCCAAGTAGTTCTCATGCGCCCAACACTTAGAATTAAATGCAGAATTTTCATGGGAGTCTGTGCCATTAGGGTTTAGGACAAATGTTGACTAAGGTTTATTTAATGCATATGATTATGTTTGATTGCCATTATTACCCTTATTATTAATATTAATATTAATATCGTATGACTCTATGTGGTATGATCATGATCGAGACAGAAATTATTATCATTAATAAAGTGAAAGATTAATGATAAAGAAAAGTGAAACGTAAACAAATGAACAAAAGTCTTGCAAGCAAATATAAAGAGGTGCACGACCATGTTGTCGTTAGCTCAACTGTGATGTGGGTTAGCTACCCCGAATGATGCACACAGGGTCAATCTTTGAGATTGATAATGGGGTGAGCAACTCTGTGTTGCAAAAGACCGAAAGACTTGCAATCCTTGAGATTGCTAATGTGTGAGCGACTCTGTGTCGCAAAAGACCGAAAGTCGCTAATGGGTGTGCGACTCTGTGTTGCAAAAGACTGGAAGAATAATGGTAAATGTATGAATTGAATGATGATGAAGATAATAATAATATTACCTATGTGTACGTACAATGCGTGATCATATATGAAACTGAGAAACGGTTTTTGAAAAAAAGTGAAGTATTTTAATTATAAAACTTGAACTTACTCAGTAACGCTGACTTTTATGTCTTTTCCAGTTGGCAGGTAATTTGTTGCTGAGGATGGCACGTGGGGTTGGGTACTCGGCGGGCCAAGACTGACATCCATTCATGTTTTGACAATACTATTGTTTTGTAATTCATTCAACTAATCTTTTTGTGATTCATGAACTACAATGTATTGCTTAACAACAATGATTATAATGAAATGAATGGTTTTTGTTAAATTAATTCCGCTGCTTAAATTTATAATATGTAATGTTTTATGTAATTACTACTGTGAATGACCAACTGTGAGGTCTCCGGGAATGGGGCCTTACACTATGGATAGAATTGCAGTTCTGGAACGAGAAATTGAAAGCCTTAAAGTTAGGAAAAGTGGTGTGGCACATATATCCAATGAGTATGACGTGTGCGAGATGTGTAATGACATTAGCCACACATTGATGACTTCTTATTTGAATGTGGGGAAAAGTAAAGAAATACATTAGGTTCAAGGCCAAGGAGAAGGGAAGACATATGACATGAACTCTAACACATATCACCCTGACCTTAGAAATCACCCTAATCTTAGATATGATAATAATGCTAACCAATTGAATCCTCCTTTTCAGGTACAAACTCAAGGAAATAATCAATACCAAGGCCGAAAACAAAACTACAATCAAGGTGGCTATCAAAGGAACAATTGCAATCAAGGGAATTACCAACAAGGAGGTCCTTATCAACAAAGGAATCAACAAGGGTCTTCAACTCATAACTGTAATGATAATGAGATCTTAACAGCAATTTAGGACTTAGCAAAAGATATGAAAGAGTTCAAGCAATTCAAAGAAGTACAAGATGAAGACATGACACTGGTTGATCACGGTAGGGAGCCAAGACCAAGTTTCACTCGTGCTAAGAAGTTGTTCAGGCATGACCCATGGTGGAAAAAGGAACTCTACATGGGAAAATTTGAAAAGGGGGTGAAGAACATAGACATCATCTATGTGTGTGAACGGGCTGCACTGTTAGAAGATTTTGAGGCCTTGGATGTAGTGGACAAATTTAGAAGGTTAGGCTGGGAGGCTAAATTGACATTCCATGATGAAAGACACAATGACAAGATTCCAAGCAAGGCCATTCTATAATGGATATCAACATTGGATAGGGAAGACGGTGATAACGCTCCTCACACAACCACATTGAGAGGATGGGTAGGGAAGAAGGAAATGATCACGTCATTTGACACCATCCGACAGGTTGTGAATTTTGACTCAAGACCAACGAATCAGTATGAATACCCCATTGAAGCAGTCATTTGGAACAACAAGTATATCACCTAAGAAGACATGACCATATTGGAAGACATGTTTGTCGATAATACAGGGGGTCAGTTTGTAGGGACTCAGATGCATATCATGCCAAAAAATTTGAACATGATCAGCATGTTCAACATCATACCAAAGCTGGGCGATAAGAACACCATAAGGCAAACGGATGTGCGTATAATCGATGCCTTGTTAACAGGAAGGAGGATGCTTTCTTTAAGACACTTGGTCTTAATGAATGTTTGGGACATCAGGGAGAGTGAATAATAAGAAGATGATTCCCTATTGCAGACTCATCACAGTACTTATGAGAGCATAAGGGGTGTTGGGAAAAAACACTCAATATATTATCAATCCACACAAATTATTTGTGGTTGACATATTCAGCAAATTAACTTGGTACTACAAAAAGACCAACACCCAAGTCATGTTGAAGGATAAAGCCACTAAGGAAGTACTCATGGGGAGGAGGCAAAATGCTCCACCTCTATGACCAGGTGAACACCTTGAACCAATGTCTTCAGGGGATGATGATGATGAAGCGGAGCAGGAAGATGATAAGGAAGATGAAGGATTCACCAAGAAAGGGGATGGCTTAGAACACAAACCCATTCCTATTAGAAGGCAATCTGAAGCACCAACAGTTGAAGAAAGGATAAGAAGGATGCGACCAAATAAGTATGGGCAATGGTTAGCAATTGCTCGATACCAATGTGACATGACCAACGGGGAATCAATCTCTTCAAAAGATAGGCCTGAGGAGGGAATGGCATTACAGCAGGAAGCAATGGCATTGCAGTGGGAAGCAATAGAGAGACAAAATCTATATGCAAGAAATCAGGAGTACCAAAATCAGTTATTCCTCAACCAAAGGTACAATGATCTAACTCAACAAAGACATTATCATGATTTCTATGCATGTATAGAATATGTACCATACCCAAGAGAAATAGACTGGAGCCAAATGGGCATCTATGACGGGCAAGCAATATACAATATCCGGCTTCAAAACCATCTTAGTGGTTCCTCTACAACAACAGGAACCACTAACCGAAGGAACCACCGATCCATATAGCTTCTAGCAAATGCAGAATTTGATGCTCGAATGATTTGGACCACCACTACCACCACCACAGGTTGATGATCCATATGACGACCCTAGCAAGAGCCATCCTGGCACTTGCTGATCGCGTGTTGCACACTGATCAGGTCCATGTGCTCTATCCCTTTTTAGCTGTGAACAATATTGTTTGTATGATTGAGATGACATATTAAATAACTATAATAATTGAATGGATGATGAATGGGGGGAAGGGCCTGATTTAGGAACTTTGAATGATAAGGGAGTGAACTTCTACTTATGGTATTTTGTGTCATGGGAATAACCACCGTATATTGAGGAAATGTATCTCAAGTGTGTGGATACGGGGAATAATTGAATGGAAAGAAAATTTTGAACCTTTTTGAAAAATTGAGCAATTTTGGAAAATAACTCTTCAAACAAACAAACAAACAAACAAACATACCCAGTATATCCCACTCAGGAGAGTAGGGTCTGGGAGGGGTAGGTGGTGGCGAGTCTTTCCTCTACCTCGGGGGTAGAGAGACCGCTTCCAAAGAGACCCCCGACTCGACAGCGAAAGCAATAGCAATAGCAGACAAAAGCATGGAAAATAACTCTTCAAGTAAACTTAATTGTTATGGAACTCAAAATTTTGCATACATGGTTAATTATCACTGGTTTATTCACTTATGGATCCCTTGGCATGTTTGTTTTGAAAATTGAGCAATGCATCCTAGTCATGAATCTTCATAAAAATAGATAACCGATTGTAGATAACATACATGCTACATATTTTATTACCTTTCTCCACCGTTTCTAAGAGTTGAGCCTAATTGAGAAACTCATAGTATACTCTGAGTTACTTTACTTCTTTGCATAGAGAGGGAATCCATGATGTGCATCCGAGTTAGAACTCGTGTAATTGATACATATTAAGATCATAAACCAATGTGTGCATAAATATAATAGAGGAATTAGGAATGAACCATTTTTTAAACATTTCTTTTGAATTTCATACCAATAAAATCCTCCGATAGATACCATGTTGAGTCCCAACTTGTCATTTGAAAGCCAAAACAATAAACCTGCAAAGCCTTAGCCTTTTTATGAAACCTTGGGGGATGAAGTCCAATGCATGACAGTAGTAGTTCAATGGTGGTATGATCAGTTATATTGATTTGTTGAAATAAAAAAGAGCTAAATATGATGTCAAAAAGACCATAATATGCAGCAACAAAGATAGTGTGAGAATATGGTTTAAGTAATGCAAGTAGAAAAGTAAGATTGATAAATAAGACATCTATTGTGTTTGAGTTGGATTTCATTCACCGTTAGCCACTCTAAAATCCCTTTCTATCCCACCTTAAACCCTAACATTACATTACTACCCGAGAAAGACCTCTTGATTTATGTATTGTATTGTGTTAATTGATGGCGATTTGATTAATATACGAGCTTATGATTAGTATGTGCATTCGTGGTTTGAGAGTTCTAGAAACACTAGTATATCATCACTAGTCCACAAAATAAACCGAGAGGAGTGCTTATTATGAGGAATGTGAATGCATGAATGTTTGAAGCAAAAGGTGAGTATATGCCAACTAAAGATTCCATATTTAACAACACGAATAATATTGAATGATTAGGTTATAAATATTACATTATGAAGTTGAAAAATAAACATTTGTTGGGACCTTAACTTGTTTAATGTTTTGATAATTTGGCATGTGTGGTTAATTAGAGTGAAGTGTTGAAAGTAAGTTTGTTTGAGACAAACAAAATGTTAGGTGTGGGGATGTGATCACGCGTCAATAATTCAATGTCTAATTAACCTAAATACATGAATTATATTATGATTATCATGAAATAGGTTCAAGTTGTGTATGTCTTGAATTATAGGGATTTGGAGCTAAAGGAAGCTTATTTTGGATGAAAAGAAGCAATAAAAAACAAGGGTTGAAGCTGTAAATAAAGGAAGTTACAAAAATGGCCCAGAAAACCCTAAACCAGCGTATGATACGCCGGGTATGGGTGTATAATACATCAACCAGCGTATTGGTGACGTATTTGTGGGCGTATTTGAAGAAAAATTACAGAAAATTGGACATATGAAAATAGGGTTGGCGTATCATACGTCGGTCTTCAACAAACTTCCTAATTTCGTGGAACTTCAAGTTATTTAAAGATATTCAATCTTAATTCGAAGGAGAACTTTTTCCAGCCGATTCTAAGTGATTTGAAGGTGCTTTTTGGTGGTTGCAAGCTTCCTAATAAACACAAGAATCATCCTTGATCTTGATCATCATCAAAACAAAAGTGAAGATTCAATGAAGACCATGAGTGACTAGTTCGTTTGTGATTGCTTCCGGGAGAATTGAATATGTTAAAGTAAGATGTATTCATTATGGTTTTGTTAGACAAAGGGCTTTGAATGAAAGTTTAACTTTCGATTACGTTAAACGATTCGTTTATAAACAAATTTGCTTGTTGAAATTATCAGTTTTCGGTTTCCTTGCATCGTGAACTCACTAAAATTAAGAGGTAACTTGTTATGAGTGAGTTAATAATATTGTGAATGAGCGAGTCTTAAAAGTTTGATGCTTTGTTATTACGTTGATTGAAAAGTTGAAGTCTTTGGAATTAGATTTTGGCAAACCCTAGTTTGATTACATAAATTGTTGATCTTGCGTAATTGAGGATCTGGAAGTGATTGTTTCTTATTATTTAATCAAATTCATTTTAAAGTTTGTTTCTTTATGCACGTGTGTTCTTCAATCCATTCAAAGTTTTAATCTTTAGTTCAAAGTTTTTATCTTGTTAATTGAGTCGCAATCATTAAACACTTTCCACATATTCCTTGTAGAGACGACCTTACTTACCCTTACGCAGAAAGGTAGCTAAGACACATTATTTAACTTGTTTTTTATCGAGTCTCGACAACTAGATCAATAAGCGCCTTGGAGAGGATTCCAAGATGGATTCATGGAGTTGGAGAAGATCATTGACAGAAAAAGCAAAAATAGTTGAGAGGTGGCACGATGAACTGATGTAAGACCATATCATATCAGAAAAATAGCACGATGTGAAAAGATGTTCACTTGTTTCATCATTCTGCAGGCACAATGGGCATATAGTAGATAGGATGTTTACATTTCTTTTGCTTAGCAGTTGAAGCGTTGGAATTCGATCAAGATCTTCCCTCCATGGTAGAGTATTAACCTTTATAGGAACCCACCTGCACCCCAATTTAAAAATAAATTCATTAGAGAACGTTTTAACCCATAAGTGAGATATAAAAACAAGGCAAAAAAGAAAACCGGTGAATTGATGAATCATTAAATATTTTAACAGAACTTTTTGCTATTACCGTAATTTGGAATGTTAGAAATTATTTGAATATTTGGTTTTGTGACTATTTGATTACTTAGTTTAATTATCATGTTTTAATAATTAACCAATGGCCCTTAATGATAATTTAATGCAATTATCAATTTATTGATAATTGCACTTTAGTCCCTCTATGGAAATATTTGTATAGACGATATTGCCATTATGAATAACTATAAATAGAGGATTTATGATTCTAATTCTTCTTAATATTCAATTAATTAATCACATACATAATATTTCTCTCATCCAACATAGAGACAGTATGAAGAGCACCATAATGAAGAAATCTCCATCATAATTTGGGCATTCAAAGGAGATTAGAGAATTTCTACATACGATTGCATCATTAAGAACATGATTGAATCTTCTAACAAATAAGGTTTATTTTCATAAATCATGTTTATGTTGAAATTAATAAACAAGGAACTCTTTCATCATAATATTCACATCATCATTATATTTTAAAGATAACGTGTATTGTTCTATGCTTTTAGATGGCTCTTTAAAAACTAAAACTTTCACAAGAGTAGGATTGTGTTGTGTTTATAATGGACGAAATTGTCGCCTACATATAAGGTTGATGGGCTACTATCTTTGTGTGATGCGGCCTATGGGCAAACTACACGAATGAGTAAAAAGTTTACCCCTTTTATCGATATTTAGCAACTAAGACCATTTAGATAATAAACCCATAAAAACTTTCTTCGATTTGCATCATATTATAATTTATATCCAAGTTACACAATAATTCACATAAGGCTTAAATGTGTTTGCTTATGTTTGTGCAGTCAGCTTCTTTCCTTTTGATTTCATAGATGTTGATAGCATTTGAGAGAAAAAGAAATCAGTGTTATTGATAAAATTAAAGAAAGTAAATAATTTTATTGATGTTTGTTGTGTGATAAACTGTCACACCCTCAAAATCCGCTAACGAGATTTTACCGTCAGGCGTGTGACACACCATGATCTCAGATAAGCATCAGTTACACCAAA
Source organism: Flaveria linearis (assembly GCA_024085815.1). NCBI lineage: Eukaryota > Viridiplantae > Streptophyta > Magnoliopsida > Asterales > Asteraceae > Flaveria > Flaveria linearis. Next base: position 1,582,907 of record CM044006.1, on the reverse strand, counting down.
CACAGTAAATACAAAACATCATATTAAGTAATTAGTTGTTCAAATCAAACATGAGTGTTTCAGACTTGCGAAAGCGTTTCGAAAACAGAAATCAACAGTGAATCGTTTCAACATGCGTTTCTATAATAGCGTTTCAACAAAATAAACCAGTTGAGTAGTGATGTATGCCATGCATGTATCCTAGCTGAGTTCTTAATCTTGTGCGTTTCTGTGACCTGAGAAAACATGCTAAAATGTGTCAACATAAAGTTGGTGAGTCCACAGGTTTTAATCAACCAGAAATGTACCAGAAAGCGTTTCACATAGTTTCATCAACCAGACATGTGTCCGAAAAGCGTTTCACATGGTTTAATATATAAAGCATATCGATAGGTCGCGAGCCTATAAACAAGTTAGTTAGTGTTTCAAACCGAAGCTGACTGTGTGTGTTTAGTGCCTTTCCACCACGTCTTAACCGACCGTGGCAATCGTTACAGGTCAATTTAGCACCCGTTTGACCTCCAATCAAGCTAGCGCGACTAGCCCGGGCGGGGTTTGTCAGACCCAGTAGTACTACTCAAAATTACCTCGCTAATCGCGTTACTAACAGTTTGATACTGTAAGGACTTTCAAATGCGTTTCCCACTAACATAACAAGCGATATCAATAATACTGGCAACCATGACAAAAATAGTGTTTGCATGTTTCCTCCCCCCAAAAGAAAAGAAAGTAAAAAGGGGCCGTGGAACTCACCTTGAATTGATGTAATGTATATGAACAAGAACTTCAAAGAATAAGGTAATGCACGATCAAGCACGTTCAACACCTATTATTGATTGTAATTGAGTCTTTAAAATGTGTTCATGGTGAATAAATATATTTGGTAAGGTTCGGGTTGGTTTGGTTTAACATGTGACACGTACACAATTAGATGTATATATGTTACAAGATTTTGATAGGGTTATTTATGTATTAATAAATAAGTGTTAAGTTTACCAAATAATTATTTACATTTTGATTTCATTAGAAGGATTTCATATGTATATTTAAATATTTTGAAATTAAATATAAAAATGTTGTGGTTTAATATGTAATTTATAATTACCTAAGGATAATTAAAAATGGTATTTCGATTAATAATAAGATAGTAATCTATACCATTTAATATATTTTATGAGGATAATATTCTTAAACATTTGGTGTAATTATAAAATATATTGTATCCGTTAATACATAATGATTTAAATTATTATTTAGTGTCCATTTTATAAAAATAATTGTGTATACACTTGTAAATAATAATTTATATAATTTTTATGATTTTTGTGTTTATCTCATAGTTATACACAAATTAGAATCTATTTTTAAAAATAAGTATTTTTAATATTTATAAATAATATTTTATAAAAATTTATTAAGGTTTTTAAATAAAAGAAATTGACAGAAAATAATTTTGTAAGATTTAAAATAAGGAGAATTTATAGAATTTGTTTATATAATTTTTAGAAATTTTTCCATATTTTTAAAAGGTGTAAAAGGCTTTTAAAAAAATAAATGTTGGAGGCCGGGTTCGAACCCGCGCACATACCAGTAAACCAAGGGCCGTGGCCGCGATAGAAACCCTTTCTCAAATCTTAAAAACCAGCTTTTAAACAAATCCCCAATTTCCCAAATTTCCGAAACCCTAGTTCTGATTTTGGATCAAATTGAAGATCGATTCGATGTTATTAACATCTGAAATCATAGGGCTTTTACTCCCCTTAATGAAACGATTATGAAGATGTGTTTAATTACCCGAATGACAACGGTTTGAAGATGAACCGGTCGTCGAACAGCCCTCGGGTTTTGATGAATCACAGGATGAGCAAACGATGAAATTAATCAAATAAATTTCAGGGATAGCTTTAGGAACTGCTCTTGATGCAAAGCCCTATGTTAATTTGTAATTAGAAAGGCCGCAGGGTGGTGTTAGAATAGGTTACAGGTCGCGGCCGAGAAAGGTAATCAAATCGATATGTTTGTGTGTTTTTGAATCAAATTGAGTTCGATGGTAGCTTTTAAATGTTTAGATGATCGTTAGTGCACCATTTCTTTTGATTATTATTATTGTCCAGTGCCCGAATTAGTGAGTGGGTCGGCCGAGTGTGTTAGGTAGATAAATCACACCCAAACAAATATATTTTTCAAATCAAAGTGGGGAACAGGTTCGAATCATCCTTACGAGTTTGTCGGTAGCATTTATTTGAGTTGAAACCGCGTGTTTTGGGTGTCGTGGCCTCGCCGGTGCCGCGGCCGGCGGCGAAAGTCCGGTGACCGGAGATCGGGGAGAGAGAAAGAGAGGATTTAAAAATATTTACACAAATAGCCCCTGAGGTTTGTTGTGTTTATTATTTTATGTTCAAACTATTTGTTTGAAGTTTCAAACTTGGCAAAACTGCCCCCTGGACTTATTAAACCCTAATTTTTAATTATTTCAAAATTTTAATAAATTTTTATAAATTACTATTGTTATTATTATTATTATTGTTATCATTATTATTATAATTATCAATATTGTTAATAATAAAAAAAATAAAAATCACATAAATATTTTATAAAATAAATCACGAATTTTTCAGGTTGTCACATCATCCCCCTGTTAGAGGAATTTTCGTCCCGAAAATTAAGATGTACTGGCGACATCCTTGAACCGGCTAGGATACTTGCGCATCATTTCGTCCTCTCGTTCCCAAGTGAACTCAGGACCACGCCGGGAGTTCCACCGAACTCTGCCAATCGGAAATTTTTTTTTTCTATGCTTAAGTTGTTTAACCTATCGATCCATAATTTCCGGAATATAATCTCGTGGTAAGTTGTTTCTGATCTTTATCAAGTTTTGTTGTTGATAGAATTTCTACTATGCTAACGACCCCTGATAATGGAGATCTTATCTCGTGTGACATGGTTGATAGCACTTGTTTAGGTAGGCTACCATCACACAATCACATTTTGATGATAGCTCAAAATGAGAGTGGATAGATGAGGAATAAATGATTCCATAGAGCTAGGTCAAATGAGGATAAAGGGAGATAAATCAATTTACGAAGTTAAGTGCTCCAAGCTTAGAATAAAAATCAACCTAAAACGATTGGGTCTCTTTTCAGGTTCAGGGATCATGCTTTGTTTTGATAGGTTGAACCACCTTCTCCTGGCGGACTATCCTGGTTTCATGCTTCGATAACCAATTCCTACAGTATTAAGTCTATGTCAAAGACATGACCTTCTTGTACTAATTTCTACCATTGGTTATTTCTAATAAGTAAAATGATTTCTGAGCAACTAGGGTTAATGCTAAGTTAAAGAATAATTCCAGAAGAATCAAAGCTATTATCAACCCTGGTATCAAATAGATGTGTAACTATTGATGATAAGGTACGTACATGTATCAACACTTAGTCTTGTCAAATGTGGCTTGCTTCAGTCGTAAATGTATGACCGCGGGATCTATTACCTTGACTTTATTTCTATAATTGAACTGTTCTTACTTTCTAGCTATAGCCATTTCCTAATTCTGATTGTTTCTAACTTGTCCTTGGGTCCTAATCGACCTAGGGCACACTTATGGTAATGGTCAACCTCCTTAATGTCCATGTTTAACGCATGTTAGCTTAATCGTATTAACCAACATATCTAGGTTTACAACTTTAGCATTCTTGTCTACCTTACCGCTAGATTGCTTGTTCAACCCTCCAACTTCTTTCTACTACTCACTAGATTTTTCCAGTGTCCTTCTTAATTCTATTTGGTCTAATGTCATAAGGTATGACATCAGCTTTGTCAATTTATGGAGTTTGTCAGTATAAAGAGCACAACCTAACCCTATTATTGCACAATTTTAGAATTACAATTCTAACTTTTGCATTTCATTCCTTAAGTAATAGTATTCAATCACCAAGGCTTTGAACTCACCTCAATAACCCTATATATAAGCATCACCGGTATACTAAGAATGTGCTTAAACCGGTTACATGACATCCTAATTTTCCTTAGCATCATCCCAAAGAATAACGTAATGTATGTATAGAGAGTATCATCCCTCTTCTATTCCTGTAGTTCACTTTCATTCTAAGCATTCAATCAGTTCCTCAGTTACTGAAATACTAACTGGAGGAATGTCTCTTAAAATGATTGGAAATACCATGAAGGCTCTAGTAGGACAGGACTTAAGTAATAGCAAGTGTCAGTAATGTTTTATTACCCTTAACAAGGTCTTACTAGAATTATGATCCTAGCACCCTAGGGTATAGAATAGAAAACTTGTAATACTCATGATCGTTACTTCTCCCACGTCCACGTCCTCTTCCAGACATTCTTTAAATTACCAAATATCAAAAGCTATCAGTCGTATGAAAATAGACCTTTTGTCTTGAAATGAAAAGGAAGAGAAATTCAAAGATTTAAAGAAATAGTCAAGCTAGAGAATCAGTCTGAATCTGAGGGATTAACACAAATGTCATGGTATGAATTTCGTCCAAATTCAAGGTAAGTGTGAGCATTCCTACAAATAGAACTGATAAATAGTTTCCACATCAGTGGCTATGTTCTATGAGAACCGAGGCTTTCTTGCTCAAGGTGTAGGAATGATGACTTATACTGACTACAATGTTACCACCCGACCAGATTCACCGGACCTAGCATGCACGGCAAATTACAATTACGTGTGCACCCGTAATGGTAATTTGCTTTGCATGATCACCCCTGTTCCTTCTATCAGGCTAACATATCTTGTCAAGTACAGTGGTCATCAATGATAGAAGTACCAAGTATGTATGTATTATATCGGGGTTGATTAATCAAAGTATACGAAAAGATCAGTAAAGTTTTGGGAATCATTGACACGCCAAGGTAATTTGACCCATTTACCTTAGAGACCTGTGTATTGACCATAGTTTATCACTTATCCCAGAAATCCCCAGGTAAGCATACCAGGTCTCGCAATGAGATTTATGCGATATGCTTGCCTTAGCCCGAAGGCTTTTTGCCAGGAAATCCAGAATACAGGTGTCTATATGTCATACAAATTTCTTTGGTTCATGGAATAAAACTTTAGAGAGAATTTAAAGGCACGAGTTATCAGTTTCTTTTCCTCAGGTATCTATGTGTCATAGGAATATGTTAAAGCAACAGTTCTCAGGCATCTAAAGTTAATAAGTACAGCTTAGTAATCTATGTGTGTGTAACTAATGCAAATCCAGCTATAGTCTAAAATGCAATGCAAATGAGATGCAAAGTCCATTTTAGTTCGCTATAACTAATGCTCTGATACCAATCTGTCACACCCTCATTTCCACTTACGGGGTTTTACCGTCAGGAGTATGACATAACCAGGATCTCAGATAAGCATTAGTTACACCAAACAACTCGATAATTACAAAACATATAGATTGCTTAATAATAATGAAACAAACCAATTATGTTCAAGTAATGCGGAAGCGAATACAGTAAAATATTTAACAATAGTTTTGAAACACACAAACACGTGTGCAGTCCAGTTTATGTAAAGTAAATGCAAATTAAATCTTGAAAACAGTTTGTGGTGAATACAGAATGATATGCTGTAGATGCTGTGCTCCTAAACGTGCCATATCAATGTCCTGAGAGAAAACATGCAAAAATCTCAGTACAAGACTGGTGAGTTCACAGGTTTATCAGAAAACAGTAACTATTAGTAATAAAGTTCCCGGATTAAGTAATCCGTCAAGTATGTAATTCCCGGATTATGTAATCCGTCAAGTATGTAATCCCCGGATTATGTAATCCGTCAAGTATGTAATTCCCGGATTATGTAATCCGTCAAGTATGTAATTTCCCGGATTATGTAATCCGTCAAGTATAATGAAATCCCCGGATTTTTCAATCCGTCAAGTATAGTGAAATTTTCGGGTTTGTAATTAAAGCATATATTGGGTAGCTAGTCCATAATGATCACTATGTGTATGAAGTCGCGACCGAGCTGACATGTAATCAAATAATAAAGTAGGCCCGATTGTGGATCACACACCACAACCTTTAACAGGCTAACTGTTCACCCGTTTGCGAACGTTGTGCTAGTGCGACTAGCCCGGGTGGGGTATGTCACTCCCAGTAGATCTACTAACAATCACCTCGCTATTTGCATATTAACGGTCCAAAGGGCAAAGTATAACACCATAATATCAAGTATATGTAGTATTACAAAAACCCAATGTAATGTAACGTTTATGAAAACAACATGTTTCTCTCTCCTAAAAAGAGTATAAAGTAAAAGTGGGGCTGTAAACTCACCTTGATTGCGTTGCAAAGAAATAATGTTCGCACGACGATTAGAATTTCAGTTAACCTGTGTTTCGTTTAGTATGAACATAGTTAATATTAGTTATTATTTACGAGTTTATAATATGATTAACGTTCGAATATGGATTAAGGTTTTGATAGAATTATGTGTTTTGTTTAAATAATTAGATTTATAAAATAAATATCATATTTCTATTTAGTAAATTATTAAGTGTTTTAGAAACGAATTTTGATGTAACGATGATGTTCAACATGTAATTAAGTCCGTATGATTAACGAGGAATAATTACAAAAATATTATTCTAAACCGTTCGTTTAAAGTATATTTTATAAAATAAATCATATTTGTAAATAATTTGGTAAACTTTAATATATTCCAGAAAATTATTTAATGCTCAAAAATATAAACAAGATTTATAAAAATTATTTTTATTTTTTTGATAATTTTTTTGTAATTTTTAAAAGTCCAAAAAGCCCTTAAAAAATAAAAATCACATAAATATTTTATAAAATAAATCACGAATTTTTCGGGTTGTCACATAAACTTACTGCAATTGCATAGACTATAATGTTCTTTTAAAGATAGCGAGCTAAAAACATCCATGAATCAAATGTAATTTCGCCTTAATTTGTATGCAAAATATGTCACTCAAATCGAGGAACAAAAGCCACTTTATTTTTGACATAACAATAGCCATGAATATGGAGTGTTGTTGGATCAAATACTGCATATCAGTTATCAATTCTGTAGCATTGGCGTTTTCCATGTCACCATGTTTTTCTAATTTGGAAAGTTATGAATGCAAGATAGTAGAACTTATGTTGATCCTTCAATGATATGCACCTCTTAATTTGATGATTTCAATTGCACATTTTATGCAAATCTGTTTCTTCAAATCTTTATATTGATGTAGCTACTGATTAAATCACAGTTGCAACTAAACACACAAAGAAACTAAACACAAACTACTTGTAATAAAAGTGATACTTAATAACATAAACAGATTTAGATCAAAACTTTAAGGAAAACGTAACCTATAGAAATGTCTACAAGTATTTTTCTTGATTGTGGCTGTGCTTTTGTTCCATAGGAATCAATGGTAGAATATAACTTATTGCTCAAATTCTATGTGTAGAACATCATAAACATGCTTTCTTTTGTAGATGCAGTTTTCTAACACTATGCATTAGATGTTTTATAACTTCATGTAATATAAATAGTTGTTTATATTTTTGAGGCCCCTCGATCTAGGATCAATGATTGATGAAGAAATCATAGAGTATGCACAAAGATGTGCAGGGACTCGGTGGAACACATGGCCAAAATGGAAACACAATTCACACAAAATATACACTACAATTCCACTCCTACAACTGACAAATCTATTGGCAATTTATACCCACAAAATGACAGTTATTAACTAACACAATTAACCCCTAAAATACCCGCTACTTTCATCAGTTTGACTTTCTATTTGACATTTACGATTGACTTCTAAAACATAAAATTTCTTGATTAATTTCTTTCAATATTCACTCCCCTAATCAAGAAATACTTGAACTTGTTTTCTTCGTGCTTGTTCATCCATTGTGTAATCTATTTTCTTCCGCTTTTTTCAATACTTCTAAGTAGTTTTTGACTGAACTTTAGCTCCTTTGATTTTGGATAATTTGATATTAACTAATTTGTTTCATATCAAATAGATGTCAACCTTGCTTGAGATTAATTTGATATTAGCCTGACTGACTTCGAATCAGATAATTTTCTTCTTTTAACTATGACTAACTTGATAGTAGCTTACATAGTTTTGGATCAAATTAATCAACGTTAGGGTCTTTCGTTTGTGTAGTGAATCAAAACCTCAATTCTAATATAGTACACAAGTCTTCGGTCGTTTATAATGAATCAAAACCAACTATCCTTCTTATTATAAGAATAAATGGGGTCTTTAGTTACAAGACGAATCAAAACCAACTATCTAGGTGTTTTGGTCATCCAACAAATCGAACCAATTGTTGCTTGTCTAGAATAGTAGTCAGGTCTTTGGTTGTGAGACAAATTAAAACCACTTGTACGGGGTTTTTCATTTTTCAAGCAAATCAAACCAAGTGTTCTTGGAACTCGTCCTTAGGTTGTTAGGCAAATCAAAACCATTTCTCCTCTAGAGTACACACAAAGATGTGAAAGGACTCGATAGAACACAAGGTCAAAATGAGGAACACAATTCACACAAAATATACATTGCAGTTCCACTCTTACAAATGACAAATCTATTGGGTATTTATACCCATAAAATGACAATTATTAACTAACAAAACTTACACAATTAACCCCTAAAATACCAGCTAATTTTGTTTGTTTGACTTTTTATTTGACTTTTACAATTGACTTTTTAGTAGTAAAAGCCATAGCCAATCGCGGGAAACATTTACTAGGAATCATGAATCTACCTCTAAAGCCAACCAATTTGATAATTTGCTTCATAAGTTAAAAGAATCCAGAATGATATGAATATCTTATTACATAAACATGACAACAAGAAGATAACTGCCTCTAAAGCCAACTAATTTGACAGTTGGTCAAAAATGATTTTTCATTTCCTTTGTAAGTGTTATAAATTAGGAAATCCAGATAGAAATTGATACACTATTACTTACACATGGTAATAAGAAGATGAAAGCTTGCCCTTAAGTTATATGTTTAACCACTGTTAAAAACTAATACGACTTAACTTTGCAGACTAAAGATACAATCCTAACTCAAAACCTACACATGGTAACAAGAAGATGAAAGCTTGCCTTTGTGCTCTACTAACCATTGTTAAAAACTAAACCAATTTTACTATTGTAAGGTCCCGTTCCCGGGGACCCCACATGTCACACTCCAACCTTGAAGGTGGAAACGTCGAGGTGTGAGGGTTAAGATCGTTCACAGCCACATAACGCTATTAATAACCCAAATATATATTAATCATAAGTGCCAATTGTATCATTACAAACATAAGTCTCAAAAAGTAAATAACATAACACAAGATGTAACAATCTAATTTATTTCATTTATTTAGCTAGGTCCATTCCTAGATGTGAAAGCACTTCAAGATATCAATCAAATTTGAGCATTTCCTGAAACATGTTAGAAATAAAAGGTCAACAATAATGTTGGTGAGATTTTCATAGTTTTCAATACATAAGTATATAAAAGATGGCAATTCATGTTGTAAATTAGAGAACAAAGTAACTAGGGATGTAAGACAGAATGCACAATCAAACCCTGACAAAGTTTTACAAGTCTCAAACGTTTACAAGTATATACGATTAGGTAAGTGTACTTGGATCAACCAAGCAGGCTTGTCAGGCCCATAGATCTATGACGTCGCTAGGCTAGCAATAGTTAATGATTGTACATATATTCGACATTACATGGTAGCTACAAGGTTCAACTAATCACAATACACAAGTAAATTGCCATAAGTTTACAAGAATCAAATGTGTTTACAAGTGCAATGTTCATAATATAACATGTTTCACCCAAAAGTGTAAAGATAATAAAATAGGTATAGAAATACTCACTAGACGTATATGTATATAAGGTGCTAATAAGAATTAGAATGATGTTTTAACAGATTCCTTTACAAGGTACCTAAACGTATATATTGCAAGATTAAGGTTAATAATAAAATTAACGGTTTAACGTGAACTAGGGTTTCGACAAGTATTTGGGGGGGTTTTTATAATTAAATAAAGTTAGTTATATATATTTTAGTCCAATAAAAGAAAAGTACCATTTATGCATTTTTTTATAGAAATTAAATCCTTTATAATAATTTATGAAATTTAATTATGAAATGCATATAATTTCTATGATTAATCCATAATTAACGATAACATAGTGACCAATAATAATTTAATATTTTAAACTATTATTTAAAGTCTATTTTTATAAAAATAACTAAGCATAATATTTGTTAATAATATTTTATAAAAATATTAAAGTATTTAAAGTGATAAATTTACTAAAAAATAAATAGATAACTTTAAATATAAACAAAGTTTACGAAACTAATTTTTATAATTTTTAGAAATTTTATATAAATTTTTTAAAGGTTGCAAAAGCCTAAAAAAATATGTTGAGGGTTCCCGGGTTCGAATCCGGGACCCCAAGGTCAGAATGTGAGCTTGTAACCAGTAAACCAGAGGCCTCAGTCGCGAGTTATCTTTGTTTTTAATCTTTAAGAACATAACCTAAGTAAATCCCCATTCTTTCCAAGAACCCTAGAATTGTTTGATCCCAAATTCAACCCCAATTCAATGTTATTACCTATCGAATTCATGGGGTTTTTGTTCCCCTTGTAAAACGAGTATGTAAATGTCTTTAATTACCCGTATTGAATTGTGGAGCACAAAAATGGGTGATGAACAGGTCGCGACCACAACTTGATTCTGTTCGATGTGCAAATGCTGATAATAATCCAATTGGTTGTGCAGGAAACTTCTAATGGTTTCTAAGATCAAAAGCCCTCTTCCAATTTCAGCTTATGATGACCAGTTGGTGAAGTTCAAATGGGTGGTTGGTTCGCGAAGAAGATGATGATGGAATGAGGAGTATGTGCGAGTTTCAGATGAAATTTTGTTTATCAAAGGTTTAGGAATGGTTTAAAGGTCATTTTGGTTCAATTAATTAGATAATTATGCGGTTTTAATTGTCAAACGGTTGATGTTTATATGTAACCGGTTACTCGGCTCCAATCGACCACAATAACGTCACTTTTAACTCAATTAAAGTTCATCATTGAGTTCGAACCGTTTTCCCGAACCAATTGGAACGGTTTGTCTTCATTAATTTGGTGATTTAAGGTGTTTTGGATCCTCGTCGGAGTTCGCCGGAGGTTGGCCGGAAATATGGCCGGAAAAACGGGGTGAGAGGAAAATGGGGTTTGGTTTTAGTAGTTTACACCATTGGTCCCTCAACTTTGAATCTTTGTTATTTTATGCAATTATCTTTCTTTTAAAGTTTATAAAATGACAAAACACCCCCTAACTTAATTAACTTTAACATTTTTAAAGAATAATAATTTTATAAATTAATGTTACTAATATTATCACCATTAATTAGTTATTACATTACTATTATTATTAATTTTGTTAATACAGTTATTATTATTATTATTATTATTATTATTATTATTATTATTATTATTATTATTATTATTATTATTATTATTATTATTATTGTATTTAATTATAAAAGACTATTAACTTCCTAACAAATGACATGAACATAAGCAACCCATAAGTTTTATATATGGCAATAATGATCCTTACAAGAATTATAACAAAGCTAACTTTTAATTAACCAAAATTACAAGATGTTACAGTCTCACCAACTTAAAAGAATTTCGTCTCGAAATTAAGAATGAAGCTGTACGAATAAATGCGGATACTTCTGCTTCATATGTTCCTCACGTTCCCAAGTGAACTCAGCTCCACACTTATTCTCCCAACGAACCTTGACAATTGGAGTAGTTGTGTTTCTAGTCTTCTTCATAATGCAATCCATAATTTCGACAGGTGTCTCAACAAAGTGCAATGACTCGTCGATCTGGATGTCTTCCAATGTAACATGCAGACCCTCGTCGGTCAAACACTTTCTCAAATTTGAGACATGGAACACAGGATGAACCCCACCAAGGTCGGAAGGTAGTTCTAGTTTATAAGCCACTTTCCCAATCCTTTTTAGGATTTTGAAAGGTCCTACAAACCTTGGAGCCAGTTTGCCCTTCTTTCCAAAGCGAACCACACCTTTCCACGGTGAAACCTTAAGGAGAACCATGTCGCCAACTTGAAAATCAAACGGCTTACGACGCTTTTCGGCATAACTCTTTTGTCGACTTCTTGCCACTTCAAGGTTCTTGTGGATTGTAGAGACTTTATCGGTCGTTTCTTGTATAAGTCCAGGACCAGTGATGAAATTTTCACCAATGTCGGTCCAGCAGATCGGTGATCGACATTTACGACCATAAAGTGCTTCGAACGGTGCCATCTTGATACTCGAGTGATAACTATTGTTATACAAAAATTCCGCTAGCAGTAAATGCGTATCCCAATCACCACCAAAGTCAAGGACTCATAGTCGTAGCAAATCCTCGAAGGTTTGGATTGTTCGTTCGGTTTGACCATCAGTTTGAGGATGGTAAGCCGTACTTAAATCCAATTGAGTACCCAGGAGTTCCTGCATAGACGACCAAAAGTGCGAAGTGAAACTAGCATCTCGGTCAGATATGATGTGCAACGGCACGCCTTGATGACTCACAATTTTGTCAATGTAGATGCGGGCCAGTCTTGAAACTTTGTAAGTGTCTCGTATTGGTATGAAATGTGCCGTCTTGGTCAAACGGTCAACAATCACCCAAATACTATCATGACCACGAGGAGTACGAGGTAACTTGGTTATGAATAGATATATGTTCCCATTTCCACATAGGGATTTCGGGTTGTTCAAGTAAACCACTTGGTCATTGATGCCCGGCTTTGACTCTTGCACACGTGAGACAATTGAAAACATAAGACGCGATATCTTTCTTCATTATAGGCCACCAATATTGACTACGCAAGTCCATGTACATCTTATCAGAGCCAGGATGAATAGAATATCGGTTTGATAAGCTTCGTTCATGATGAAGTGACGAAGATTATCACGATTAGGGATCCAAAGTCGATTCAAGAAGTACCACAAGCCGTTTGGTTTTGTCTCCAGTTATGAACGAACGTTAGAGATCAAATCTTCATCCTTTCCTTCGTCGGTTAATGCTGCTTGTTGAGCCTCGCGAATGTATAACTCGAGATTACTATCAATCCTTATATTTTGAAGCATGATAGTAGCCTCGTTAACATCCATATGAATTTCGGTATCAAATTCCCTTAACGTGTCAAACCATTGCCTTCGATCTCGGATTTCTTGAAGTGAGACAACCTTGTTGTGGACCTTGCGACTCAGCGCGTCGGCTACAACATTCGCCTTTCCAGGATGATAACGAATGTCACAGTCATAGTCGCTAATCAACTCGATCCAAAGTCTTTGTCACATATTGAGATCCTTTTGATTGAACACGTGTTAGAGACTCTTATGATCGGTGTAGACTATGCATTGCGTCCCATAAAGATAGTGTCGCCAGATTTTCAAAGCGAAAACCACAGCACCAAGTTCAAGATCATGGGTTGTGTAGTTCATTTCATGAACCATCAATTGCCTCGATGCATATGTTATGACGTTGCCTCATTGCATGAGTACACAACCAAGACCTTGATTTGAAGCATCGTAATACACGGTGAAGTCATCATTTCCATCGGGAAGTATGAGAATAGGAGCGTTACACAACTTGCGTTTTAATGTCTCGAAAGCCTCTTCTTGCTCGGGTCCCCATTCAAAGAGTCGATTCTTTTGGGTTAGCACCGTTAATGGTTTAGCAATCTTCGAGAAATTCGCTATGAACCTACGGTAATATCCCGCTAAGCCCAGAAAAGAACGAACTTTGGTTGGGGTTGTGGGAACACACCAATCCTTCACGTCTTCAATTTTTGCAGGATCGACGAGGATTCCTTGGCTATTCACCACATGCCCTAAGAATTGAACCTCTTCTAACCAGAATCACACTTGGAAAATTTGGCGTATAATTGTTCCTTCTTCAAGAGTCCAAGAACTTGTCGCAAGTGCGTCTCGTGATCGATTTTCTTCTTGGAATAAATAAGAATGTCATCAATGAACATGATCACAAACTTATCCAAATATGGTTTACATACTCGATTCATGAGATCCATGAACACAGCAGGTGCATTGGTCAAGCCAAAAGGCATAACCATGAACTCGTAATGTCCATATCGAGTACGAAAAGTGGTCTTTGTAATGTCGTCATCGTGGACACATAATTGATGATATCTAGAACGTATATCAATCTTCAAGAATTGGGTTCCTCCTTGAAGTTGATCGAAGAGATCATCAATTCGAGGAAGAGGATATCGGTTCTTGATGGTAAGTTTGTTGAGTTCTCGGTAATTGTGACATCCGTCACCTCAAGGTCCGTCATTTAACGTGAAATTTCGTTAACTATCCTTAGAGCGTTCATTTTTCATCTTCTTAGACTATTTGTGAGAACATCATACTCGTTTGGTTTTCTTTTACAGTCATGATACCATTATTTGCAACCTTATCGCCCAAAACGCTTACGGGTATCACCACCGACATCACTAACTATATTATGTTATATAATATAAACATCATTAATAACAACATATCCAAGATACAAACAACATTAACTACTTCCCTATAATTAATATAACGCGCGTGTTTACGTCGTTATCAACCAAAACAAGTTTGGAAACTCGGGGGCTAAGTGCAGGGACCAAATGTGACAATTTGCAAACTTGGGATGGGTATAAAAACCCCTCTTCCCAGCCATTTCTTCACCATCTTCTTCACTTCTTCTTCTTCCTCTTCTTCATTTCTACACCATTCTAGCACCAAAATCCGTCACGTTTGTTGCGTTTTCACCGTCAAATCTTGGTTATCATTGTGTATACTCACTTCTAGCAGGTAGATAACCTTGTTTGACACGTTTCTTGCTCGACTTCACTTCTGTGTTTTCTAGGGTTTCGGGTGCTCGGGTTCATCCGAGCACATGAGGTCGTATGGGCATGTGTGTTGCGTTTCTGAGTGTGTTTCTTGTTTAGACATGTTAGATTATGAATTCTGGAAGTTCTTGGGGTGTAAAACTCGTGCCCGGAGCTGCTGGACGCTACTCTGCACTTCAGCAGTCGCGAATTTACTGTTCATGCGACTGGGTCTTTCAGGCGACTGAGCCGTGCGACTGAGTGAGTCGTACGATTGGGTCCATACGTCTGAGTCTATCGTGCGACTGAATGGTGCAACTGGGGTGAGTCGTGCGACTGAGTCCATGCGTATGTGTGTGTCGTGCGATTGAATGCATGCGATTGAGAGTGTGTGCGACTGAGTCAATGCGGATGATTGTGTGCGACTGTGTGTATCGTACGACTGAAGATCCGGTCGTATGAATGAAGATTCAGTCGTACGAATGAAGCTGATTCGTACGACTGAGGGTTGAATCGTGCGAATGGAAGGTTGAGTCGTACGATTGGGTGCTGTGTGGTATGACTGAGTGCTTAGTCGCACGAATGGGAGTTCAATCATGCGAATGAAGCTGATTCGCATGACTGAAAGTCGATTCATGCGAATGGAGTGTCCAGTCGTGCGTCTAGTCCTGTCGTGCAATGGGAATCGTTGTATGTCAAGTCAGTCTTCCTGTGTGTGGTGTGTGTTGTCATGTGATGTTAAAGTGACATCGACACGGTTGCCATTGCTAATGACGATCTTTAAGATTAAACTACTAAACTTATTAATGTTATATCAAATCAAATCAACGTAACATTTTACAATTAATAACCACCGATTCATAACACAAGTGCTTACTAAATATTTCTCTGACAACAATAACACTTTTACATAAATATCATCGACAATGGCAACGCTTCTAGTACAATGGATCTACATAAGATCTGTCGCGTGTGTTTGCGTGCAAGTGTTAACCACGACCGAACCGAAACTGCCCAAACCTATTGAACATCATCTTATGCTTTATTCTCATTATTAATGCTTCTCAGTAACTGTCAATAGGTGTTGACTGTTCATAGCATTCTACTGTTGGGAGTATTCCTTCATGCTTATCATCTATTCAGTGAGTTTCGTGGCCCCTTCTTACGCTTATAAAACTTTTAAACATTTTCAAACTTGGGGGAAAAGAATGCTCGCCTACTTAACACATTTTCAAGCACCTTCCCTAGTGGAAATCTGTTGCAACAATTATGGTTAACTTATCTTGCTTATCTGGTTAACTTATCTTGCTTATCTGGTTGAATGATGCTATTATGACCCTTGACTCTATGCTATGTTGCTACCTTGTATGTTACTTGGTGGCTTTACATTACTATGCGCTATTACTTGATGCTATGTGTTGTACGTTGCTACTTGTGAATGCTATTGACCTTGGATGCTCTCGGCGGTGTGGTTCTTCTTCGTGGGTCTACTTTGTGGTTCTTCTTTGCCGAGCATCCATTACAACCATTAATACCGGTAATGGGACCTAAGGATTGGTTTGGTTGTAACCCATGCGTATGCGCTTCGTGGATCTTGCTACGTCATGTGAAACTTGCCCTTCAATACAACCATTAGTTCCGGTAATGGGACCTAAGGGTTGGTTTGGTTGTAACCTATACGTATGCGCTTTGTGGATCTTGCTACATCATGTAAACTTGTTATACAATGGAAAACTTTTCAATATAACCCTTAATCCCGGTAATGGGACCTAAGGATTGGTTTGGTTGTAAGCAATACGTATGCGCTTTGTGGATCTTGCTATGTCATTTTTAAACTATTTACACTTTGGAAATGCTTTCTATACAGCCATCAATGCCCGTGTGGAACCGATGAATAGGTTTGGCTGTAGCTATTTATAACCGGTAAAACCGCCTACACATAAGTGTATTTGCGGTAGCCCTTATTAAACTTACATACCGTT
The DNA here is from genome assembly GCA_024085815.1 of Flaveria linearis. Taxonomy (NCBI): domain Eukaryota; kingdom Viridiplantae; phylum Streptophyta; class Magnoliopsida; order Asterales; family Asteraceae; genus Flaveria; species Flaveria linearis. The sequence goes on along the minus strand of CM044006.1, from coordinate 1,566,030 downwards.
TTCATCTCAACACATTTTATTACTTAAAACCTGCGAAGCTCACCAACAATTATATTGAACGTTTTAAGCATTTCTTTTCAGGTGATCAAGGTAATTGAAGTTCTAGGAGTGCTGCCTTTTAGTGGAAACCCTAGGAAGCATATTTTTGAGACTGAACATACATGATGAACAATTCTTTTGTACATTGTTGCAGTCCACTAAACAATTAACATTCTTTTGAACAATTGTTCCCGGGTTGTGGGAAACTAAACAACGTTATTCTATATGGTTTTGTGATCCTTACATGTTGTGCTTATGGCTATGTTGTCGTGAATATTGACTAATCGCGACACAAGTCTCCATTTATGTTCGGGTGTCGTCATGACACGCTTGTCATCATATTTATATTGCTACTCTATCATATACCATGTGTTATGACGATCCCATCTAGCTCGTATCCCCGTGTTTCTGCTACCAGCGGGGGTGTGACAGACTGATATCAGAGCCATTGGTTATAGAGAATTAGGCAATACACTTGACCTAGACTATAACCTAGGAACATTCATGTAGAATGCATGCTAGGACTGGCTTGCGTTTAATATTACATGTGTGTTCCTCTATACTTGTTTCTTGTCTCTATACGTGATTCTATACATATGAGCTTGCTATCTGATCATCCTGAGGAAGACACTATTACTCTTAGTCTTTCTCCACGGGATACCTTTACACTAAAACTTTACGTTTGTATGCGCACAACATCATATCATTAGGTCGAGATACCTAAACAGAAGGGAACCTTGGTGATCACGCGTAGTGTCGATCTCGGATACTAAATCCGACCCTAACATGGTTATGCCTGAAATCCTGAAAGTATGAAGGATAGGCAACTATCATTAGATATATTGTGCTTATGTGCTTGGAGTTTACTTGTTACCACAAACTACTATTGGAATATTAATGGCTCATGGACATGAGGACATTACACGAACCATGCTTGATGAGTTTTGACAATACTATGATGTTAACTTGGGGTAAGTGGAGCTAGGGTGACCATGCAAGGTAAATTACCATTACGGGTGCACACGTAATTGCAATTCGCCGTGCATGAGAAGTCTGGCAAAGCTTACCATGAGGTAACGATCAGGAGTAACACAAGTTTTCTATTCTATACCGTAGGGTGTGCTAGAATCATAATTCTAGTAAGACCTTGTTAAGGGTAACAAAACATTACTAACACCTACTATTACTTAAGTCCTGTCCTACTTAGAGCCTTCATGGTATTTCCAATCATGACATTGACCTTATCCTTTATGAGACATTCCTCCACTTAGCATTTCAGTAACTAAGGAACTGATTGAATGCTTAGAATGAAAGTGGACTTCAAGAAATGTAGAGGAGTGATGATACTCTCTACACATACATTATGTTATTCATTGGGATTATGCTAAGGAAAATTAGGAGGTCATGTAACTGGTTTAAACGTCATTCAAGGTATATCGTGGATGTGGTGGGAACGCTGCGGGGAACCCTTTATATAAGCATCACCGGTATACTAAGAATGTGCTTAAACTAGGCTATGTGATGATCTTGATGGACCGAAGCATGGGATATTGGAACTTGATGAGTGGAATCATACGTGTGTCTTAAAGTGACTAAGGTTTACATGTTTACTAAAGTTTACATGTTTACACCTTTCTATGATTAGAAGATGCCACCTCGAAGAGCCACACGTAGTACTAATCAAGAAGGTGATACCCCACAAGGCAGAGGTAGGGGTAGACCACCAAGAACAGGTGGTGCTCCAGCTGGCAACAATCATGGAACTGACAACCCTGACATAGCTGCTATGATTGCTTAGCAGCTAGCCACACTGATTCCAACTATTATGACTCAAGTGAGTGACACTCTTCTGAATCATCATCTCCATGGGGATCATGATACTAATGATTAGCATAACCAAGGAACAGGGAAGACACTGGGATTAGAAGAACAACTAGGAACGAAACTGGGGTCGACAAAACTAGACGTGTATGTTCTTACAAGGAATTCGTGGCCTGCAAACCCCGAGAATTCGATGGGAAAGGTGGGGCGATAGCCCTGACTAGATGGCTTGAAAAGATGGAGGCAGTGATTGACATCAGTGAGTGCCTCGACAGTCAAAGAATCAAGTATGCCACGTGTTCACTACAGGGCAAGGCACTAACCTGGTGGAACACCCAGGTTCAAGCTAGAGGAAGAGAATCTGCGATGCAAATGACTTGGGATGAGTTCAAAGCCCTGATTACTGAGGAGTACTGCCCTCTCATCGAGATGCAGAAACTTGAGCAGGAATTCTGGAACCATGCGATGGTGGGAGCTGAGCATGCAGCTTACACTGATTGTTTTCATGAGTTGGCAAGGCTGGTTCCATATTTGGTAACTCCAGAATCAAAGAGAATTGAAAGGTACATTTGGGGACTCGCACCTCAAATCCGAGCATTGGAAACAGCAGCTGCTCCTCCCACGATTCAAAGCGCAATTCTGAAGGCCGTCGCTCTAACTGATGAGATGGTAAGAACAGGGATGTTGGGTAGGGGAGCAGAAAAGAGAAAGGAGGCTGGGGAAACAAGCCGATCTAACGCCGGAAGATTAGATAAGAAGGCCAAGACAACCCGAAACTTTGTGGCTGTGACTCAAGAAAGAAAGGAATATGCTGGGCTGCACCCGAAATGTAACAGGTGCACTCTTCATCATCCCCCAGCAACGCCGTGTCGAGTGTGTGCGAGTTGTAGGCGCCCGAGGAACCTAGCGAAGGATTGTAGAACTGCGCCGAATTCGGTAGCACCCGTCAACGCGGTTAACCCCGCCGGGAATGCCAGGGCATGTTATGAGTGTGGAGGTCTTGGTTACTACCGGAACATGTGCCCCAGACTGAATATGGAACCGGGTCAACAAGGGAATAACCAGCAGCAAGTGATGGCCATAGCTGGTAATCCGGGCCAAGGGAATCAAGGAAATGCTGCCAGAGGTGCGTTCGTTATCGGAGCAAATGACGCCCGTCAGGACCCGAATGTTGTTACGGGTACGTATTTGCTCAATCACCACTTCGCATCCATACTATTTGATACTGGGGCAGACAATAGTTTCATATCTTCTGATTTTGCACACATGCTTGCCTTGAACCCTAGTAGACTAGAAACTAGCTTTTCCGTAGAAATGGCCAACGGTAGAGTTGTACAGGCCGATGAGATTATTTGAAAGTGTTCCATGATATTGGAAAACCATGCCTTCGACATAGACTTAATACCTTTCGAGTTGGGGAGCTTCGATGTGATTGGGGGAATGGATTGGTTGTCGAAACACGGAGCCGAGATTGTTTGTCAGGAGAAAGTAGTACGAATCCCCATGCCAAACGGGGAGATACTCAAGATTCAAGGAGAACGACCGGGAAGAACTCTAAAGCTTATCACTTGCATGAAGACGCGACGATGTTTACGAAAGCAGTGTTACGCATTTCTGGCCCATGTAGTGGAAAAGAAAGAAGAAGGCAACAAGTTGGTAGATATTCCTGCAATACGAGATTTTCTGGGAGTATTCCCTGATGACTTGTCGGGTTTACCTCCTCAACGACAGGTGGAATTTTGTATACAGTTGGTTCCTGGAGCTACGCCGATAGCAAAAGCACCGTATTGGTTGGCCCCATCCGAAATGCAAGAGTTATCTAGCCAATTACAAGAGCTATTGGAGAAGGGTTTCATCCGACCGAGTCATTCACCATGGGGAGCACCGGTCTTATTTGTCAAAAAGAAAGATGGATCCTTCCGTATGTGTATCGATTATAGTGAACTGAACAAGTTGATGGTGAAGAATTGATATCCTCTTCCTAGAATTGATGATTTATTTGATCAACTGCAAGGAGCCTCATATTTCTCCAAGATTGATCTTCACTCTGGATATCATCAACTGAGGGTTTTCGAGGATGACATACCAAAAATAGCATTCAGGACTCGTTATGGGCACTATGAGTTCTTAGTCATGCCGTTCGGACTGACCAATGCACCAGCCGTGTTCATGGATTTGATGAATCGGGTGTGCAAGCCTTATCTTTATAAGTTCGTGATCGTGTTCATAGACGATATACTTATCTACTCTTGTTCAAAAGAAGACCATGAGAAACATCTTCGGGCTATACTGAGCCTGTTACAAGAAAATAAACTTTTCGCTAAACTCTCAAAGTGCGAGTTTTGGCTTTGGGAAGTGAGATTTTTGGGTCATGTGGTTAACGAGAATATGATTCATGTAGATCCCGGCAAAATTGAAGCAGTGAAGAAATAGGATACACCCCAGACACCTTTAGAGATACGGCAATTCTTAGGATTGGCTGGATACTATCGTCGTTTCATTGCGAATTTCTCAAAGATTGCCCAACCGTTAACATTGTTGACTCAGAAAGACAAGAAGTTTGATTGGGGAAAAGCACAAGAACAAGCATTCCAAACGTTGAAAGAGAAGTTATGCAACGCACCAATATTGTCCCTTCCAGATGGAACTGGTGATTTTGTGATATACTGCGATGCTTCATATCAAGGATTGGGTTGTCTGCTAATGCAGAAAGACAAGGTGATTGCCTATGCCTCACGACAACTTAAGGTGCATGAGAAGAATTATACGACTCATGACCTGGAGTTGGGCATGGTAGTATTTGCATTTAAGATATGGAGGCACTATCTGTATGGAACCAAATGCATCATCTACACAGATCATAAAAGCCTTCAACACATCCTGAATCAGAAAGAACTCAATATGTGACAACGACGTTGGGTAGAGCTACTTAGTGACTATGATTGTGAAATCCGGTATCATCCGGGAAAGCAAATGTGGTGGCTGACGCCCTAAGTCGTAAAGAGCGCGTGAAACCACTACATGCTCGAGCTTTGGGATTGACTATTCAAACGAACTTGAAAGCTCAGATCCAACTTGCATAAGGGGAAGCATTGAAAGAAGAAAACCTTGCAGGAGAAGAATTCCGAGGGTTAGACAAACAGATGATTTGCAAGGATGATAGCATACAGTACTTCATGGATCGCATATGGGTACCCAAATGGGAGACGTTCATACCCTGATCATGGAGGAAGCACACAAGACACGATATTCTGTTCATCCTGGTACAGACAAGATGTATCACGATCTTAAGGATCTATACTGGTGGCCAAGCATGAAGAGAGACATTGCTATGTATGTAAGCCCATGCTTGACGTGCTCGAAAGTTAAGGCTGAACATCAAAAACCATCGGGATTATTACAGCAACCTGAAATTCCTAAGTGGAAATGGGGGAACATAACTATGGATTTCATTACCAAACTCCCTAGAACAAGTAGTGGGCACGACTCGATATGGGTCGTAGTGGATCGGATGACGTAGTCCGCTCATTTCTTACCGATCCGGGAGGATTACAAGATGGAAAGGTTCGCGAGGTTGTACATCAAAGAGGTCGTGACACGGCATGGTGTGCCGGTGTCAATCATATCCGACCGTGACAGTCGATTTACTTCACGATTTTGGCAAACATTACAAAAAGCGATGGGCACTCGATTAGATATGAGTACCGCCTATCACCCACAAACAGATGGCCAAAGTGAACGAATGATACAAACATTGGAAGACATGCTCAGAGCTTGTGTAATCGATTTTGGTGGTAGCTGGGACACTCATTTACCATTGATTGAGTTCTCCTACAACAACAGCTATCACACAAGCATTGGATGCGCTCCATTTGAAGCATTATACAGGAGGAAATGTAGATCTCCAGTTTGTTGGGCTGAGATTGGTGAAAGCCAACTTACAGGCCTAGAGATCATTCAAGAAACGACTGACAATATTTTCCAAATCAAAGACAGACTAAAAGCTGCTAGAGATTGCCAAAAGAGTTATGCCGACAACCGTCGGAAGCCTCTAGAATTCAATGTTGGAGATCACGTCTTACTCAAAGTCTCTCCCTGGAAAGTGATTGTACGATTTGGAAAGAAAGGGAAGTCAGCCCCTCAATACGTAGGGCCATTCGAGATTACAGAGAGAATCGGTCCAGTGGCTTACCGATTGAGGTTGCCACAAGAACTCAGCGGTGTACATGATACTTTTCATGTGTCGAACCTCAAGAAGTGTTTGGCCGACGAGTCCTTACATGTACCAATTGAGGAAGTCAAGATCGACGAAAAGCTTCATTTTATCGAGGAACCTATCGAGATCATGGACCAAAAGGTCAAACGCTTAAGGCGCAGGAAGATACCGATCGTTCGCGTGAGATGGAACTCCAAGCGAGGACCAGTATTGACGTGGGAACGAGAAGACCAGATGAAGCTCAAATATCCACATCTTTTTGAGGATGACACTCTTGGACCTAGCACCAGTTGAATTTCGGGACGAAATTCTCTCAACTGGGGGATACTGTGACATCCGTCACCTCAAGGTCCGTCATTTAACATGAAATTTTGTTAACTATCCTTAGAGCGTTCATTTTTCATCTTCTTAGACTATTTGTGAGAACATCATACTCGTTTGGTTTTCTTTTACAGTCGTGATACCATCATTTGCAACCTTATCGCCCAAAACGCTTACGGGTATCACCACTGACATCACTAACTATATTATGTTATATAATATAAACATCATTAATAACAACATATCCAAGATACAAACAACATTAAATACTTCCCTATAATTAATATAACGCGCGTCTTTACATCGTTATCAACCGAAACAAGTTTGGGAACTCGGGGGCTAAGTGCAGGGACCAAATGTGACAATTTGCAAACTTGGGATGGGTATAAAAACCCCTCTTCCCAGCCATTTCTTCACCATCTTCTTCACTTCTTCTTCTTCCTCTTCTTCATTTCTACACCATTCTAGCACCAAAATCCATCATGTTTGTTGTGTTTTCACCGTCAAATCTTGGTTATCATTGTGAATACTCACTTCTAGCAGGTAGATAACCTATTGTGAATACTCACTTCCAGCAGGTAGATAACCTTGTTTGACACGTTTCTTGCTCGACTTCACTTCTGCGTTTTCTAAGGTTTCGGGTGCTCGGGTTCATCCGAGCACATGAGGTCGTGTGGGTTTTTGTGTTGCGTTTCTGAGTGTGTTTCTTGTTTAGACATGTTAGATTATGAATTCTGGAAGTTCTTGGGGTGTAAAACTCGTGCCCGGAGCAGCTGGACGCTGCTCTGCACTTCAGCAGTCGCGAACTTACTGTTCAGGCGACTGGGTCTTTCAGGCGACTGGGTCTTTCAGGCAACTGAGCCGTGCGACTGAGTGAGTCGTGCGACTGGGTCCATGTGTCTGAGTCTATCGTGCGACTGAATGGTGCAACTGGGGTGAGTCGTGCGACTGAGTCCATGCGTATGTGTGTGTCATGCGATTGAATGCATGCGCTTGAGAGTGTGTGCGACTGAGTCAATGCGAATGATTGTGTGCGACTGTGTGAATCATACGACCGAAGATCCAGTCGTACGAATGAAGATTCAGTCGTACGAATGAAGCTGATTCGTGCGACTGAGGGTTGAATCGTGCGAATGGAAGGTTGAGTCGTGTGATTGGGTGCTGTGTGGTACGACTGAGTGCTTAGTCGCACGAATGGGAGTTCAATCGTGCGAATGATGCTGATTCTCATGACTGAAAGTTGATTCGTGCGAATGGAGTGTCCAGTCGTGCGTCTAGTCCTGTCGTGCAATGGGAATCGTTGTGCGTCAAGTCAGTCTTCCTGTGCGTGGTGTGTGTTGTCGTGTGATGTTAAAGTGACATCGACACGGTTGCCATTGCTAATGAAGATCTTTAAGATTAACACTACTGAACTTATTAATGTTATATCAAATCAAATCAACATAACATTTTACAATTAATAACAACCGATTCATAACACAAGTGCTTACTAAATATTTCTCTGACAACAATAACACTTTTACATAAATATAATCGATAATGGCAACGCTTCTAGTACAATGGATCTACATAAGATCTATCGTTTGTGTTTGGGTGCAAGTGTTAACCACGACCGAACCGAAACTGCCCGAACCTATTGAACATCATCTTATGCTTGATGCTCATTATTAATGCTTGTCAGTAACTGTCAATAGGTGTTGACTGTTCATAGCATTCTACTGTTGGGAGTATTCCTTCGTGCTTATCATCTATTCAGTGAGTTTCATGACCCCTTCTTACGCTTATAAAACTTTTAAACATTTTCAAACTTGGGGGAAAAGAATGCTCGCCTACTTAACACATTTTCGTCTCATTAAACTTACATACCATTTTCATCTCAACACATTTTATTACTTAAAACCTGCGAAGCTCGAAAACAATTATGTTGACCGTTTTGAGCATTTCTTTTCAGGTGATCAAGGTAATTGAAGTTCTAGGAGTGCTGCCTTTTAGTGGAGACCCTTGAAAGCATATTTTTGAGACTGAACATACATGATGAACAATTCTTTTTTACATTGTTGCAGTCCACTACTTTTGAACACTTGTTCCCGGGTTGTGGGAAACTAAACAACGTTATTCTATATGGTTATGTGATCCTTACATGTTGTGCTTATGGCTATGTTGTTGTGAATATTGACTAATCGCGACACAAGTCTCCATTTGTGTTCGGGTGTCGTCATGACACGCTTGTCATCATATTTATATTGCTACTCTATCGTATACCATGTGTTATGATGATCCCATCTAGCTCGCATCCCCATGTTTCCGCTGCCAGTGGGGGTGTGACAGTAATCGATGCACATATGATATGAAGCATCCTTCTTCTTCACAAACAGTACAGGTGCACCCCACAGTGATGAACTAGGGTGAATGAAACCCTTATCGGTAAACTCTTGCTGTTGACTAGCTAGTTCTTGCATTTCAGACGGTGCAAGACGATAAGTGATTTAGCCACACGGTTTGCGCCAGGGATTAAGTCAATCTTAAACTCAACTTCTCGCACGGGAGGTAGTCCCTTAAGATCCTCGGGAAAAACCTCGGGAAAATCCCGTACAACAGGAATGTCTTTCAATTCCTTACCCTTGGCTTTCGTATTAACTACATATGCCATGAAAGCCATGTAGCTTTTACTTAAGCACTTGCAGGCCTTGATGCAAGACATAAGTTTGAGTCCTTGGGATGGTTTCTCTCCCAAGACTTTCAAAGTATCACCAATCGGTAAAGGAATTCGGATGCACTTCTCGAAGCATAGAATTTCTGCATGATGTTTGGCTAACCAATCCATGCCGATAATAACATCAAAGCTTCCTAATTGCATAGGAATAAGGTCGATGGAGAACTCATGTTCGTTAAGGCTTAAGGTGCAATCACGTATTATGACGTCAATGACAATAGATTTTCCATCGGCGACTCGACCGTGAAGGATCTTTCCAGATTAACACGTGGTTTAGAAAGTATAGGCTCGAATCCAAGGACACGAAACTCCTATCCACACCCAAATCAAACAAGACAGATGCATAATAACTATTTACAAGATACATACCTGTTTGGTAATAACCCATTATTGGTATGATGAACACAGATAGGAATTTTTATAAGACAAGAAACGATTAAAAAAAAGGAGTTCAATGACGTACCATTCACCACGTCGTTGTTGGCTTGTGCTTGGTTGCGTTGATGTTGAAGGCCCTTCCACGAGCCGGTGGCACAGTTCCCGTATTGCGAGGACATTGAGGACGAATATGACTAGGCTCGCCACAGTTATAGCAGGTTCGGTTGGTAAGCATTGCAGTGTTGTTTGGCGCACGAAGACAAGTCGCCACCAAGTGCCCATACTTTCCACACAACGAGCAGACTCGGCATGGAGTGTTGCTGGCGGATGGTACTTGCACGTGTTACACATGGGATATGGACCAACATAAGCTCTAGCCATGGGAGCTTGATTTGCAACCACCATTTGTTTTTGAGGTGCATATGGGGCGGTCACAACGTAGTTGCGTGTTGGTGTGAACTTACGCTTCTTGTTTTGGGAAGATGACTCGGCCCGTACCTCCTTTGTTGCCTCAGGTGTCACCTTCGCAGTAGACTTGGAACCCTTTGCCGACATAGTGCCAGCTCTAATATGATTCTCGGTGAGCTGCGCGGTGATAATAATTGCCTCCTCCAAAGTTACGGGCCTACTACCCACCACGGCATCTTGAATTTTGGGTGGCACCCCCTTGATAAATTTCTTAATGTTACGGGGCACGGTGTCCACCATATGGGGTAGAAGCATACTCAACTCATGATGCCGGGTAGAATAAGCCAAATGATTCCCACCATCCTGTTTGAGATTCCAGAACTCCTCCTCTAAATTTTGTAACTCGCTCCTCGGGCAGAACTTTTGGATCATGATATCCTTAAATTCTTCCCAGGGCAACGCCAATGCAACCTCAGTTCCACGGTTTCTCTTTTCACTATTCTACCATGTTAGTGCCCGTTCTTGAAGGACACTTGCAGCATAGCGAACTTTGAACTCATCGGGGCACTCACTAACGATAAAGGTGTTCTCCATACTTTCAAACCACTCGAGAAGTCCAGTGGCTCCTTCTTTCCCACTAAAACTAGTGGGTTTGCACGAGTTAAAGTGTTTGAAAGTGCAGGTGCGAGTGTTCCCTTGTTGATTGTTGCTATTCTCTCCATGAGCACCGCTATTGTTCCCATTAGTGTTGTTGTTGCTATTAGCCATAAGAGTGCTATTAAGTTCAGCAACCATGGTTGGGAGTACAACAGCCATTTGTCAGGCGATCATTGCTGCAAGCTTGCGGTCGGAACTTCCACGCTTTCCATGATGACGAGACATGCTGGATATACAAAAATGAGTTAGTTACGGGAGTGAGGATAATAAAGGATAGTAGTTTAGACAAAGGTAAGCCAAGGGTTATAAGGTACACGGGATGATTCCATTTGGTAACGCATTACCATTTGGAAACTTTGACACGTCAAGGTGAATTGACCCATTTGACTTAGAAATTTATGTATATTGACCATAGTTTATCACTCATCCCAGAAATCCCCAGGTAAGCATGACTAATCCCGTAGGATTTATGCGAAATACTTGCCTTAGCCCGAAGGCCTTTTGCCAGGAAATCCAGAATACAGGTGTCTATGTGTCACACAATATTTCTTAGGTTCATGAAATCAAAACCTTCATGAGATTTATATAGATTAGACATAACGTCTAAAGATCCAAGTCAAAAACATAAGTATACGATTCCACGTGTCGTCGAGAATAAGATTAAGATGTTTCATGTTCGGGGAGAGTCAAAGAGTCAAATATAAGTTTTAGGAGACATGTAGCAATGTTTAGGCAATCCTATGCTAAGGCATCAAATTGCACATAAGGAGACATAGCATTATGTAGCATGCAAACCATATAATTTACAAGATAGGAATACAATTCTATAAGGTTCATGCATATGCTATAGTCTAGGTCACCATTTCTAATAACCTAAATCCCTATAGTTATGGGCTCTGATACCAATCTGTCACACCCCAACCTTGACGGCGGAAACATCGAGGTGTGAGGGTTAAGATCGTTCACAGCCACATAACGCTATTAATAACCCAAATATATATTAATCATAAGTGCCAATTATACCATTACAAACATAAGTCTCAAAAAGTAAATAACATAACACAAGATGTAACAATCTAATTTATTTCATTTATTTAGCTAGGTCCATTCCTAGATGTGAAAGCACTTCAGATATCAATCAAATTTGAGTATTTCCTGAAACATGTTAAAAATAAAAGGTCAACAATAATGTTGGTGAGATTTCCATAGTTTTCAATACATAAGTATATAAAAGATGGCAATTCATGTTGTAAATTAGAGAACAAAGTAACTAGGGATGTAAGACAGAATGCACAATCAAACCTTGAAAAAGTTTTACAAGTCTCAAATGTTTACAAGTATATACGATTAGCTAAGTGTACTTGGATCAACCAAGCAGGCTTGTCAGGTCCATAGATCTATGACGTCGCCAGGCTAGCAATAGTTAATGATTGTATATATATTCGACATTACATGGTAGCTACAAGGTTCAACTAACCACAACACACAAGTAAATTGCCATGAGTTTACAAGAACGTGTTTACAAGTGCAATGTTCATAATGTAACATGTTTGACCCAAAAGTGTGAAGGTAATAAAATGGGTATAGAAATACTCACTTGACGTATATGTATATAAGGTGCTAATAAAAATTAGAATGATGTTTCAACAAATTCCTTTACAAAGTACCTAAAAGTATATATTACAAGATTAAGGTTAATAATAAAATTAACGGTTTAACGTGAACTAGGGTTTCGACAAGTATTTGGGGGGGTTTTTATAATTAAATAAAGTTAGGTATATATTTTAGTCCAATAAAACAAAAGTACCATTTATGCATTTTTTATAGAAATTAAATCCTTTATAATAATTTATGAAATTTAATTATAAAATGCATATAATTTCTATGATTAATCCATAATTAACGATAACATAGTGACCAATAATAATTTAATATTTTAAACTATTATTTCAAGTCTATTTTTATAAAAATAACTAAGCATAATATTTGTTAATAATATTTTATAAAAATATTAAAGTATTTAAAGTGATAAATTTTCAAAAAAATAAATAGATAACTTTAAAAATAAACAAAGTTTACGAAACTAATTTTTATAATTTTTAGAAATTTTATATAAATTTTTTAAAGGCTGCAAAAGCCTAAAAAAATATGTTGAGGGTGCCCGGGTTCGAACCCGGGACCTCAAGGTTAGAATGTGAGCTTGTAACCAGTAAACCAGAGGCCTCAGCCGCGAGTTATCTTTGTTTTTAATCTTTAAAAACATAACCTAAGTAAATCCCCATTCTTCCCAAGAACCCTAGAATTGTTTGATCCTAAATTGAATCCCAATTCAATGTTATTACCTATCGAATTCATGGGGCTTTTGTTCCCCTTGTAAAAACGAGTATGTAAATGTCTTTAATTACCCGTATTGAATTGTGGAGCACAAGAATGGGTGATGAACAGGTCGCGACCACAACTTGATTATGTTTGATGTGCAAATGCTGATAATAATCCAATTGGTTGTGCAGGAAACTTCTAATGGTTTCTAAGATCAAAAGCCCTCTTCCAATTTCGGCTTATGATGACCTGTTGGCAAAGTTTGAATGGGTGGTTGGATCGCGAAGAAGATGATGATGGAATGGGGAGTATGTGCGAGTTTCAGATGAAATTTTGTTTATCAAAGGTTTAGGAATGGTTTAACGGTCATTTTGGTTCGATTAATTAGATAATTATGCGGTTTTAATTATCAAACGGTTGATGTTTATATGTAACCGGTTACTCGGCTCCAATCGACCACAATAACGTCGCTTTTAACTCAATTAAAGTTCATCATTGAGTTCGAACCGTTTTCCCGAACCAATTGGAACAGTTTGTCTTCATTAATTTGGTGATTTAAGGTGTTTTGGATCCTCGCCGGAGTTCGCCGGAGGTTGGCCGGAAAAATGGGGTGAGAGGAAAATGAGGTTTGGTTTTAGTAGTTTACACCATTGGTCCCTGAAATTTGAATCTTTGTTATTTTATGCAATTATCTTTCTTTTAAAGTTTATAAAATGACAAAACACCCCCTAACTTAACTAACTTTAACATTTTTTAAAGAATAACAATTTTATAAATTAATGTTACTAATATTATCACCATTAATTAGTTATTACATTACTATTATTATTAATTTTGTTAATATAGTTGTTGTTATTATTATTATTATTATTATTATTATTATTGTATTTAATTATAAAAGACTATTAGCTTTCTAACAAATGACATGAACATAAGCAACCCATAAGTTTTATATATGGCAATAATGATCCTGACAAGAATTATAACAAAGCTAACTTTTAATTAACTAAAATTATATGTAACACCCGTAATTTCTTATTAAAGAAATTAAAAGAAAGAAATAGAAAGAGAAAAAAGAAGGAAATGGAAGTCAACCCCAAGTTGGAGGACCAAAAGTGTAAAATGATAAAAAGTCTTATAAAGTTGGTAAAAAGGTGGCATGGCCGCCCATTACCTTCTGTATAACATTTTCAATCGGTTTTTTTAGAGAGAGAAAGCAGCAGGAGCAGAAAACCATCGGGATTTTTGAAGAAGAATCTGAGAAATTCGAAGTTTTTGGTAAGAAATCCCGAATTATGATGTTTAGGACGATTCTAGAACCATTTATGAGCCTATAAATGTAACTAGTGTGTTCGGGTTGCACTGTGTGCGTGTTTTAGGTGTAGAAACGACTGAGAAGTTCAAGGAAAGGGCATCCAAAACTCGAAGACAAATTAAGGTGAGTTCTAGACCCCTTTTTACTGATTTTTAAACGTTTTGGGGCTGAAAATGCATATATTTATGTTTTTATAAAATTTGGGTTTATACCCGTATGAAATGAATGTATATATGTTTATGTTTATGTTAGATTTATGCCTAGAATCATGTGTATATGTTTAGAACTAGGCATTATGATGTTTGGGACTTGGACTATGAATTATACCCGTGAACAGGTTGCTAATATGTCTGAAATTGGGACTTAGAATGAATAAGCACAAATTGATGAGTCCACCAGTGCTCGTACGACCAACAGTGTGGTCGTATGACCAGGTGGTGTATTTTTCTAAGTGATGATGAGTCTAACAGGACTCATACGACCAACAGTGTGGTCGTATGACTAAGTTATATTTCTAAGTGTTGGTCCAATAGGACTCATACGACCAACAGTGGTCGTATGACTATGTGATATTTTCTAAGTATGATGAAGAGTCTCACAGGACTCATACGACCAACAGTGGTCGTATGATCAGAATATATTTCCCAAGTCCAGGGATGATACGACCAATAGTGCTCATACGACCAACAGTGTGGTCGTATGACCAGATGATAAATCTAAGTGTAAGATGAAAAGTCCAGCAGTGCTCTTACGCCCAATAGTGCTTATACGGCCAGAGGGCTTATACGCCCAACAGGGCTCAAACGCCCAGGACACTTAGAATTTTTCAGAAATTTCCTGAAATACCGAAGTTCGAGGTTTTGACCAGGGCTGACTAGGGTTAACAAATGATGGTGTTTCATGCATGTAATGATGATTATGGTTAACCCTTATCGTTATTGATATTACTATCAGTGTATTATTGTTAATAATATTATTAAAATATTGTTAAGTATGGTATGATGCTACGTATGATGATGAATGTATGATGATGAATGTATGATGATGAATGTATGATGAGTATGTACGATGTGTGTGTATGTTCCCTGTAATTGTGTATGCTTATCTTTCTGAAACTTTACGAATAACGATGAACTAATGAAGTATTATGTATCGTAAAGTGAAAGATAATGAAAGAGGAACATGATGACGAATGCATGTATTAACGAATGAACGAAAAGAAGAATGATGATGAATACATGCATTAATGAACGAACGAATTATGTCTTGCAAGCATTGAATAACGCGATTGGTCCTTCTTTGTGATTGACCATGGTCATGGTACCTCTACCGCTTACCTCTAGTACCGTGGCATACGATTTTCCGTCATATGTTGACTACGGCCCGGTAGCTAATAACGATCGGGGTGTAGCATATGGTATTGGTACAATTCACCTTTCAATGCGTGCAAGTAAGTATGAACGGGATTCTTGTCATTCGACCACAGTAATCATAGCCAAGTGCTATGAAGTGGGTAAAGCCTGACAGAATCCACACGAGAAGTTAAAGATAACGATGAATAACGAATGATGAAGATAATAACGAATATTATCTCTGTGTACGTATGATGTATGAACGCACGCACGAAAGGATACTTTTAAATAAGTAAAAGTATGTTTTATTACAAAACTAGAACCCACTCAGCAACGCTGACTTTTATGTATTTTCCAGTTGGCAGGTAGTGTTGCTGAGGATGGCACGAGGCGGCTACTCAGCTCTTTTGGGATGGCATTCTTTTGTTAATGTTTTTGTATTGTAATGCAAACGAACGATATTTTGTAACGGGTGTTGTATTACTTTGCAAAAGCATTTATAGTAAATTTAAATTTTCCGCTGCATGGTTTTTACTAAGTTGTATTAAATGTATGTTTTATGGGTAATGACGACCAACTGTGAGGTGCCCGGGAACGGGGCCTTACAAGTTGGTATCAGAGCCAAAGTTTAAGTGAAATGGGTGAAATTTTAAAATAAACCTAAAACTTAAACTGAGAATGGGACAGGGAGAATGAGAATGCCATCTGAGTAGCTGCGTGCCATCAGGTATTTTTCTTAAAAGTTAACCAGTGTTACGTGCGCATGTTATGTGTTTATGTGTACTGTTAGACTTAGATACTAATGTAGTCAGGACAGGTAATGCTCAGGGTGTGAAGAGTAGAGTAAGTGGCTAATCACAACTGGCCACTGTAATTAGGGACTTACTATACTTGACATAAACTGAGCTATTTCCTTGAATGACCGTGTTGGTGTTTGAATCTTCCAGTGTGATAGAAGATGGTCGGTGGTAGATCATCTAAAGCCCCAATTGGTGGAGGCGGTGGCGGAAGTGGTGCGGAACCACGAGCCACAAGAGGTAGGCCTAGACAAGAGAAGAAGGTTCCCGAAGAACCTAATACTACTCCCTCGGGGGGAGTGGATGAGAGTGATAATGTGAGAGCCTCGGTGAAAGAGACGGTGATCGAGGAGGTGCACCAAGTCATGCAGACGATCTTACCGTCTGTAGTGACTGAAGTGATAAAGGCAGTATGTGAAGACGATAGACGAGGGAGGAATCGGTCCTCAGGTAGACAACAACAGGCGGAAGCAGAAACGGTACTATCTGATGATGAAGAGGAAGAGGAAGAGGAACAGTTACGGGAGACCGCCCGGGGTTGTAACTACGGGGCATTCATGAGGTGCAAACCCCCAACTTTTGATGGGTCTGGTACTGCTACTGATGCTCACCAATGGGTGATGGAAATGGAAGTTGTCCTCGATATTAGTGATTGCCAGGAGGACAAGAAGGTGAAGTTTGCTACCCACTCTTTTACAGGGTCGGCTTTATGCTGGTGGAAAAATATAGTCCAAGCCGAGGGAAGCAGGGCTATAGGGAAGATGAAGTGGGCTGAGTTGAAAAGGCTGGTGATCGAGGAATTCAGTCCTCGTCGGGAAATGGATAGAATAGAGAGAGAGTTCCTGCAGTTGGAGGCGGGGACGATGACCCACCAATAATATACCACCAAGTTTAATGAATTGGCGCTGTTGGTGCCAGAGCAGGTGACGCCGGTGTCTCGAAAGATCAACCGGTATATTCAGGGGCTGCCAGCTGAAATTCGTTGGCACTTGATTTCTGCCCGACCAAGCACTTTCAGGTCGGCAGTGGATTTGGCGGGAAGGTTATTCGATGAACGTGCTGCTTTGGTGAAGGCTGAGGGAAGCAAGAAAGGAAGTGGAGAGAAGAACTGGCAGGGGAAGAGATTTGGTCGGGGTGATACTTCGACAAACAACAAGAAGGCAAGGGTGGATGACCGCCGAGTGGTCGTGTCTGGAGCTGGGGTGAGGAAGTGTGGTAAGTGTGGAAAGGAGCACTCAGGGGAGTGCAAGTGGGGATCTAACCTCTGCTTTAAGTGCGGGAAGACAGGGCATATATCAAAAGATTGTCGGATGGGCAAGTGCTTTAACTGTGGAGAAAGTGGCCATATGAGCAGGGACTGTAAGAAGCCGAGGGCTGAGGCTTCAGGGGTAAAGAAGACGGGAAGTGAAGGTCCGAGAGCAAATGCCAGGGCTTTCACCATGATGCAGGAAGAGGCTAGGACGGACCCCGATGTGGTGTCAGGTACGTTTCTAGTAAATCAAACTCTTGCTTCTGTGTTATTTGACTCTGGTGCTAGTAGGAGTTTCATTTCTACTACTTTCTGTGCTAAATTGCCTGTTAGTAGTAAATGCATTAGTGAGCCTTTTTATGTAGAAACTGCTATTGGTAAGTCCACTAGAGTTACTGATGTGATAGAGGACTGTATCATAGAGTTAGAAGGTCATAGGTTTGCTGCTAGATTACATATGATGCCCCTAGGCGGATTTGATGTAGTACTAGGGATGGATTGGTTGGCAACCTATGAAGCGAATATCGTATGTCGAAAGAAGATGATTAGATTGACGGCATCTGACGGGAGTCTGGTGATAATATACGGTGATCGGGTAACGATGATTCCGAAGGTGATTTCGATGGCGGTGGCGGGGAAGTGCATGAGGCGTGGGTGCAACGCCTACCTATGCTATGTAAAGGATGTGGAGACGCCAACACCACAATTATCTGACGTTCCGGTTGTGTGTGAGTTTCCAGATGTGTTCCCGGAAGACTTATCGGGATTGCCACCTGACCGTGAAATTGAATTTCAAATTGACTTAATACCCGGTGCCCAGCCTGTCGCTAAGGCACCGTATCGATTAGCTCCTACGGAGATGAAGGAGTTGATGGAGCAACTGCAGGAGTTGCTTGACAAGGGCTTCATTAGACCGAGTATCTCTCCTTGGGGTGCCCCGGTCTTATTTGTGAAAAAGAAGGACGGTAGCATGAGAATGTGTATCGACTACCGTGAATTGAACAAGTTGACAATAAAGAATCGGTATCCGTTACCGAGAATCGATGACTTGTTCGATCAGCTCCAGGGTGCCAGTTGGTTTTCAAGGATAGATCTTCGATCGGGTTACCATCAACTAAAGGTGAAGGAACAAGATGTCCCTAAAACAGCCTTTCGTACGCGCTATGGTCACTACGAGTTTCTTGTCATGTCTTTTGGGTTGACCAATGCGCCGGCTGCTTTTATGGATTTGACGAACCGAGTGTGCCGACCAATGTTGGATAAATCAGTAATTGTATTCATCGATGATATTCTGATTTATTCAAGAAGTGAAAAAGAGCATGCCGGGTATATTCGGGAAGTGTTGGAAACATTGAGAAGGGAGAGATTGTACGCCAAGTTCTCCAAGTGCGCCTTTTGGTTATGCGAGGTGCAATTTCTGGGTCACGTAGTGAATGCAGAAGGAATAATGGTGGACCCAGCAAAGGTTGAGGCTGTGATGCAATGGAAATCACCAAAGACGCCATCCGAGATTCGTAGCTTCTTGGGATTGGCGGGCTATTATAGAAGATTTATTCAAGACTTTTCAAAGATCGCCTCACCCTTAACAAAATTGACTCGTAAGGACGTAAAATTCGTGTGGGGTCGAGAGCAGGAGATGGCTTTTGAGGGGTTGAAGGCAAGACTAACACGAGCTCCTGTCTTGACTTTGCCTGAGGGAAGTGAAGACTTAGTGGTCTATTCGGATGCATCTTATTCTGGGCTAGGTTGTGTGTTAATGCAACGTGGAAAGGTGATAGCCTACGCATCTCGACAGCTGAAGACCCACGAAGTCAACTATCCCACGCACGATCTTGAACTAGCTGCGGTGGTTTTCGCGTTGAAGATTTGGAGGCACTATCTATACGGGACGAAGTGCACTATCTTCACAGACCACAAAAGCTTGAAGTATTTCTTCGAGCAGAAGGATTTAAACATGAGGCAAAGGCGATGGTTGGAGCTCATAAAGGATTATGACTGCGAAATCCATTACCATCCGGGCAAAGCCAATGTGGTGGCTGATGCCCTTAGTCGAAAAGAACGACCTGAGCCGATTCGGGTGAAGGCTTATCAGCTGATCATGACCCCGATGTGATGACACAGGTTAAGGAGCTTCAAGACGAGGCTTTGAAAGAAGATCGTCTTAACTCCGAAAGGATGAGAGGCCTAGTGACGGAATTGGATGAGAACACTCTTGGTGTTAAGACCCGATTTGGGCGAATGTGGATTCCTCGATACGGGGATCTACGTGGAAGAATCATGGATGAGGCCCATAAGACCCGATACTCCATTCACCCCGGTGCTACCAAAATGTACCACGATATGAAGAAGGATTACTGGTGGCCGGGTATGAAACGTGACGTAGTGGAGTACGTGAGTAAGTGCCTGACTTGTTTACAAGTGAAGGCGGAACACCAGAAACCTTAGGGGAAGATCCAACCGTTGGATATACCTGAGTGGAAGTGGGAGCACATTACCATGGACTTTATCACGAAGTTACCACGTACCCCTAAAGGGTATGATGCTATATGGGTGATAGTTGACCGCCTGACGAAGAGTGCCCACTTCCTACCGATCCGTGAAACGTACTCATCTGAAAGATTGGCGGATCTGTTCATCAAAGAAATTGTAGCTCGTCATGGTGTGCCAGTGTCTATTGTGTCTGATCGTGACACCCGGTTTACCTCCAAGTTTTGGAAGAGATTTCATGATGCGATGGGGACGAGACTACACATTAGTACAGCATATCACCCTCAGACGGACGGTCAGTCTGAGAGGACGATCCAAACACTCGAAGACATGCTTCGGGCATGCGTGATCGATTTTGGAGGAAGTTGGGATGATCACTTGCCGTTAGCAGAATTCTCGTACAACAATAGCTATCATGCCAGTATTGGCATGCCACCATACGAGATGCTATACGGTAGGAGATGTAGGACGCCCGTATGTTGGGGAGACATTGGGCAGAAGGAACTGGGAGGTGTTGAGGTGATTGAAGCAACGACTGAGAAATTAGAAAAGATCAAAGCCTTCATGAAGGCGGCGAAAGATAGGCAAAAGTCGTATGCTGACAAGAGGCGGAGACCGATAGAGTTCAAGGTTGGTGACCGAGTTATGTTGAAGGTCTCACCTTGGAAAGGAATCATTAGATTCAGGAAAAGAGGTAAGCTAAGCCCGAGATACATAGGACCTTTCCGGATTATCGCACGGGTAGGAGAGGTGGCCTATCGACTTGAATTGCCAGATGAGTTAAGTGGAATTCATCCCACATTCCATGTATCCCATCTGAGGAAGTGCTTAGCTGATGATGACACGGTTGTACCACTGGAGGATATTGAGGTGGATGAGAGGCTCAACTACGTGGAGCAACCAGTGGCAATCATTGATCGTAAGGAAAAGAGGTTAAGGAATAAAGTGATTCCTCTTGTGGGTGTACAGTGGAAGCACAGGAAGGGATCCGAGTCTACGTGGGAGACTGAAGAAGAAATGAGACAACACTACCCACATCTGTTTGAGGAATAACAGGTTTCGGGGACGAAACCTATATAAGGGGGGTGGACTTGTAACACCCGTAATTTCTTATTAAAGAAATTAAAAGAAAGAAATAGAAAGAGAAAAAAGAAGGATATGGAAGTCAACCCCAAGTTGGAGGACCAAAAGTGTAAAATGATAAAAAGTCTTATAAAGTTGGTAAAAAGGTGGCATGGCCGCCCATTACCTTCTGCATAACATTTTCAATCGGTTTTTTTAGAGAGAGAAAGCAGCAGGAGCAGAAAACCATTGGGATTTTTGAAGAAGAATCTGAGAAATTCGAAGTTTTTGGTAAGAAATCCCGAATTATGATGTTTAGGACGATTCTAGAACCATTTATGAGCCTATAAATGTAACTAGTGTGTTCGGGTTGCACCGTGTGCGTGTTTTAGGTGTAGAAACGACTGAGAAGTTCAAGGAAAGGGCATCCAAAACTCGAAGACAAATTAAGGTGAGTTCTAGACCCCTTTTTACTGATTTTTAAACATTTTGGGGCTGGAAATGCATATATTTATGTTTTTATAAAATTTGGGTTTATACCCGTATGAAATGAATGTATATATGTTTATGTTTATGTTAGATTTATGCCTAGAATCATGTGTATATGTTTAGAACTAGGCATTATGATGTTTGGGACTTGGACTATGAATTATACCCGTGAACAGGTTGCTAATATGTCTGAAATTGGGACTTAGAATGAATAAGCACAAATTGATGAGTCCACCAGTGCTCGTACGACCAACAGTGTGGTCGTATGACCAGGTGGTGTATTTTTCTAAGTGATGATGAGTCTAACAGGACTCATACGACCAACAGTGTGGTCGTATGACTAAGTTATATTTCTAAGTGTTGGTCCAATAGGACTCATACGACCAACAGTGGTCGTATGACTATGTGATATTTTCTAAGTATGATGAAGAGTCTCACAGGACTCATACGACCAACAGTGGTCGTATGATCAGAATATATTTCCCAAGTCCAGGGATGATACGACCAATAGTGCTCATACGACCAACAGTGTGGTCGTATGACCAGATGATAAATCTAAGTGTAAGATGAAAAGTCCAGCAGTGCTCTTACGCCCAATAGTGCTTATACGGCTAGAGGGCTTATACGCCCAACAGGGCTCAAACGCCCAGGACACTTAGAATTTTTCAGAAATTTCCTGAAATACCGAAGTTCGAGGTTTTGACCAGGGCTGACTAGGGTTAACAAATGATGGTGTTTCATTCATGTAATGATGATTATGGTTAACCCTTATCGTTATTGATATTACTATCAGTGTATTATTGTTAATAATATTATTAAAATATTGTTAAGTATGGTATGATGCTACGTATGATGATGAATGTATGATGATGAATGTATGATGATGAATGTATGATGAGTATGTACGATGTGTGTGTATGTTCCCTGTAATTGTGTATGCTTATCTTTCTGAAACTTTACGAATAACGATGAACTAATGAAGTATTATGTATCGTAAAGTGAAAGATAATGAAAGAGGAACATGATGACGAATGCATGTATTAACGAATGAACGAAAAGAAGAATGATGATGAATACATGCATTAATGAACGAACGAATTATGTCTTGCAAGCATTGAATAACGCGATTGGTCCTTCTTTGTGATTGACCATGGTCATGGTACCTCTACCGCTTACCTCTAGTACCGTGGCATACGATTTTCAGTCATATGTTGACTACGGCCCGGTAGCTAATAACGATCGGGGTGTAGCATATGGTATTGGTACAATTCACCTTTCAATGCGTGCAAGTAAGTATGAACGGGATTCTTGTCATTCGACCACAGTAATCATAGCCAAGTGCTATGAAGTGGGTAAAGCCTGACAGAATCCACACGAGAAGTTAAAGATAACGATGAATAACGAATGATGAAGATAATAACGAATATTATCTCTGTGTACGTATGATGTATGAACGCACGCACGAAAGGATACTTTTAAATAAGTAAAAGTATGTTTTATTACAAAACTAGAACTCACTCAGCAACGCTGACTTTTATGTATTTTCCAGTTGGCAGGTAGTGTTGCTGAGGATGGCACGAGGCGGCTACTCAGCTCTTTTGGGATGGCATTCTTTTGTTAATGTTTTTGTATTGTAATGCAAACGAACGATATTTTGTAACGGGTGTTGTATTACTTTGCAAAAGCATTTATAGTAAATTTAAATTTTCCGCTGCATGGTTTTTACTAAGTTGTATTAAATGTATGTTTTATGGGTAATGACGACCAACTGTGAGGTGCCCGGGAACGGGGCCTTACATTACAAGATGTTACACCACAGTTGGTCAATCATAGCGCTAAACACATAAAACATCACGCATTTCAAAAGTTAAGCAGCAGAACTAATTTAACAAAAACCATTCATTTTATTATAACCATTGTTGTTAAGCAATAAATCATTGTTTTCTCACTTACAAAAAGGATTGTTTAATTTCATTACAAAACAATAATATTATCAAATATGAATGGATGTCAGTCATGCCCTGCCGAGTAGCTTCACCCTCGTGTCATCCTCAGCAACAATTACCTGTCAATTGAAAATACATAAAAATCAGCGTTGCTAAGTGAGTTCTAGTTTTAAAGGTGTTAAAATACCTTGAATAGTTTATATATACGAAAATACTCTTTTTCATAAAACACTTTCTTTACTTTCGTACGTGAGCATACATCGTACATACAACAAGGTATAACCTTATCCATCATTCATTATCGCACGTTTTGTTCATTTCGTACTTTATCATTATCTTTCACTGTTTCTAGATCCTGTCAAGTTTTTCCCTATCGTGGCCCAAAGCCACCATTCTGGGCACAAAGCCTCATTTATATCTGGCACAAAGCCGTATCATATCTTGGCATAAAGCCATATCATATCCGGGGTCGAATGACAAGGATCCCGTTTCGTACTATGGATCAGTCACCAAGACTGATCCCCCTGTGTGTGAACCCTCATGGTTTAGCCAAAATCGCACGCTATAATACACACAGTTGAGTTGACAACTCTCAAAGAGTTATGATTCTCCTTTCATTCTGCTTGCAAGCCTTTTCTTTCATTCGTTCTTTATGTTCCACTTTCATTATCATTAATCTCATCTCTTTCATTAATGATAATACTTTACGTTCATGATTATAAACACACCACGTAAAGTCATACATTAATATATATATAACATAAGGAACATAAAAACAAATCATAAACATGCATAAAATAAGCATATATTAACCTCAAGTCAAACTAGGGTCAAAACCCTAAAATCACAGATTCCCAAAATTTCAGAAAATATTCTAAGTCTTTTAGGCGCATGAGAACTATACAGGCGCACGAGCGCTGCATAGGCACATTTCCACTACTCAGATGCATGATCTTCAACACAGTTAATTTCCATAATTCCTGGGTGCATGAGCCTCCTAGACGCATGAGCCAACACTTAGACATTTCACCAACTCCTGGGCGCATGAGCCTCCTAGGCGCATGAGCCAACACTTGTTTTTGGGCACATGGGAATATTCAGGCGCATGGGGAACACATAATATTTTGACAAAGTTCAGGCGCATAGACATTATTAGGGCGCACGAGTCCCTACTTGAAATTTTCTAAGGAAATTTCCAGGCGCATGGGCCCTGTATAGGCGCATGGCCTGCACTTATGCAATTCTACTTTTCCAGAATCATTTCCAACCTGTTTAACACTTGTTCAGGGCTTAAACATCCTATTCTAAGCATACCCAACACAGAAACAAGCATCAAACATGTACATAAACACATATATACATACGGATACATCACATAACCGTATAAAAACCATTTTCCATGCATTTCCAGCCCCAAAACAGTTCTTAAACATACGTAAATGGGGTCTAGAACTCACCTGGTGTAGAAGACAAGCAAAACTCCTCCCAACTGGCTTTTACACAAGAGTCCCAACACCTAACAAGCACAACAAACCACCAAAACATAAACAACACTTAGAAATCGGTTCCTAAGGTGGAAATCCTCAAAGAACCAAGCCAGTTAACATTAAAACACTCCCCTTCGAACTTCTTCTTCTTCTTTTCTTCATGAACCTAGAGAAAAATCCTATTTTCTTTCTTTCTTTCGGCAGTTGCAACAAGAGGAGCATGGTCGACCATGCTCCTTTTGTACATTCACTTTTTGACTTTTGTACTATTTACACTTTGGCCCCTTCCACTTATGCTCATTTTACTTTTATAAAAGATACTTTTATTTCTCTTTTATTTTGACAAAGTTTCGGGTGTTACAACTATGGAGATTAATGATATAATCCTAACCTAAAACTTTAGACTAACTTTGCAATTTTGAAAGTTTAGAAACCAAACTTGCAATTTGATCAAACCACAAAGACTATTTGTGGAATATTATGTTTGATACTTTTCATTCATAATCAACTAATTTAGCTCCCGCCACAACGCGCGTGTATTTATACTAGTTTATCTAAACACTTAAGTATATAATTGTTAAATCTTCATACTCTAATAAAAGGATAACTAGGGAAACATGTGGTAACATCACATTCTTTCTTATCAAAATTTTATCACTTCTATCTCCTATTAAATAACAACATTAATTATTAATAATATTATGAGAAAATTTCAAAAATAGTCTTTGTGGTTTGACCATATTGTAAATTTGGTCCTCAAATTTTATATATTACAAATTTACTCCAAATATTTGGGAATTCGTTGCAAATTTAGTACCCACTGTTAGTGTCCGTTAGTTTTTAACAATTTAATGACTAAATCTGCAGTATGATCAAACCAAAGGGACCAATTGTGCAATTATTTATAAAAACTAAAAAAGTTAAAAAATAGTAAAAAATATAATAAATTCAAATAAACGTCAATAATAAAATATTGGTTAGATTTCACTTTTGGTCCCTATGGTTAGGCTAGGTTTCACTTCTAGTCCTTAGCTTTCTGAAATTACAAGGTTGGTCTAATATTTTATACAAATGTAACATGTTTAATACCTGGGTAGGATGGATGTTATTTGACTATTAAATATATTAAAATGACTAAAATCACTTTAGTATTAAAGAAAATACATAGAAAATAAAGGGGGCCACCTGAAAAGTAAGACGCCCACCACTCATCTCCATCACTGCCTCGCCTCCCATCACCCGTAACCAATCTCCTCCCTAATTTTCACCATCTTCTTTCCCATCCATCTCCCTCAACACCACCTCTAGTCCCCCTACTCAACCCACTCGCCAACACCCCTCCATTACATCACCATAAGGTCAATCGTTATCGTCCATCGATTTTAAGCCAACATCACCATCAAATGTCCTGTTTTGTGATCCTCGACGATTGATAGGAAGGTAGAAAGTGAGGAAAAGGACGAGGAAGACGGCGCCAGAGAAGAGGGACGACACTAACAGTGAACACTTATTTTGGGTAAAAAGTGTGGTGTTAAAGTGATGGTGGTTATGGTGGGTTGCATTACCGAGTGTGTAGCGTCACTGTAGAGAGTGAGAGAGAGAGAGAGAGCCAACAAATAAAAGATAAATGGTGGGGACCATCTTTGGTGTTCCAGACTTCCAGGGGTGGTGAATGGTGGTGGCGGTAGTTGGGTATACATTGCCGACGTTGCCACGGTGGTGACGGGGTGATAGATTGAACTTTTAAAATTGGCGTGGGGATACTTATTTATTGTGTATTTATGTTATTACTTTTAGGATTTTAATTTTTATTAGGGATGTGTAATTTATCATTTTACACCTAGTTTACAATCAAAGATAGCATCCATCCATCAAGGGACCAAACCTGTTACGTTTGTGTAATTTATTAGACCAATCTTGTAATTTCGAAAAGCTAAGCACCAAAAGTAAAATATGATTTAACCATAGGGACAACCCGTGTAATTAAGTCTAAAATGCATGTAAAATATAGGAAATGAAAAACGAGAAGTGTTGAAAAAGAAGTACGCGGTTACAGAAAAAAATTAAAAAAACAAATAAATATTAAAAATAAAACTGAATAAATATTTATAAATTCAAATTAAATGTTGAAAGAAAATCAAATTTAAGTTAAAAAAATTAAAATAACCGTTTGATTTCATTTTTTTATTTTTTCGGCTTATAATTTCACAAGGCCTTTGGAATATTTGATTTAAACATGACATATGAGCTTCATTAAAGTTATAATAAAAAATGTACGCATACTTCTCTTTTTCTCATTATTTATTTTTATATGCATTTTATTGTTTCTTTTATTTACTTTTTAAATTTGATTTGATTTTTGAACCTTTATTCTGTTTATTTAATGATTATTGATTTTCTTTATTAACATATTATTTGAATGTTCTCGTTTTTATTTTAAATGTTTTAATTTTTGTTTGAATTTTTTAATCATTTTATGTTTCATAGAAAATTGCACATTTTGTCTCTATGATTTGATCATATTGCATATTTAGTCCCTAAGGACACTAATGATTGGGACTAAATTTACAACAAAATCTTAAATGTTTGATCTAAATTTATAATTTTTAAAATCTAGGGATCAAATTTTCAATATGGTCAAACCACATAGACTATTTTTGACAAACTTCTCTAATATTATTTAATTTTTATTTAGATTAAAAATACTTTTTATAATAAATCAGGAAAGAAATCTTTTTATTAATTATTTCTAAAGAAATAAAGTTTTATAAAAAAGTTTTTTTGTTTAAAACATTTAACTTTTTTCAAAAATACAAAATATTTTAAACGCTGGTTTTCTGATAAAGTAAAATTTAACCAAAAATAAATAAAATTGGTAGTTATAGTAAGATTTTCTTTTAAAATGACATATTTTTAAAACAGTTTGTTTTGAAATAAAATGTTTGATTTATTTTTTGTAAAAACAAAAAATATTTAACAAGTTGATATCGTTGTTTTATTTATTATAGTACTTCTTATTACTTATTTCAATTATATTATATTTTAAAATATCATTTTATAATTAATAAAATTTTATTTTATTTAATATTTTATTAATTTAACCCATGTAATACATGAGTTTACTAAAGCTAGTGGAAACAATATCTTGGTCATACTTCTAAACTATATCGATCTCATATATATTACATTTGTCCATGATAAAACTTGAGATCTTTTCATAAATGATGTTTCTAAAAGCTTTATTATATCATTGGACGACCAATCTAGTGACCTTAGAGCATTCACATCTTATTTTTTATAATGATCTATATAATTATACTAAAAATCATTATTTTCTCTGTTAATATCTAATTAAAGGGGTAACTTTGTAAAATAGTAACCGACTTTCAAAAGTGTTCCAATTAGGTAACTCAAGTTTTAAAAGTGTTCTAGTTAGGTCACTCAGTTTTTATATTTTATATAAATTAAAAGCCTTAACATATTTTTTAGCACGTTATACTTTTGGTTTCAATTAGAAAATATTTTTTTCTGTCTTTTGATGCTGATATGGAACGTTGACGTAAATTTTAGGTACTTTTTTTATTTTTTTCATAATTAACATGTTTTTTATTTTTTGATATAATTTTATATATTGCAAATTCTGACCATCACGTCTTCTCCACCGATACTTACTTGACATAAGAAAATTTAGTGATGACTCGATTTGATCATTTGATGGTCCAATTTGAGAAAAATATGCATGAGTGACTAAATTAAAACACTTTTAAAACTTGATTACTATTCTGTGACATTTTCCCTTAATTAAATAATACCTTTTATACATATATCTTTACTTGTTCTCTCTCTCCTAAACTCAACAACCTCTTATTGGATTTTGATAATCCTAACTTTCATTTATTAGCCGACATTAATCCCAACTCAAGAAGTGTTTATAGACACTTTCAACTTAAAGTTTATATACCTTCAACGATCCCTTAGTAACAAAGAGTTAACTTGGTTAGTTTTTTGGTGACCTAGACTGCTTACATGTCCAAAACTTGGTAGAAAGTTGAAATATACCGTCATGTCCGTCAATTTGAACCTTCTACATCTTTAAAGCCGTGAATCTCTGTCTACTAATCTGAACCACTTGACTCGTTGCAAGTAGATTTTAGGTGACGGTGGAGGCTAGACACCAAATCACGGATCTAATAGAAGTTGGACAGTGGCAGAGTTGAAAATTAAATCAAAGTACGTCTTATTTCATTAAAAAAGTCTTATTTCATTAAAAAAAACTGATAGTGAATCATAATTATTAAAAGAAAATTAGGTTAAAGTAATTGAGGGGTCGTTCAAAAAAGAAGTCATTGAGGGCCACAACCTTTGATAATTGAAGCAACTTTCGTGATATGTTTTAGATCATACTATATTGCTTTATGGTAGAATTATAATAATAGCATCATCTTTGAGGGGCCACACATTCAATTGTGCGGTACCTTTTATAAATATGACAGCCAGCTAGCTATACACGATCTTATCTTATCTCGCATATTCACCTTTTGTTAACGGCAAGCAGAACTTTTAGCATACATTAAAATTTTAAATAGGTCTCTAAACTTCAAGTTCTAATATAGTAAAATCTCATATTATTTTAATGATAATATTAAATAATTACAGAAACTGATAATAACTAACGATGGTTGTTGCTCCTCAAGTTATTAATATTAATAATAATAATAATAATAATAATAATAATAATAATAATAATAATAATAAATAATAATAATAATAATAATAATAATAACGATAATAATAACGATAATAATAACGATAATAATAACGATAATAATAACGATAATAATAACGATAATAATAACGATAATAATAACGATAATAATAACGATAATAATAACGATAATAATAACGATAATAATAACGATAATAATAACGATAATAATAACGATAATAATAACGATGACGGCAACGACGGCGGCGGCGGCGGCGGCGGCGGCGGGGGCGGCGGGGCGGCGGCGGCGGCGGCGGCGGCGGCGGCGGGGGCGGCGGCGGGGGCGGCGGCGGCGGGGGCGGCGGCGGCGGCGGGGACGGCGGCGGCGGCGGCGGGGGCGGCGGCGGGGGCGGGGACGGCGGCGGGGGCGGCGGCGGCGGCGGCGGCGGCGGCGGCGGCGACGGCGGCGGCGGCGACGGCGGCGGCGGTAACAACGACGACGATAACAACAACGGTGATAATAATAACGGTAATAATAATAACAATAATAATAATAATAATAATAATAATAATAATAATAATAATAATAATAATAATAATAATAATAATAATAATAATAATAATAATAATAATAATAATAATAATAATAATAATAATAATAATAATAGTAAATTACTATTTTGTCCCCTTTGGGTCATTTTAATTCTTTTCCCCCAAATAAGAATTTTTGACAATCAGATCTTAACGTTGTATCTTATAACAGTTTTGGCCTCTAACCAGTAACTCTGTTAATTTTATCAATTAAGCGCAAGGGTAGGGTATTTTGGTCTTGAATATAAGCGGTTGTTTTGAAAGTTCTTAAAGTTAGTTAACATTAAATGGTTATTTATGTAATTACTTAGGGGTTGTTTGGTAGCATATTAATGGTTCCATTAATAGGCTACCTCTTAATCGTTAAGAGCCTTGAGTGTTTGTTTCAAAAAAAGGAGGCTCTTAACTGAACCATGCAGTGCTGAATGGTTCAGATATGAAAAGATGCTGAATGAAACTTGAGACACAAATACCCTCACAAACCTAACCCTCATCTTCAACCTTCATTTCCCGTCATCTCCCTCCCCCACCCTAGCACCGGCGCCATCCCTTCATAGTCTGTCGGCCAGACCGCCGCCATCCCCTCCCCCGACGACCTCCCGACCACAGGCACCAAGCACCGCCCTCCTCCGCCACTCCCAATTCACCTTCGATCACAGATATCCATCTCCTCCGCCGCCGCCCGCCGCCCGCCGATTCCCCTACGCGCCATCCCCGACCACAGCATCCTCCGCCATCCCCGCCGCCCGCCGCGCGCCGCCTCCGCCATTGTTAGCTCCGACCTGCAGAACCCTAAAATTGGTGAGAAAAAACTTTTTTTCTTCAAATTTTTTTTATTATCATGTTGTATACATCACATCTAAAGAAGTTTTATTAAAATGTGTATGCTTGATTTGTTGAATGGTATCATCTTGTTTATGGTATCAAAATATGTATGCTTGATTTGTTGAAGCTTTATTATATTGATTTGATGTTGCTTGATTTGTACATGAGGATGGTATCATCTTGTTTATGGTATCAAAATATGTATGCTTAATTTGTTGAAGTTTTATTATGTTGATTTGATGTTGCTTGATTTGTACATGAGGATGGTATTTTATCTTGGTACATGAACTTTGGTTTACTAATAATATTTTACATGAACTTTGGTTTACTAGTAATATGTTACATGAACTTTGGTTTACTAGTAATATGTTACATGAACTTTTGTTTACTAGTAATATGTTACGTGAACTTTGGTTTACTAGTAATATGTTACATGAACTTTGGTTTACTAGTAATATGTAACATGAACTTTGGTTTACTAGTAATATGTTACATGAACTTTGGTTTACTAGTAATATGTTACATGAACTTTGGTTTACTAGTAATATGTTACATGAACTTTGGTTTACTAGTAATATGTTACATGAACTTTGGTTTACTACTAATATGTTGATTTGGTATCATCTTTTGACCATAAATTTGTTTGTTCTAGTGTTATAATTTATTATCAATGGTAGTTTTTAAGTTTGTTTCTTTTTGTATTGTTTGAAGAAAATGGCTCAAAAAATATTAGGGATAATTGGAAGCAAGAGGGGGTTGAAAAAAGTTTTCTAGAATCATGTGTCCATGAATTAACACTTCATGGACGCGAGAGAAGCAGTCTTAAACAAATCTCTTGGAAGAATGTAACAGAAAAACTGAAAACAAAGCATAATTTCATAGTTGATCAAAGACAAATGAAGAATCGCTATGATTACCTAAAAGCAAAATTTGCTGGCTGGACAAAGTTAAAAAACAAAACTAGCAATGTTTATGATCCCGTAACAAACACATTTAACTTGTCGGAAGAAGAATGGCAATTAGAGATGAAGGTATTTCGTAAATATATTTAAGTAATAATTATACATTATATTCAATAATCTTAAATAATTTTTATAATTTTTTTCACACAGTCCAATAAATATGTAGAAGCTTTGAGAGGTGCACCTCTTTCTTACCCCGAACTTTATGATCAATTATTTGAGGGTTCTACTTCCAATGGGTTTGACAGTTGGGAACCATCTTCAACACTTCCTCGTCCTTCTGAAGAGGTGTCTGATCAAAATGTAGATGGTATTGATGACATTGAATGCACTCAAATGGATCTAGAAGTTAGTGAAGAGTCATCTGATAGGTCGAAAAATAAAAGGAAAATCCTGATTGCCAGTGTTAGTGAGGAGTCAACTATTCGGTCCAAAGCTAAAAAGGAGAAACAAAAAGATAAGGAAACACTAAACTCAAAACTAATAGAAGTTGGGGACCAAATATCGCAAGTTGCAAAGATGTTGATTGAAAAACACAACGTGTCTAATGATATGGATGCATGTATGGATAAGCTTGAAAGTTTAGGTTGGGGCATGTTTGATGCTAAATACCAAACTGCGCTTTTGCTTTTCGGTGAAAGTCCTGACACAAGAAAGGTGTGGTTGCGACTACAACCGTCGACATGCGAGATATGGGTCAAAAATGCAGGAGCGAATGTAACACCTGGAAATTTGAATTTGGAGTGTCATGCGACTGGAGTGTCCAATCGCATGGAAGACATGCGATTGAAGCTCAACCGCACGACTGGAACTCAACCGTACGACTGGAGTGTTCAGCCGCATGGAGCTTGGACGACTGGAGGTTCAGTCGCATGGAGAACTCGGGCGACTGGACAGTAGTATTTAAGGAAGGGAGCAGCTCTTACTCTCTTCCACACTCACGACATCAGCCAGAGAGAGAGAGAAGAAGGAGACAGTTCGGTCCAAGCGGGTTCGTGAGCCAAAATCGACGTATAGCGGGTCAAATCGAAGCTCTAACCGAGGAGGCTACTAAGGTGAGTTCTAGGACCCCTCTTTTACACGTTTTTGAATGATTTTGGGGCTGGAACACATCTGAAACCCTATTTTCGAGTTTTTGGGTGTTTAACCCGTGTATGTACGTATGTGTATGTGTATGGTACGTTTAGGGCTTGATTTCGGACTAGGATAGGCTTGTATGAGGTTGAGGTATGTTTCCATATGGATTAGAGGGGCTAATTTGAGCTCAAACAAGGTCTGGAAGGGTATGAAAGCCGAATGTCGCGGCTGCTGTTCGTGATGAACTACAGTCGCTGCCCAGCTAGGGCTAGACAACTGAAGGACCAATCGGCCGACTGAGGAACGACTGACATTCAATCGCACGATTAAGGATCAGTCGCACGACTGGGGATTCGGTCGCACGATAGGCCCTGCGACTGAGAGTTCAGTCGCATAGGTCCAATCGTGTGGTTGTTCAGTCGCACGGCTGAGGGATTAGTCGCATAGAGGCCTATACGTATAGTGTTCAGTCGTACGATAGGGAGTCCATTCGTACGATTGGGGTGTTCATCCGCATGGGTGTTCATCCGTGTTGACCCAATCGCATAGCTATTCAGTCGCATGAAGATCATGCGACTGGAGGGTGCCCAGTCGCCCAAGTAGGGTTGTTATGCACGAGAAGAGACGTGGTTCAATTACTGGTCTTCGGGAGAAGAGCATGGGTAGGAGGTGATGTGATAGCTCCTGTAGGTACATGTGTGACAACTATTGAGGCTTAAAAGTTAAGTGGACACGGTGACGATAGTATTGCACGTGTATGCATGATGTATGTATGTTAAGTATGATGTTGCCATAATAGATGGTGAATACTGATGATTTGTAAATGCCAATGTTCCTTGCTTCGATGTATGTTTATCTTTCCGTATCTTTACATGTATTGTTTATGAACGAATGAAAAGTAGTAATAACGTGAAGTGAAAGATAAAAAAAAGAGAAATACTAAGATTGAATGGATCATTAATGAACGAATGAAAAAGTGAGAGACTTGCAAGCGAAGTGTACCAAAGTGCACGGCTTTAAATGCCCCAAGCTCAACCGCGTGAGGTTCAGCTAATCTTTAAGGGTGCACGTAGAGGTTCCACTCTCGTGACTAACCTTCGGTGTGGTACATGGTGTATAGCAGGTACCCATTTCGGTGGGGGTTAGTATGTCATAGTTACCCACTTCGGTGGGGGTGATGTTACCCATTTCGGTGGGGGTGTAGTTACCCACTTCGGTGGGGGTGATGTTACCCATTTTGGTGGGGGTGTAGTTACCCACTTCGGTGCGGGTGATGTTACCCATTTCGGTGGGGGTGTAGTTACCCACTTCGGTGGGGGTGATGTTACCCATTTCGGTGGGGGTGTATTTACCCACTTCGGTGGGGGTGATGTTACCCACTTTGGTAGGAGTGTTGTTACTCGAGTTATGTTTAACTTCGGGGGTGTGGCATAAGGCCAAGCATAGTTATGAGGTGAGTGACTTTGGGTTGCAATAGACTCGGATGGAGTTCAATCTCTGTGATTGACTCGTATGGGATCTTTGTCGCGTATCCCGGTGCTGTGTCAGTCTTCGGACATGAGTCGGGGGTTTGTGAGCAGGCCGCGACACAGCATCAGCTTCCGAGCATGAGTCGGAGATATTGCATGAGACAGGATCTAGATGGATGTGTATAGGATCGCATGCTCCGGTACTGTATCATCCTTCGGACATGAGTCGGGGGTTTGGTGTAGGCCCCGGCACAGTATCAGTCTTCGGACGTGAGTCGGGAGTATCGCGTGAGTTGATGAACGAAAGAGATAATTATGAAAGAAAGAAAGTATGAGACGAACGAAAGATAACGAACGTAATGAAAGCTAAAGAACGAATAAATGAAATGAACGTAAGAATGAACGTAACGTATGTACGGACGAATGTAACGAATGTATGAATGAAAGTAAGAAACGTATGAACGAAAGAAAGAGTTAAGAAAGAACGTGAAAGTTAACGATGAACGGTACATGAACGAAAGTTAATGAATAAATGATGAAGATAATAATAATAATATCTACGTGTACGTATGTTGTTTGATCATATGTATGTAAGAACGGTTTTGATGGTAAGTAAAGTATGTTTTAATATAAACTAGAACTCACTCAACAACGCTGACTTTGATGTGTTTCCAGTTGGCAGGTATGTTGCTGAGGATGGCACAGGGCGACTACTCAGTTGTTGAGACTGGCATCCATATTTTGACATGTCATTGTATTTTGAAAAAGAAAACGAATGTTGTAAAGTTATGAAATGACATGTTTTTAGTTATTAATGAAAGTTTTAAATTCCGCTGCAAAGTAAACACACGTTTTAAATTGTTTTATGAGCGATGAATGACCAACCGTAAGGTGCCCGGGAACGGGGCCTTACAAGTTGGTATCAGAGCAAAATTTTAAGTAAAATGGGTAGATTTTCATAATAAGCCTAATCTTAAACTGAGAATGGGACGGAAAGGGAAGGGATGCCAAACTGAGTAGCTGCGTGCCATCAGGTATTTTCTTAAAGTTAACCGGCATTGTGTGCGCGTGTTATGTGTTTATGTGTTACTATTAGATTTAGATGCTAATATAGTCTGGACAAGTAATGCTCGGGGTATGAAAAGTAAGGTAAGTGGCTAATCACAACTGATCACTGTAATTAGGGACTTACTATACTTGACGTGAACTGAGCTATTTCCTTGAATAACCATGTTGGTGTTTAAA
This sequence comes from Flaveria linearis, assembly GCA_024085815.1. Taxonomy (NCBI): domain Eukaryota; kingdom Viridiplantae; phylum Streptophyta; class Magnoliopsida; order Asterales; family Asteraceae; genus Flaveria; species Flaveria linearis. The sequence continues at coordinate 1,530,100 of CM044006.1, read as the reverse complement.
TCTTTCAGTGTATTATAGAGGATGGCCGGTGGTAGATCTTCTAAGGCTTCACGTGGTGGAGGTGGTGGCGGACGTGGCGCTGAACCACGGGTCACCAGAGGAAGACCTAGAGTTGAAAAGGTGGTTCATGAAGAACACGAGACCCCTCATCAGGAGGGAGCAGACGAAAGCGCCAATTTGAGAGCCTCGATGAGAGAAGCGGTTGTGGAAGAAGTACACCAGGTCATGCAGACGATCTTACCGTCTGCAGTGACTGAAGTGATAAAGGCTGTTAGGGATGAGGAGAGACAGGAAAGGGGTAAATCTTCGGGTGAAAGGACACGGCCCGAGACTGAAACGGTTTTCTTTGATGACGAGGATGAGAAAGAAGAGGAAGCGCCTGCGCCGGTGGCAGCACGAGGCTGTAACTATGGGGCGTTTCGGCGATGCAAGCCCCCAACCTTTGATGGTAACGGTAATGCTACTGCCGCTCATCATTGGGTCAGAGAGATGGAAGCGGTACTGGAAATTAGTGAGTGCCAGGAAGATCAGAAAGTTAAGTTTGCCACTCATTCTTTCGTGGACTCAGCTTTGTGCTGGTGGGACAACATAGTCCAAGTTGAGGGTAGCCGGGCTATCGGAAGGATGAGATGGTCAGAGTTTAAAAGGTTGGTGATTGAGGAGTATTGTCCTCACCGTGAGATGGATAAGGTGGAAAGGGAGTTCCTGCAGTTGGAAGCGGGAACAATGACACATCAGCAGTACACCACCATATTCAACGAGATGGCACGGCTGGTGCCGGATCAGGTGACACCTCTCTCGCGGAAAATCAAAAGGTACATCCAGGGCTTGCCGACGGATATTCGCAGGCACATGATCACTGCCCGACCGAGTACGTTTAGGTCGGTAGTGGATTTGTGGGGAGGTTATACGATGAAAGATCGATGGTGGTGACAGAAGCTAGCAAGAAAGAAGAAGGTGATCAGGATCAGAACGGGAAGCGATTGGGACGTGGCGAAGTCGCTCCAAGTAACAAAGGTGCACGGGTGGATGATCAGCGTGTGGTCATAACTGAGGCGGGGGCGGAAAGGTGTGACAAGTGTGGACATAAGCACCCCGGGGAATGTAGATTGGGGACCAATGTCTGTTTCCGTTGTGGAAGGACCGGACACGTGGCGAAGAACTGCGGTATGGGGAGGTGTTATTCTTACGGGGAGGAAGGTCACATGAGCAGGTATTGCAAGAAGCTGAGGGCGGAAGGTTCGGGAGTGAAGAAGATCGGAGGAAGCTAGGACGGACCCCGATGTCGTATCGGGTACGTTTCCGGTGATTTAAATTTGTGCATATATGTCTTCAATGTGATGCTAGTAGTAGTTCGTTCCTACTGCCTTCTGTTGTGAGTTGCATGTCAGGGGAAGAAACATCGATGAGCCCGTCGATATAGAGATTACCATTAAAAGATTCACTAGGTTATCTGATGCCCTAGAGGATTGCGTGATGCAATTGAGAAAGCTGCGTCACCCGTTGTCTGAGGAACAGTTTCAGCCTGTGAATTGTTCATCGACAGCAAAGTACGCATAGCAAACAAGAAGAATGGGAGGTCGGAAGCAAAAGAGAAAGGATAAATTTGGTTTGGGTCACCAAATAAGCCGATTTACCTTTCTTGCCAGTTGTTGGGTTTGCCAGAGGGTCATTAATCATGCGTGAAGAACATCAAACAAGGGTCTAGGGTAAGCAGCAACTTTACACAAGTTGAAGGCCTTGTTCTTCAAGCACTAAAGCTGAAGGTTTCCAGTGATGCTCTGAAGCTCAATGATTATGACGCCGAGCCTTTGCTCGAATATTGTGATGTTTCTTTTAATGGTAGTGATCGCACTCTACATGGAATGTTTGAGATTGCAGGTGTTGGTCAAATGAACATTGATCAGTATGCATGGGTTGCCGATAGCGATAGTCCCAGTTAGACTAGAAGTCGAATGTTGATAAATGATGTGGAGCGATAGGATTCCAAGTGATGGACTGGAAAAGAAATGGGACAGTATTGCCCGTGAAGGTTTAAGGAACAACAGGTTTCGGGGACGAAACCCGTTTAAGGGGGGTGGACTTGTAACACCCGGAAATTTGAATTTGGAGTGTCATGCGACTGGAGTGTCCAATCGCATGGAAGACATGCGATTGAAGCTCAACCGCACGACTGGAACTCAACCGTACGACTGGAGTGTTCAGTCGCATGGAGCTTGGATGACTAGAGGTTCAATCGCATGGAGAACTCGGGCGACTGGACAGTAGTATTAAAGGAAGGGAGCAGCTCTTACTCTCTTCCACACTCACGACATCAGCCAGAGAGAGAGAGAAGAAGGAGACGGTTCGGTCCAAGCAGGTTCGTGAGCCAAAATCGACGTATAGCGGGTCAAATCAAAGCTCTAACCGAGGAGGCTACAAAGGTGAGTTCTAGGACCCCTCTTTTACATGTTTTTGAATGATTTTGGGGCTGGAACACATCTGAAACCCTATTTTCGAGTTTTTGGGTGTTTAACCCATGTATGTACGTATGTGTATGTGTATGGTACGTTTAGGGCTTGATTCCAGACTAGGATAGGCTTGTATGAGGTTGAGGTATGTTTCCATATGGATTAGAGGGGCTAATTTGAGCTCAAACGAGGTCTGGAAGGGTTTTAAAGCCGAATGTCGCGGCTGCTGTTCGTGATGAACTACAGTCGCTACCCAGCTAGGGCTAGGCGACTGAAGGACCAATCGGCCGACTGAGGAACGACTGATGTTCAATCGCACGATTGAGGATCAGTCGCACGACTGGGGATTCAGTCGCGCGATAGGCCCTGCGACTGAGAGTTCAGTCACATAGGTCCAATCGCGTGGTTGTTCAGTCGCACGGCTGAGGGATTAGTCGCACAGAGGCCTATACGTATAGTGTTCAGTCGTACGATAGGGAGTCCATTCGTACGATTGGGGTGTTCATCTGCATGGGTGTTCATCCATGTTGACCCAATCGCATAGCTATTCAGTCGCATGAAGATCATGCGACTGGAGGGTGCCCAGTCGCCCAAGTAGGGCTGTTATGCACGAGAAGAGACATGGTTCAATTACTGGCCTTCGAGAGAAGAGCATGGGTAGGAGGTGATGTGATAGCTCCTGTAGGTACATATGTGACAACTATTCAGGCTTAAAAGTTAAGTGGACACGGTGACGATAGTATTGCACGTGTATGCATGATGTATGTATGTTAAGTATGATGTTGCCATAATAGATGGTGAATACTGATGATTTGTAAATGCCGATGTTCCTTGCTTCGATGTACGTTTATCTTTCCGTATCTTTACGTGTATTGTTTATGAACGAATGAAAAGTATTAATAATGTGAAGTGAAAGATAAAAAAAGAGAAATACTAAGATTGAATGGATCATTAATGAACGAATGAAAATGTGAGAGACTTGCAAGCGAAGTGTACCAAAGTGCACGGCTTTAAATGCCCCAAGCTCAACCGCGTGAGGTTCAGCTAATCTTTAAGGGTGCACGTAGAGGTTCCAGTCTCGTGACTGACCTTCAGTGTGGTACATGGTGTATAGCAGGTACCCACTTCGGTGGGGGTTAGTATGTCATAGTTACCCACTTCGGTGGGGGTGATATTACCCATTTCGGTGGGGGTGTAGTTACCCACTTCGGTGGTGTTGGAGCATATATAGTCATATATAGTGTGTCTGTCGCTTGACGAATAGTCTAGGCTTAACGTTATACACCTTGTAAACACATGAAACTGGGTCATTCGCAGGAGCATATGCGAATGAGACTCAGTCGTACGACTGAGCCATGCTAATGGACCAGTCGTGCGACTGAGAGATGCGATTGGGGCATTCGTAAGACTGAGCCATAAGAATGGTCCAGTCGTACGATTGAACCATACGCATGGTCCAATCGCACGAATGGGCCCAGTCGCATCTAATATGGGCCGAGGCCTATATATACCAGTTTCAATGTGTAGAAACCCAAGGGTTTTAGATAGGGTTCCTGGCGCCCAGGTGCTGCCGGATGAGTGGGGAGATCATGCTCGATCTCCCCTTGCCAAAAGTCTTGATTCTTAAGTTGTAACGGGCTTAAATCGTTATGTTTTATCAATAAAATCATACGATTATTGTTCGTGTTATTGATTGTCTTTTGGTTTTTTATCCTTCCGTCAAGAACGTGCTCGGATGTCTATCGATCCAGTGACCTAACAATTGGTATCAGAGCCGGTTACTGCTGGAATGATCTAACAATCATTCTAGCAACCCGAGCTCTTGATTTCTGGATCAAATTTCAGTTCTTTGATGTTAAACCTTCTTCGTGTTCTTCGTGTTTTGCTCAGATCTCGTGGTGTGTGTTGTTTCTATGTTAAAATCGAACTCGAAACCACGTTCTGATCACCCTTGCGAATCTGATGATGTCTATTTTGGTTCGAATCATGTAAAATTCGTCGGATTAGGGTTTTTGGCAGCCTTGGCGGCTGCAGATCTGAAAATCGGCGTTCAGACCCGTTAATGCGATTGGGCCATGCGACTGGGCCTCATTCGCACGACTGAACCATTCGTATGGTCCATTCGTACGACTGAACCAGTCGTATTCCCATTCGTACGAATGAACATTCATTCGCACGATTGACCCTTTAGTGTATTTCATTCGCACGACTAACCCATTCGGAGTATCCATTCGCACGAATCACCCATTCGCACATATGTCTTCATTCGTCTGTTCCAGTCGCACGAATGAGCTGTGTACCAGACCAAAAAAAAAAAAAAGAGTCTGGAACAGCTTCTTGCACGAATTTTTCCCTAAACCATTTTTATCAGTCGGGAAGCCTTCTGAAAAAGTTTGGTAAAATAATTTTTTTCGGGAAAATTATCGGGTCATTTTCGGGTCAATATGAGCAAAGCACATTCACCCTGAGGTTCTTATGTCAAACAAGTTCGATGGATACCCCATTATTCGTTGGACTTCCAGAATAGGTGAATGTTGTTAGAACACGAAAGAGAGAAGAGAAGACATCAGCTGGGGTGCTAATTTTGTGGGGTAGTCAGGAGTATCTGACTACTTATGGGCCAACAAATTTATATTTATCCGTACAGAGAGGATTCTCATTCTTAGGGGGAATCCATGTATCGAGAAATTGAAAACGCAATCAGAAAGTGATGATGCGAGCAGGTTTCTGATGATGAATCTACGTGCATGCTGATTTGTTTGATATTGTCAGCTGGGATTGGAACCTTCAACCTTTTGCCCAATACACCGTATGAAGACGCAAGGAGAGCACAATGTCTATATATTGGGATATGCTTAATGTGAGGGGGAATTTCTGCAGGTGTTAATGTTAATCAGGTCAGCATGTGTGAAGATTGAAGCAATGGAAAACTGGTCATGTCATTATCTGGAAAAATCAGTCATTTGGGGAATCTTACTGCTATGATGGTGTTTGCAAAGTAAACGAAAGCTATTGTGCCTAAATCCATTTTCAGGGATATTGTGGTAACCTGACGGATCGGCAATGTTGGCTAATATGGTTGTTCGTTTGATTCTATTGGAAACCAGAGCAAAGATTGACTGAAGATTGTAAGAGGTGTTATCTACTATTCGCAAGCAACGTCCAAGGGGGAATTTGTTGGAGCATATATAGTCATATATAGTGTGTCCGTCGCTTGATGAATAGTCTAGGCTTAACGTTATACACCTTGTAAACACATGAAACTGGGTCATTCGCAGGAGCATATGCGAATGAGACTCAGTCGTACGACTGAGCCATGCTAATGGACCAGTCGTGCGACTGAGAGATGCGATTGGGACATTCGTAAGACTGAGCCATAAGAATGGTCCAGTCGTACGATTGAACCATACGCATGGTCCAATCGCACGAATGGGCCCAGTCGCATCTAATATGGGCCGAGGCCTATATATACCAGTTTCAATGTGTAGAAACCCAAGGGTTTTAGATAGGGTTCCTGGCGCCCAGGTGCTGCCGGATGAGAGGGGAGATCATGCTCGATCTCCCCTTGCCAAAATTCTTGATTCTTAAGTTGTAACGAGCTTAAAATCGTTATGTTTTATCAATAAAATCATTCGATTATTGTTCGTGTTATTGATTGTCTTTTGGTTTTTTATCCTTCCGTCAAGAACGTGCTCAGATGTCTATCGATCCAGTGACCTAATAGGTGGGGGTGATGTTACCCATTTCGATGGGGGTGTAGTTACCCACTTCGGTGGGGGTGATGTTACCCATTTCAGTGGGGGTGTAGTTACCCACTTCGGTGGGGGTGATGTTACCCATTTCGGTGGGGGTGTAGTTACCCACTTCGGTGGGGGTGATGTTACCCACTTTGGTAGGAGTGTTGTTACCCGAGCTATGTTTATGTGACGCCCTAAACCCGGCAGGGCACCGGAGGCGCGTCACGCAGTTGGATTAATATTTTAAACACAAATCAGAGCTTTCTACTTACAGCGGAAGACTTTATACACTATTATATATATATAACCCAATTTTTTAAAACATTTTACATATGATTGTATTTAATTATACATCGCCCTATTTACATTTTTAACAAGCCCTAAATCCTATGCCAGCAGTTGCTCCGGGATAGCGTCCTCATCATCGCATACTTGCTTTCCTCTATTATTAGAGGATCCCTCCTTACCTAGCACACACAACATACTCAAAATAACAGATAAACTGGTGAGTTCTAATTTTCATTAAAACATTAACAACATTTTCACACACACCACACTTATCTTTTTATTGGCAATATTATAAATTCAACTTTTATCATTATTCTGTCCCACTGGACCTGTCCCATCAAACGTCGGTTGCCCACATCTAGCAACTACCAGTTCCCCATACCCAGTAACGTTGGTTGCCCACATCTAGCAACTACCGGTTACTATACCCAGAAACATCGGTTGCCCACATCCAGCTACTACCAGTTTCTCATACTCAGTAACATCGGTTGCCCACATCTAGCAACTATCGGTTACTATACCCAGAGACGTCGGTTGCCCACATCTAGCAACTACCAGTCTCCCATGCCCAGTAACGTCGGTTGCCCACATCTTGCAACTACCGGTTACTATCTCTCATCCAGTAGGATGCCAATTAATCATCCAGGGTCGTCACCACAAGATGTTCACAAAGCTGAGTGATCGTCATCACTCCTATCAAACTGTACAGTTTCACATCCAGGCATCCTACCCTAACTGGCCTGTTGAGATTTATATCATATTACCATTTCAAAAATATTTCTTTTACTTATTGCCAATATTATCACATTCACTTACACCCCACACATTCTTTCTTTTAGCACCAGTTTTTAACATATTTTCATTAATCATTACACCCCATCTGACCCATTGGAATCATTACCATCACGTAATGATTAACAATGCTCAGATGACTATCTTTTACACTTTACCTGACCCATTGCAATCATTACTATCATGTAATGATTAACAATGTTCAGGTAATCAGTTATTACCCCCACTTTCCCTCTAACAGCTTTACAACTGTTAGAAACACATCACATTACTATCACAAATCTGGTACTAAAACATTTAATTCATTTATCATTATATGTGTGCTAGCCCGAATGTTAAAACCAAACATTTGAAAAGGGCTTAGAACTCACCTTATCAACTTCCTCACCACAGTCTACACAATCCGTGTACACAAGGTAACTAGTCCTTCCTCTAATCAAGGTATATCTAAAGCAATAAACCCTGATTCAGTAAACTTATTCTCAAACAGGGCCCTCTGCGATTGAACACTTATGCAAATGAGCAATCATGCGACTAGACCTATGCGAATGAACCATGCGACTGAACCTTCAGTCGTACGACTAACCGTTCATTCGCACGATTAAGTCCACATTCGTATCCAGTGTTCAGTCGTCTTCATTCAGCCTTCTAACCAGGCGACTGAGATCCAACCGCACGATTGAACCTCCATTCGCACTCAATCGCACGATTAAACTCTCATTCGTGCGATTGAGCCATGCGATCGAGCCCATTCGCCTGTAACAAATCAGCAGCTGTGTTCTTGACGTTTTTGATCCAAACTTACTCAAAATTTGAGTTTTAACCATCCAAATCATACCATATTTAAAACAGATCCTATACACATCGTTTACAATGGTTTCGGACCATTATTTCATCAAAACTTCACAAAACTTGGACCCGAATTCCTGGATTTTAAATTCAGAAATGAACCAGACCAATTTACTAATTTAAACAGGTTATTGGATCAAATTCAACTATACACACATCTTATAACATCTCCGGATTAATCCGTGATGTTTAAAACTTACCAAAACGGAGTTTCGCCTAATCAATTTCGTGAGAACAGGGTTTTGGGTGTGAAGGGGACAAGAAAACAGAATAGGTGCAGATAGAAATCTGCCCTTGAACTCCCTGCACCGCCCTACTTATCCATACACTCAACTTAACCGCCTCACCTTCAGTCGCATGATTGAACCATTCGCACGGCTGAATCGTGCGAATGAAGCTCATGCTCCTACCATTCGTACGACTGAGCCTCAATCGCACATAAGGAATGCGACTGAAGTTCATTCGCATACAAGTCATGCGGCTAAATACTTGAACAATCAAACAAACTCAACTTAGTTAATTAATCATAACTATAATATAATTTACAAGTCCGGATTTAGAAACCGGATGTTACAACTCTCCCCTCCTTAAATAGGTTTCGTCCTCGAAACCAACTATTCAAACAACTGGGGATAATCTCTCTTCATCTCCTCTTCTGACTCCCAAGTGAAATCAGACCCCTTTCTATTCGACCACTACAGTTTAACTAACTCAATAGTTTTATTCCTCAGCCTTTTCACCTTTCTGTCTACTATAGCAGTAGGTTTCTCAACATAGTTTAACTTATCATCCACCTCTATATCATCCAAAGGTACATAAGCATTCTCATCAGCCAAACACTTGCGCAATTGTGACACGTGAAAGGTTGGGTGGATTCCTTGCAACTGATCGGGTAATTCTAGTTTATAGGCCACTTCCCCAATCCGTTCTATAATGCTAAACGGTCCAATAAAACGAGGACTTAACTTTCCCCTCTTTCTGAATCTGATAATTCCTTTCCAAGGAGATACCTTCAACATAACTCTATCTCCTACTTCAAACTCTATATGCCTTCGCCTTTTATCTTCATAAGACTTTTGTCGATCCTGAGCTTCTTTAAACCGAGCTTTGATCTGATCCAGTTTCTCATTCGTAGCCTGTACAATTTCCAAACTGGCCAACTCTTTCTGCCCAACTTCTCCCCAACATATGGGACTTCTACACTTTCTACCATATAACATCTCATAAGGGGCTCTCCCAGTCGTAGAATGATAACTGTTATTATAGGAGAATTCAACTAATGGCAAATGACTATCCCAGCTACCACCGAAATCTATAACACAAGCTCGTAACATGTCTTCAACTGTCTGGATAGTCCTTTCAGTCAACCCATCAGTTTCTGGGTGAAAAGATGTGCTGTGTAACAGACGAGTACCCATATCTTCATGAAACTTTCTCCAAAACCTCGAAGTAAAACGTGTATCTCTATCTGACACAATAGACAACGGTACTCCATGACGAGCAATAATTTCTCGGATAAATAGTTCTGCTAACTTCTCAGAGTTATACGTCTCCTTGATTGGTAAGAAATGTCCACTACGTGTCAATCTATCCACTATGACCCAAATGGTATCATAACCTTTAGCTGTACGCGAAAGCTTGGTTATGAAATCCATTGTCAATTCTTCCCACTTCCATTTCGGAATCTCTAAGGGTTGAAGCTTACCATATGGTTTCTGATGCTCAGCTTTGACCTGAAGACACGTCAAACACCTATTTACGTACTGCATCACATTAAACTTCATACCGGGCCACCAATATTCTTGTTTCAAATCTTTGTACATCTTAGTAGCACCAGGATGTATAGAATATCTGGAGTTATGAGCTTCATCTAACACCAATTCCCTCATCTTAATCGGAACCCATATACGACCACATTTTATATTAACCCCAAAGCTATTTTCTTCCAGATCCTTTGTTTGACCCTTCATTCGTTCCTGCTTCACATTCTCTTCTTTCAATGCTTCTAATTGAGCTTCTCGTAACTGGTGCATAAAATCTGGGGTTATTACTAGCTTATATGACTTAACTCGGATCGGAGGGTGTTCATTCTTTCTACTTAACGCGTCAGCAACCACATTTGCTTTACCAGGATGGTAAAGTATTTCACAATCATAATCTTTCACCAATTCTAACCATCTCCGCTGGCGCATGTTTAACTCCTTCTGATCAAAGAAATACTTCAAACTCTTATGATCCGTGTAAATCGTACATTTTGTCCCATATAAATAATGCCTCCATATCTTCAAGGCAAATACCACTGCTGCCAGTTCTAGATCATGCGTCGGATTATTCTTTTCATGTTCTTTCAATTGTCTGGAAGCATAAGCTATCACTCGTCCCCTCTGCATCAATACACAGCCTAAACTTTGATACGAAGCATCTGAATAAATCACTAAATCCTCATTTCCATCTGGCAACGACAGCACTGGTGATTGGGTTAATTTCTATTTCAGTTCTTGAAATGCATTTTCTTGTTCTGGTCCCCAAACATATTCTTCATTCTTCCTCGTCAGTTTCGTTAATGGGGATGCGATTTTGGCAAAATCCTGAATAAATCTTCTATAATAACCAGCCAGACCCAAGAAACTGCAGACCTCAGATGGCGTCTTTGGAGGACTCCACTTCACTACTGTTTCAATCTTAGTAGGGTCTACTAAAATACCTTCTGCATTAATCACATGCCCTAAAAACTGTACCTCCCGCAACCAAAACTCACACTTAGAAAATTTTGCATAAAGCCTTTCTTTTCTCAATCTTTCAAACACTTCACGAAGATGGCAAGCGTGATCTCCCTCATTCTTCGAGTAGATCAGTATATCATCAATAAACACAATTACTGATCGATCTAACATTGGCTTGCACACCCTATTCATCAAATCCATAAAAGCAGCAGGGGCATTCGTCAACCCAAAAGACATAACCAAAAATTCATAATGACCATAACGTGTGTGAAACGCTGTCTTTGGTATATCTTCTTCCTTGACTTTCAACTGATGATATCCTGAACGAAGGTCTATCTTAGAAAACCAACTGGCTCCCTGTAGCTGATCAAACAAATCATCTATTCGTGGGAGTGGATACTTATTCTTTATTGTCATCTTGTTTAATTCTCTGTAATCAATACACATACGTATACTCCCATCTTTCTTCTTCACAAACAATACTGGAGCACCCCAAGGGGAAGAACTGGGTCTAATGAAACCCCTTTCCAGTGAGTCTTCAGTCTGTTTCATTAACTCCTTCAATTCTGATGGAGCTAATCTATAAGGTGGCTTAGCAACTGGCTTAGCACCCGGAACCAAATCAATTCTAAACTCAACTTCACGATCTGGAGGAATACCCGGTAATTCCTCTGGAAACACATCTATAAAATCTCTAACCACAGGAATGTCCTCTATCTTTCTTACAGGCTTTTGCGAATCAATTACATATATCAAATAAGATACACACCCGTGGCTCATTAACTTATCAGCTTTCATCATAGATATTATTTTCACAGTTGACTCTTCTCTATCACCATATACGTTAATCGTTTTCCCATCCGGTGCTCTTAATTGAATTAACTTCTTATTACATACAATATGGGCTTCATGGTTTGCCAACCAATCCATACCCAAAACTACATCAAACCCTCCTAATACCATTGGATATAGTTTAACAGGCAACCTATATCCTTCTAATTTAATATAACAACCATCAATCATACTACTAATCATCACCGATCTATCATTAGCAGTTTCAACTACAAAAGCTACCTCTAATGGCCGAACTTCACATGCAAGCATAGGGCAAAAATCAATAGATACAAAACTTCCACTTGCACCAGAATCAAATAACACATTAGCTGGAATTCCATTAACTAGGAATGTACCTGAAACTACATCTGGCAATGCTTTAGCCTCGCTAGCTGACATAGAATATGCTCGCCCCTTAGCCACACTCGACCCTTCTCCTGACCCTTTCATCGATCTAACCGGCTCAGGCTTTCTAATGGTTAATCTTGGACATTCACTATGAATATGCCCCGTTTCTCCACACTCATAACATCTACGAGGGCTTTCATTACATTCATTAGCATAATGTCCTAACCTTCCACATTTAAAACAAGTTCTATTACCAATCATGCATTCACCTGGGTGTAGCCTACCACATTTCCCGTAACGTGGCAGCTCATTTCTGACATTCCTCGGAAATTGGCCCCTTCCAAACCTGCTTTTCTTTTGAAAACTTGGATTTTCAAATCTTCTCTGCACTACAGGTTCTTCTCGCCTCCTTTTACCCCCATCAGGAGCAACATTATTACCATAAATTTCTTGATACATATCTGCAGCTATGTTTACCGTCAACTGGTAACTACGCGGAGCAGATGATCTAACCAACTTCCTAACCTCCTGAGGTAACCCCTGTGTATACCTCAAAATTTTCTTCTCTTCAGGAACCACCAAATGAGGCACCAACCGCGCCATCTCCTCAAACTTAGACGTGTATTCCCTATGAGACATATTACCCGCCTAAAACTGCAGGAAACTTATTTCTATTCGATCCATCTCGCCTTTCGGACAAAACTTATCCGATACTAACTTTCTAAATTCAGGCCATAACATTTTGTCAGTAGCCTCCTCGCCTAACGTCTGAATAATCGTATCCCACCAATACAGAGCCTCACCTACAAACGAGTGGGCTGCAAACTTTACCTTCTGATCCTCCCTACACTCACTCAACTTGATCACGGCTTCCATTTCACAAAGCCATTTATAAGTGGCTACCACATCCATAGCCCCAGAAAATCATGGAGGATTACACTCTTTAAACTGACTATATGTAACTCCCTTTTTCTCACTAGACCCCTCAGCTTTATCAACATTCCTACTTTCATCAGGTCTAGCTATATTCAAGGCTTTACGAACCTCCTCAGCAATTGCATCACGGAATTGCTGCCTCGTCATACTAAGCACCTCAGTGCTCTCATCAACATTTCTTTCCGAGGTTCCACCTTGCATTCTTTCACTCTCCCTATCAGCCATAACCTATTAAAACGAGATCAGGATTATTTGGTACTCGCATGTAAGTATATAACCAGAATAGTAATAGTAAATTAATTATTAATAATGTTGGCCAAGTACTATTAATTGTTTACTTTACTTGTACTATTCTCGTTATTCCTTCTCATGATAGTCCCATCACCTTTTCTTGTTTTAATAAACTATTCTATCTAGCTATCCCTGCTGGCATATCTATTTTCTAGTTAAAGTCTAGTCATTATGACACTATATCCCTTTAACTACTGCTCTGATACCAACCTGTGACGCCCTAAATCCGGCAGGGCACCGGAGGCGCGTCACGCATTTGGATTAATATTTTAAACACAAATCAGAGCTTTCTACTTGCAGCGGAAGACTTTATACACTATTATATATATATTAACCCAACTTTTTAAAACATTTTACATATGATTGTGTTTAATTATACATCGCCCTATTTACATTTTTAACAAGCCCTAAATCCTATGCCAGCAGTTGCTCCGGGATAGCGTCCTCATCATCGCATACTTGCTTTCCTCTATTATTAGAGGATCCCTCCTTACCTAGCACACATAACGTACTCAAAATATCAGATAAACTGGTGAGTTCTAATTTTCATTAAAACATTAACAACATTTTCACACACACAACAGTTATCTTTTTATTGGCAATATTATAAATTCAACTTTTATCATTATTCTGTCCCACTGGACCTGTCCCATCAAACGTCGGTTGCCCACATCTAGCAACTACCAGTTCCCCATACCCAGTAACGTCGGTTGCCCACATCTAGCAACTACCGGTTACTATACCCAGAAACATCAGTTGCCCACATCCAGTAACTACCAGTTTCTCATACTCAGTAACGTCGGTTGCCCACATCTAGCAACTACCGGTTACTATACCCAGAGACGTCGGTTGCCCACATCTAGCAACTACCAGTCTCCCATACCCAGTAACGTCGGTTGCCCACATCTAGCAACTACCGGTTACTATCTCTCATCCAGTAGGATGCCAATTAATCATCCAGGGTCGTCACCACAAGATGTTCACAAAGCTGAGTGATCGTCATCACTCCTATCAAACTGTACAGTTTCACACCCAGGCATCCTACCCTAACTGGCCTGTTGAGATTTATATCATATTACCATTTCAAAAACATTTCTTTTACTTATTGCCAATACTATCACATTCACTTACACCCCACACATTCTTTCTTTTAGCACCAGTTTTTAGCATATTTTCATTAATCATTACACCCCATCTGACCCATTGGAATCATTACCATCACGTAATGATTAACAATGCTCAGATGACTATCTTTTACACTCTACCTGACCCATTGCAATCATTACTATCATGTAATGATTAACAATGTTCAGGTAATCAGTTATTACCCCCACTTTCCCTCTAACAGCTTTACAACTGTTAGAAACACATCACATTACTATCACAAATCTGGTACTAAAACATTTAATTCATTTATCATTATATGTGTGCTAGCCCGAATGTTAAAACCAAACATTTGAAAAGGGCTTAGAACTCACCTTATCAACTTCCTCACCACAGTCTACACAATCCGTGTACACAAGGTAACTAGTCCTTCCTCTAATCAAGGTATATCTAAAGCAATAAACCCTGATTCAGTAAACTTATTCTCAAACAGGGCCCTCATACGATTGAACACTTAGGTGAATGAGCAATCATGCGACTAGACCTATGCGAATGAACCATGCGATTGAACCTTCAGTCGTACGACTAACCGTTCATTCGTACGATTAAGTCCTCATTCATATCCAGTGTTCACTCATCTTCATTCGGCCTTCTAACTAGGCGACTGAGATCCAACCGCACGATTGAACCTCCATTCGCACTCAATCGCATGATTAAACTCTCATTCGTGCGATTGAGCCATGCGATCGAGCCCATTCGCCTGTAACAAATCAGCAGCTGTGTTCTTGACGTTTTTGATCCAAAATTACTCAAAATTTGAGTTTTAACCATCCAAATCATACCATATTTAAAACAGATCCTATACACATCGTTTACCGTGGTTTCGGACCATTATTTCATCAAAACTTCACAAAAACTTGGACCCAAATTCCTGGATTTAAATTCAGAAATGAACCAGACCAATTTACTAATTTAAACAGGTTATTGGATCAAATTCAACTATACACACAGCTTATAACATCTCCGGATTAATCCGTGATGTTCAAAACTTACCAAAACGGAGTTTCGCCTAATCAATTTCGTGAGAACAGGGATTTGGTGTGAAGGGGACAAGAAAACAGAATAGGTGCAGATAGAAATTTGCCCTTGAACCCCCTGCACCGCCCTACTTATCCATACACTCAACTTAACCGCCTCATCTTCAGTCGCACGATTAAACCATTCGCACGATTGAATCGTGCGAATGAAGCTCATGCTCCTACCATTCGTACGACTGAGCCTCAATCGCACATAAGGAATGCGACTGAAGTTCATTCGCATACAAGTCATGCGGCTGAATACTTGAACAATCAAACAAACTCAACTTAGTTAATTAATCATAACTATAATATAATTTACAAGTCCAGATTTAGAAACCGGATGTTACAGTTTAACTTCAGGGGTGTGGCATAAGGCCAAGCATAGTTATGAGGTGAGCGACTTTGGGTTGCAATAGACTCGGATAGAGTTCAATCTCTGTGATTGACTCGTATGGGATCTTTGTCGCTTATCCCGGTGCTGTGTCAGTCTTCGGACATGAGTCGAGGGTTTGTGAGCAGGCCCGACACAGCATCAGCTTCCGAGCCTGAGTCGGTGATATTGCATGAGACAGGATCTAGATGTATAAGTAGAGGATCGCATGCTCCGGTACTGTGTCAGCCTTCGGACATGAGTCGGGGGTTTGGTGTAGGCCCCGACACAGTATCAGTCTTCGGACGTGAGTTGGGAGTATCGCGTGAGTTGATGAACGAGAGAGATAATTATGAAAGAAAGAAAGTATGAGACGAACGAAAGATAACGAACGTAATGAAAGCTAAAGAACGAATAAATGAAATGAACGTAAGAATGAACGTAACGTATGTACGGACGAATGTAACAAATGTATGAATGAAAGTAAGAAACGTATGAACGAAAGAAAGAGTTAAGAAAGAACGTGAAAGTTAACGATGAACGGTACACGAACGAAAGTTAATGAATGAATGATGAAGATAATAATAATATTATCTACGTGTACGTATGTTGTATGATCGTATGTATGTAAGAACGGTTTTGAAGGTAAGTAAAGTATGTTTTAATATAAAACTAGAACTCACTCAGCAACGCTGACTTTGATGTGTTTCCAGTTGGCAGGTATGTTGCTGAGGATGGCACGGGGCGACTACTCAGTTGTTGAGACTGGCATCCATATTTTGACATGTCATTGTATTTTGAAAAAGAAAAAGAATGTTGTAAAGTTATGAAATGACATGTTTTTAGTTATTAATGAAAGTTTTAAATTCCGCTGCAAAGTAAACATATGTTTTAAATTGTTTTATGAGTGATGAATGACCAACCGTAAGGTGCCCGGGAACGGGGCCTTACAGCGAAGTATGGACTATTTTGATGACTTGTTAGGTTTTGGGATATTATATGTATGGACGTGATTGTTAGTTTTTGGGATAATATGTTTATGAGTTATTTTGGATATGATTGTTTGGTTTTCGGATATTATGTGTATGGATGTTTTATGAATGTGATGGAATTTTTTTTGGATAATATGTTCGTAGGTTTTAAATTTTGATGGACGTGATGGATGATATATTTATGGATAATGTGTTTGTAGGTT
The DNA here is from genome assembly GCA_024085815.1 of Flaveria linearis. NCBI lineage: Eukaryota > Viridiplantae > Streptophyta > Magnoliopsida > Asterales > Asteraceae > Flaveria > Flaveria linearis. The sequence goes on along the minus strand of CM044006.1, from coordinate 1,513,104 downwards.
TTTAAACTTATGAATGTTAACAAGTAGCATATGGATTCGGAGGATGAGATTATCGCCGTGTTCATTTTACTTTGTTGGCAATGGTTACGGTTAGCTATAGGAAGATTTGAAAGGACGAGAGACTTGAATTCTGCATTGACCGGCTATGCGTACACACAAGAGTTATTGCACGGATCTTCTACACAATGTCATGAGATGATGCGTCTTTCACGTGAAGCATTCGTACTAATATCCAATCATTTTCAACAAAAAAATTGGTTACAAAGTAGTAGGTCGATAACCTTTCAAGAAAAGTTGGCTATGTTTTTTATTATCATAGAACATAATGAACGATTTCGGATGGTAAACCGAAGATTTCAACACTCAACAGAAACGATTCATAGATGTTTTCATAAGGTGCTAAATGCAGTGATGAATTTCGCAAAAGAAATTATAGTTCCAACATCTTCTAGTGGCATCACAAATACTTCGGAAAGACATAGAAAGTTAAAACAAATATTTCCTGGAGCAATAGGTGCGTTAGATGGAACTCTTATACATGCAATCGTACCAGCCGATCAACAAACTCGTTATAGAGGAAGAGGAAAAGGTAATGCTACCAAAATGTGTTAGAAATTTGTGATTTTGATATGATATTCACGTTCGTATGGGCTGGATGGAAGGGCATTGCGCATGATTCTCGAGTTCTAAAAGAAGTTGCCTTTAACTCGACATCCGGCTTTCCTTTCCCCCCACCAGGTTCTAAATCATTTTTAAAATTTTTATTAATTACAATATTTGTTTTCTTTTGTAATACATTTCTTACTAACATTGCAGATAAGTATTACCTTTGTGACGCTACGTACACCAACACTCATATGTTTATGACTCCATACCGTAGTACGAGGTATTGGTTAGCCGATTTCGATGACAACGTGCATTAACTAAGGAAGAAAGATTCAATCATGCTCATGCACAACTTAGAAATGTTATTGAGCGCGCATATGGTGTGTTGAAGGCAAGATTCCCAATCCTAAAGCAAATGCCCTTTTCGTTTACAATTCAAAGAGACATAGTTATTGCTTGTTTTACCGTTCATAACTTTATACGGAAATGTAACATTCATGATCAGTTGTTTATGATATACGAACGAGAACACATTGTTTGCAGAAGCACAAGGTGGTAACAATGATGGTCAGTTTGTTCATGATATAGAATGGGGTTCACAAGACATTAATTATATGAATAATTTGCATGATGAGATAGCTAGTCAATTAGTTTTAATTGATTAATATTTGAATTACTTTGTAATTGGATATTAGTATATTGTATTTGAAATATTTTGAGTTTGAATTTTAATATGTTGTATTTTGTTAACTTATTGATCTTTTCACGTACAGTCATTCAGACATCTAACCAAACAGATAAATTTTATTCAGCATAAAATAATTCAGAGGAGTAAAATTGTCATTTTATACAGTTATTCAGATATTCAACCAAATAACACATTTTGGTTCGGCACTTACTGGTTCAGAGCCTCTTAACCATTCAGACCTCTTAATCATTCAGCACTTAGGTGGTGTTTGTTTTTCTTGAAAAGAGCTTGTGAAGCTCTTTTGTCTGCGCCAAAAAGAGGCGGGCAGATGTTTCTGGTCTGCAGACTGTTTGTTTTTCTGAAGATGTTTCACTAAAAAAGGTCTGCGTGACCTCTTCTTCAAGAAGAGGTGGACTAAAGTCTTCAGAGGTCTTCTCACCTCTTCTTCACATATCACCCTAAACCCCCAACTCGTTTCATACTTCACATCGCCACACCCACACCCCTGATCCAGTGAACCACAATCTGCAGAATCATGGTGAAGAAGAAGCGAGTTCCCGATTGGCTCAACAGCCCTATGCTGTCTTCTCCCACACCCACCACATCTCCGCCGCGGAAATCGCGATCTCTGTCGCCGCCGTTGAACGACGATCGCGCCGGTGGTTTGCCGTCGAAAGCGTCATCCGTTACTTCCTCCGATGGTTCTGTGAACGAACAACGGTTTCTGTTGCCGGCGTCTGATTTGGTTGGACCGGAGCCGACGGTGAGAACGGAGGTTAGGGATTCGTCGACCCGTGGTGATGATGATAGTGTTGTTTCTGTTGAAGATGTTTCACGACAGGCGCAATTGTTACAAGAGGTTAGGGTTTGCGTGTTTACGTAATTTTAAGAGTTCGTGCTTCTGATTTCATGAATATGAACGATTAATGTGTTTATGTGATTGTTGCTTATTGTTGCTAAGTGTGAAATGGGATGATTGATTTGATGTTCTTTCTTACTTCCAGTTATTGTTGGGATATCTTCCGACTGATAAACGGCTTTGGTCATCAGAATTGTCTAAGAAGAGGTCTCAGTACAAGCATTTCAAAGATGATCTTTTGATGAACCCAGTAAGTTTTAGTTCATTTGTACTGTGTAGTGATTGTTATATGCCTTTGTGTGGTGAATCCATGATCTTTATTAAATAATTGCATATATTATAATGTTTGCAGTTACATGATCTTATGATTTGACTGATTAATGAACTTTTTAACTTGTCAAAGAATGGACGACTTATAATATTCTATATGTATAGAAATTTGCATGCATTTACACCGATTCCTAAATGTTTTTGTGGCTAGTCAGTCGGAAATCACAAGGAAGTTAGAAGAGTCTGCATCTCCTAAAAATGGTGATCAGAGAATCGTAGGCAAAGGTCTACTCGCAAGGTCTAAAATACCTCATGGAGAGCATCCTTTGAGCCTAGGAAAGACTAGCATTTGGAACCAATACTATTGTAGTGTTGTATGACTTTAAGAGATGAAATTGCTGAGCAGTTAATGCAGAATGTCGAATAAACGATTTATAATGTAATCGTATGATTTTATGAATATTATTGTAGTGTTGTATGACTTTTATTTATATTTTAATGTATTTCTATGACTTTTATTTATATATTAATGTATTAGTTGTTTTTAAAGTTTAAAAAATAAATTTAGTTTAATTACAGAATATTTCAGCATTCTGCAGATGTTAAACAAACAAACAGTCTTTTTCTTGCAGACTGCAGACATTTGATCCACCTCTTCTGCTGCAGATGTCTGCGTATGTGGTCTGCAGACTGCAGACGTTTTACCTCTTTAGAAACAAACAGCACCTTAATAATTCAGAGCCTACCAAACAGCCCCTTAAACTAACAAGAACCAACACTAAGTTAAATAATTTTTAATTGCATATTTAAAAATAATAGTATTATTCTATTTAATTTTTTGGTTATTTATTTTTATTGTTTCATTATTTTTTATTATATTTAATCAAACATATTTTAAATATACAAATGAGTGTGTTTTTTTCCAAAGAAGAATTTTAAAACAATGGTTTTAAAAAAGGACTTAAAAACGAGTGATTTTTCTTAAAACAGAAACCTTTTAAAAAGAAAGTTGTTCATATATTAAACCTTTTTTATTAAAATAGTTTTTTTTATAAAACTGTTCGTTTTCTAAAATTTAACCTTTTGTTTTTTGAAAAACGTCTTTATTTAATATTTGTGTTTTAAAGCTTTTAATTTAAAAAAAAATATAGCAACAATGAAATTAACGAATGGTTCAAAAAAATGATTATAAAAGAACGGTTTAAATAGAACAATATTAAATGGATGATTTAAGAAGAACGGTTTAAAACGAGTGAATTAAAAAATGATTTTGAAAAGAACGGTTTAAAGAGGACCGATTTCAAAAATAAATTTTAAAAGCAAAGATTTTAAGCCGTTCTTTGTAATCATACCTTTTTGTTATAGCCGTTCGTTTTTTAAACCGTTTTTTTTATAATCGTAACTTTCTAAATATTTTTTTAATCTTTACTTTTTTAATCGTTCTTTGGAAAAGGCGTATTTATTTGTGTATTTAAAATATGTTTTTAATGTATAATAAAAAGTAACTAAACAATAGAAAAATAATAACTAAAAAAATAAAAAAAATAATGCTAATATTTATTAAATATTAATTAAAAACTTATTTAATTTGGAGTTGGTTTTTATTAGTTTAAATAATTACATAAATAGTCATTTGAATGTTTAGTAACTTTTTAGTTGTCAAAAAAGCCACTGAGTAAAAAAGAGCAAAATACTCTTGCACTTAACTGACAAAACTATCGAAGTTAGTGGTTAAGGGCCAAAACCGTCATAAGATGCAATGTTAGGGTCTGTATGTCAAAGATTCCTTCTTAGGCTAAATAGTTAAAGTGACCAAATCACATGGGCCAAAATAGTAATTTACTTTAAAAATAATAAGAATAATCATAATAATAATAATAATAATAACAAAAATAATAACAATAATAAGAATAATATACCAAAAATAAAAATAAAAAACAATATACAATAATAATCAAAACAAAACACAAACAAACAACCTATGTTATTATTATTATATAACCTAATAATAATATAATATCATAATAATAATAATATTAATATAATAATAACATATAATATTAATAATAAGAAATAATAATAATAATAATAACATAATACTAATACTAATATTAATACAATATAATAATGATGATGATGATAATAATAAAAATGATGATAATATATGATAAAGATAATAATGATAATATAATAAGAGTAAAGTACATTTTTTCGTCCTTTTAAGTTTACAGTAATTTTCAGGTTTCATCCTTAAGTAAAGAAATTACAGTAACGTCCTTTACGTTTAAAAAAGCTTGCACATTTCGTCCTTTCCTCTAATGGACTTAATTTTGCCTGTTAAAAATGTCATATCCCCTCACATGAGGGTAAAATAGGTTTTAAACCTCCCATATAATGTCTCTCTTAATTGAATTGTATTTTTGATTTACTTATTATTAATCAACTAAAAACCTAACCACATCCCAAACCAACTCCCACGTTCATCAACAAAGTTCCACCACCATCATTATCATTGTCCAGTAATGGTATCTCAGGACACCATCAACCACACAACACCTCTGTAGTTATCACCGCCCAACAACGTCCCACCGTGCAAGCACTATCACAAACAGGGGTCGTGTTAGAGTTATGAAATCCACCATCACAACACCAGCACCATAGTGCTTAGATCATTGTTTTTCTTTCAGATTCATGAGTTCCCCCCCCCACCATAGTTGCTTAGATCGATTTGCATATCTACAAAGAGGGATTTTGTTGTCTTTCTTTCAGATCCATGAGTTCACCCCCCCACCATATTGCTTAAATCAATTTCCATATCTACAATGTGAAGAACAGTAAAAGTTGTAGGTGGTTGTTGTTTTGGTAGTGATAGACGACAGCGACAAGGTGATGTTGGCCAGAAATGTGTGGTGGTGGTGGCGCGGTGGCGACGGCGGGGGGGAGGGGGAATGGGGGCGGGGCGACTGCGGTGGTTGTGGGGTGGGTGGTCGGTGGTGACTGGTGAAGATGGTGAATGGTGAAGATGGTGATGATATGGATTTAGTGGGTTTAGTTATTTTGTTGTTTTAATATTCATATGGATTGAAATGACTAAATTGTCCTCATGTGACTTGCACGTGATCTTATTTAAAGACAAAATAAACGTTTGTTAGAGTAAAGGACAAAACGTGCAAACTTTTTTAAACATAAAGGTCGTTTACTGTAATTAACTTAGTTTAAGGACGAAATCTGAAAATTGCTATAAACTTATAGGATGAAAAGTGTAATTTACTCTAGTAATAATATGATGATAATAATGATAATAATATCATAATGTTGATGATGATGATGATGGTGGTGGTGGTGGTGATGATGATGATGGTGGTGGTGGTG